>CM074973.1:8083622-8115300 GCA_037577455.1 Pangasius macronema | reverse complement strand
CACGGTTCTTCAGGCCATCCATATGGGGCCCCAGCAGCAGCGAGCGAACTCAACTGATGAGAACTCCAACCAGAAGTAGGGCATTAGGATGGGTCAAGCAGCGAGGAGGATGTGTGTGTGTGTGTGTGTGTGTGCGCGTGTGTGTGTGTGCGCGTGTGTGTGTGTGTGTGTGTGTGTGTGTGTGTGTGTGTGTGTGTGGTGCCCTGTGATGGACTGGTGTCCCATTGAGGTTGTGTCACTTCCTCAGGACCAGTGTTCACAGGAGAGGCTCTGGATCCACCACTTGACCAGGTTTAAATAGGTAATGAAGATGAATAAGTTACAATAGTTATTAGTACAACAGTGTGAGGATGTAAGCACATAGTTTGTTAACAGTGTCTCTCTCATCTCCAGCGAGTTATGAACTAGCAAAAAAGTAGGTAAAAAGTTGAAAAGGAGGTTAGATTATTTGCCTGTAAACTCCACTGAAAATCCTTTCAAATAACCCACGGCACAGAGAGTTGCTATTTTGGGATTTTCTTGGAAATCTTTCTGGAGCTGTAGACAGATCGTGCTGTAGGGCATCGTGCTTAATTTTCATAAGCTGTTTATCAGCCTTGAAGTTTTTCTTTTACTGCATTGCTAAGAAATTGATTTAATGAATACTGAGTCCTAGTAATAGGATGCTGGTTGAGGACATCAGCTGTCCACACTGCAGCAATATTTTTCATTTTCCTGACCGCTCTCTCTCTCCCAGATGTTGATTGTTTCAGTGTAATTTAATATAACAGCAAAATCCAAATGGTAAAGAATGAATGTGTGGGATCTCTGTTCTGTTTCTAGCTCAATAGGAAATATGCGCAGGATGGAAAAGTAAATCGAGAGGATCACAGGTGTTTTTTTTTTTTTAAATGAAGGGTGCCAATATTTCTGAAGTTGACTGTACATAAAATTAAATTCCATCTGTACATATAAATAGCCTGACTGCAAACACACTTGCTAACTGACGTAGACAGAGTAATGCATAATGGCATTATATCTTAAATTATTATATAATGTTTTTTTTTTAAAACAAATCTCATGAAACTATTTTAACTTTACCACTAATAACCTTTGCAAACACCTTTTTAATCCGAATACTTGGTTATGTTGGTTATAGTTCTGCTTCCTTAAGAATATTACATTTCTAACTGATATAAAGTTGCTGTATTATTTTAAACAGGAATTTATTACTTCCTAGTAGATTCCTGTTGCAGGTAATAAAGCGGGAGCTGTTCTTGTCTGACTCAGGAGCTTTGTACTGTCATTACTTGTGTAAAGTTAATCTTGTGTAAGCATCGTGATGGCCTACGATGGATTCCTGCCTCATGGCCAGCGTTCCCAGGAGAGGCTCTGGATCCATCACCGCTCTCATGAGGATAAAGCAGTTACTCAAAATGAACAAATGAATGATGGAAATAAAAGGCAGTGATTGCAGTTCCTTGAATGTCCACATGGCTGTGACATGACCCTCCAAATCACAAATTAACTTTTTAATGTTTCATAGCAAACATTCAATCTACTTCTATTTCTATATATGTTTGTTTTTATTTTGTCCTCTACCTGTGACAGTGAGATCTGACATCACTGATTTGTGTTTTGTCTTTTTTATCCACCGCTACACAAGAAACTGTGGCTTTCACATCATGTATGAATCGCGCATTACTCTCTACATGGTGATCTATCAGCTGCTCTGTTGTCCATCATGATCCAGACAGAACCAGTAGCATTTTGTTCCAACACCTGAGTTGACCAGGAATTTCAGCAGGAAGTTCTGGGCCTTGTTGTATATAGTCTTCGTGGCTCTCGTTCCACCTCTTTCCCCAAGTACCCTTGGCAGTCAGAGCTATTTTAGTCCCTGAAGTGATTCCTCTGATGACGTCTGTACTGATTGGATTTGTAGAAAATGCTCGATGGAACACAAGTCTGTATCAAAAAAGAGCTTTTGTAATCTACATTGAAGCAAAAAGCACTTTTCTTTGTATGCTATAAAGTAACTCTGTGGGAGGATGAGGGTTTTTTTTTTTTTTGGGAGGATAACAAATGACACTATAGAAATAATTATCTAGATCAGCTTTTCAAATTTTCCCTTCAAATCTCTCCAGCTTTGAAAAGACATACCATTGTTTACCCCTTCAGTCTTTTTCCTTTCTGGACTCTCTCTCTTTTTTTAATTTCTTTTAATTTTTTTTTTTTAATTATTCTGTTTTGTATAGCAAGCTATTGTTGGTTTAAGCTGTGGTTGAACAGAAGCCTTCTCTACTATTGCTATATTAAGTTTGAACTTATAACTTAATTATAATAGCTTCCTAATCCATTGAGGTAGCATAGTGTTTTGTTGCCTATAAATAAAGAGTTCATTCATTCCCTTCAGTAACCATGTTTTATACTTCTTAGGATTGTGGTGAATCCCAGAACACTGGGCATGAGCTGGGAATACACCCAGGATGGGATGCTAGGACAAAGTCACCATGCACACACACACACATGGGGACAGTTTAGGGTAGCTATTTCACAAGCTGCATATAGCATGCTTTGGAAGGTGGGAAGAAACCACAAGAGCCCAGAGGAAATCCACAAAGACCCAGGTAGAATATGTGAAACTTCTCACACGCATTAACCTGAGCTCAGGATCCTGAAGCTGTGATGTGGTTACACTAACCGTTGCACCACCGTGCCACCCCTAGGCTCCAATTATATAGGCAAAATAATCGTTGTAGAAAAGACTAGCTCAGTGCTGAGAAGTTTCCTGACAGCTGGATTGTTTCATCATAATTTTTGTTAAAGAGCCTCATTCCCCCTAAACCCCCTAACCCCCCCATAGTATATGTTTTGGCAATTCCTGTAAAGGTGGTTTAGCTAAAAAATAAACTGATAAGAGCACTGTGACCTGCACGTTCTCAGAAATCCAAAAACTATTGTAGCATCAAAGAAATAAATTCACTTTTGCCCCTGAGAGTTATCACTTGGATGATATTAATATCACACTTAGTGACAGTGTCAAAGTCGATGTGTTAGCATCCAACAACACCTGCCAATAAGTCTAATCTATTGCCCATAATTTATTGCTTGAAGACTGCATACACACACACACACACACACACACACACACACACACAAAATATGTGTGAAGAAACTGTTTTCCTTTGTGGTGACCAGGCAAGTGTTGCCAGAAAATCAAAAAAATATCAGATCCTTGTGGGGACTGTTGGTCCTCAACAAGATATAAAAACATGACACACACACACACACACACACACACACACACACACACACACACACACACACAGTGAAGCATCATCTAAAGCTAGTTGTGACATGTTAGAGATCTGTGGCGTGAGACGCTGCCTGGCAGCCTCCCAGAAACCATGACGCTACGCTATAATCTTGATAGCTAATCCAGACCTAATCAGCATCTTGCGCAAGGTGCTCTGAAGCCACAACAGATTTCTGCAGATACCTGACTCCCTATATCATAAACCAAGCCAAGCGTTCTCTGTCAGTCCCCCAGCACTTAGCACAGGAAGAGACTTTCACCTGCCTTTCATTAAAACACACCATTGACACTTGATCCAGGTGAAGCCTGCAGGCAAGTGAGCAAAATTATTAAACGTTTCAGTTACAGGATGTCAAAGGACTGCTGGCATTTTCACTGTGATCACATGAGCATGATAAGTATTCACTCCTCTTGAAACTTTCCACATTTTTAGTGTTACAGTCTGGAACTGAAATGGACTTGCACTGTATGTCATGAATCTATACAAAATAGTCGACTCATTTCCAGAATATGGCGATAAACCTGTTCCTTAACTTATTGATCATGACCATTCATTTTCAAGAAACCCCACATAACGGGCTTTAAACATAACTTTATAGCTGGATAGAGAGGTGTGTGTTGCCTTGCCAGTGCACAGACTGATTGACAACCCGTAGTAGCAAAGGTTTCACTGTAACAAACTATTACTAGAATTTTATGGAGTGAACATAGACGAGTGGAGTGATACAAACAGTGAAATGCACCAGTGCTGTTACTAAATATCAGCACTCTTAAACGCTTGACCAGTCGTATTAGTGGACCGGAACTTAGTGTGGTATAACACTGGTTGTTATTTTAAAAAAATGAATTTCATTACAGTCAGAATTTTCAAAATTTGAACAGTTTGCTTGTCAGAAAATCAGCATATTTTGAGAATAACTCACTCAATAATACATTTACGTTTACTCATTTGGCTGACGCTTTTATCCAAATATGACTTCCAATTGCGACAAGATACAACTTGTCAAAAGCAGTTGTGGGATTAGCGTCGGGATTTTAAAATAACAACCTTCTAATCAGTAGCCCAATGCCTTAACCACTGAGCCATGGTATCGATATAGTTTGCAAAATGACAAACTTGCAAACTTTGTCCCCAACCTATTTTCTTGATCTTCATGCTGCTGCTTGTTAAGGAATGCTCTCTTACATACTCTTGAGTTCTTCCAGAAACAGGAGTATTTAATTGACACTTCAGTTACACACAGGTTCACACCTGGTCATGTGACTTCTGATAGTAAATGGTTGTGCCAGAAGTAATTTCGAGTGTTCAGAGCGATGGGGGTGAATACTTATTTACAAATAATTGTGATTGTATAATTTTGCAGAGTATATTGAATGGTCTCCTCCACTTCAGATTCATTATACACACACACACACACACACACACACACACTACAAAATATGGGAAAGTTTAGGGAAGGGGGAATACTTATACAAGGCTCTGTAAGGCTTCTTGATAGAAAACTCTTAAAATCAAACATTGAAAAAAGGTCATCTTTATTCAATCTGTTCACACACTTATAATGTACATATTTACACACTGTCCTTTTACAGTTAATATTTTCCGTTAGGGCCTCATGGTTTAACCTTGAGGTCGTGTCACAAAATACAGAATTCACAGTGCAATATGAACTTTGCGCACCCGTGTCAACACACTCAATGCATGGACAGGTCATTTTGCAACCTCCACATTGTTCTGAGCCCAGCACTTTGCCTCAGAGGTAACATACAGTACAACTTCCCGCAACAGAGGGGGAGGAAACATTAGAGCCTCCAAAAATAGGTTCTACCCTTTCAGCTGAGCTATTGTGGGTTTATTAGTCACCTTGGATTACAGTAGATCAAAAGTTTTAAAAAAATGGTACAGAATAATTTCAGCTTAATCCACTTCTGTCAAAGCTGCACATGACCTTGTCTGCTGTGCTAAAAGCTCCATGTTTAACTAATTCAAGTAAGGAAATATTGCATTTGCTCTCAATATATATGGATACGGTCCTTATGTCCTTCAGTGTCCTTCCATTTAAATAGTCTTGCACTACTGCAGTGTAAATTTGCTTACTGGCTACAGTTTAACGTAACATTACATAATATTTTAACACATTTTAACACATATTTTGTAGTACGTGGTTCAAAGGTCATACAGGAAATGACTTACAATGAGAGCTGGAATATGCTTTAGACAAGGGTTAATCCTAAACTAGTAGTTGCAATGGTCAGCTATTTCCCACAAAAGCATCGTCAGGCCCAGAGATCAGAGACTGGCCTTTTTTTTCACTCGTTTCACACCTTTTGGAGAGTTATGACATCACACATTCACCTCAATTTTGATATATGTTTGAGTCCATGCTCTTTTTTGGTGCTGTTGTATTCAACGAGTGAGTTAGTGAATTCCTCTGTATGGACAGTGTGAGTAGAGCTACAGTTCAGGCTCATGTTCCTTCCCCCTCTTTAGTTAATACGTTTAGAGTCCTCAGGACTCAGCTGAGGTTTGCCGTCTTGATGACAGCCTTGTATTTTCCATGCCTCAGTGCTCACTTCATACAGCATGATAAAGGAGGTCATTAGCACCAAAATCACTTCATTGTACACCAACCAATGTGCATCAAGCGTCTTAGCCTAACACAGATATTATGGCACTTTGAGCGCATACACAAATGCATACACATTAAAGAACCCATAAATTAACATTATCAAGTGTTCCCAAGTCTAAAATTTAAGGATCCATAAGAGTGGGTCAAAGAATTTTTGGTCCAAATCCAAACCATTGAGGACTAACATTTGAGAGCCTATAAATTATGGCTGTGCTGAAGTCTAAAATTTAAGAACCCGTAAGAGCACATCTGAGTTTCCGTCTCAAAGCCAAACCACTGGGGAGATGTAATCAGCTGAATAGCTGCTTGTCCTGCTCTAAATTAAAGAACCATTCAGTTTTTAATTTGAACCATGGTGTAGTTTCATCAGGAAAAGAGCTGCTCCAATTATAGAAACCTTCAAATTTTGGTCCAAATCAGAGCCATTGAGAAGTTTTTGTCAGCAGAAGAGATGCTCATTCAAATCCAAGTGCACCTGAGGCACTCTCTGCTCAGTCGAGCTGACTTCTTGTTCATCGATTTCGTGTTCGGTGCCACTCCGGAACCATGGGTGGAGGAGCACGTCGGTGGCGCTCAGCCTCTCGCCGGGCTCCCTGCGCAGGAGGCTTCGCACGAGGCAGCGTGCCCGGGCTGAGAGGCCCTCAGGCAGGCCGTAGGCACCACGCCGTATCTTGGAGAAGAGCGTGGCTGGGTCTGAGTCATGGAATGGGTAGCGGCCTGCCAGCATTGTGTAGAGCATGACGCCTAGGCTCCAGGCATCCGCTCGTTTCCCTGAGTAGCTGCCTCCACCACTCAGAATTTCTGGACTGACGTAAGCTGGGCAGCCGTGTGTGTCCGAAACTGAATCGTCCTCACCGGACAGGATCCGACAGTCATCCAGGCCTCCTAACTTTAAATGGGTCCTAAAACAAACCAAAAAAAAGGTTACTATCAATATAGTACTCCATAGTAAACATTTAAGTACAATTAAATGTCTTATTTTGACATACTACCAACATAGCAGGGGTGCAATGCATTGCCACTGCCTATTGCAGTTTAATGCTCCAAATACAGTATCTGTAACCAGAAGTGGGTGTGGCCTGTGCCAGGTTTTTTTTTTTCCGTCATGGAAATACTTGAAAACACTGGGAAAATACTTAAACAACACCATGTCAGCATGGTGTGAGAAATTCTGGCTCAGCAGTTCCTCAGCCTAAACTACATCACTCAAGTACCTAAATGGGCCCAACTATTGATGTGCAAAGGTCTTTTTTATTTATTTATTTATTTTTTTAAAAATCCTGCTCACGCAGTTTTGTTTGTAGCTGCCAGTGACATTTTCTTATGAATTTAGTTGGTTAAATTTCCCAACATATGAGCAAACTAGTAGCCCAATTGAAGCCACTGTGAACACGACTAGGCAGTTATTAAAGATGAATGAATGAACGAGTGCTATTGATGCATCCCAACCTTTCTGGCAAGATTTAGCAACTTAAAACAAACACAACTTTATTTAAAAACGTGCCTTCTTTGTATTCAGATCCAGTTCTCTACAACATAGGTTCCCTGCTTGACTCCTGCCTGACTTATCCCTGTACACAACTTTGTGCGTCCCTGTAATCCCTTATGTTTTGTTTTTCACTACTTTGTGTGGAACAGTGGATATTCATTAGAGCTGCATTGGGTGAAATGGTGGCCCAGTAGCTAAGGCTATAGTGTACTGTTCAGAAGGTTGTAAGTTCAGATCCCAACACCATGAAACAGCCATGGCTGGGTCCTTGAGCAAAACTCATAACTCTCAACTCTCAAAGTAGTATCCTGTCTCAAATGCAAGTTTCTTTGGATAAAAGCATCAGGCAAATGTGATGTAAGTGCAACTGAAAACTGATACTGTTCTGCAAACCTGCTTCAATCTGTCAAGTTTTCTGGGTTTTTGCATTTCTTCGCTTATTGCTCACACATCACAATCACCTGAACATACTGTAGATGTGTTAAAAATGTTGTGTTAAATTGGGCCATGCTAAAAATTTCACATTAGATGCTTAATAATTAGTATTCAGTATTTCCACCAGAACACGATGTTCAGATATGTGTATTGAACTGAACTCTCGCACCACATTGCAAATAGCGAAGTGTTTAAATCATGACACCCTGGGACACACAGTTCTTCCAGCAGCCAGAGAAACAGAACAAGTGCAAAGCAAATCATTGTGTAATTATGGCCTTGTTTTAAACAAAGACGTGCACAACAGTTTCCAAAGCACCCATTTACACACACAGTGTAAACATTCCTCTCTCTCTCTCGCTCTCTCTCGCTCTCTGTCTGTCTCATCAATGCTTAACTATGCTCTGCCCTATTTCCAGAAGCAGTGGCTGGGTTCGATGATTTGTGTCTGTGTGTAAATGTGTGTGTTCGGTCTCCCCCTCAGTGAAAGCCGAGCCGCCGCTCAGTGAATTATGTTTCATCACTGACTGTCAGACGTGCAGTCTGAGGGGTTTGCAGATGACACAACAGCATAGCGCCAGAGAGGTGGAGAGAGTGACTCATAGCTCTCTCTGTGTGTATGAGTGTGTGTGTGTGTGTGTGTGTGTGTAAAAGGGAGAGAACTCACTGTACAGAACTAACTCTGCTATGTCCTCGGTGCTTGCTGCAGCTGGGGCTGTGCTCTCAGCATACATCTGCCCATGTTTAATTACCTGAAAATATCTGCTGCCAGATCAGTGACGCAGGAACAGCTGGTGTCTCGCTAACATGCATTCCAAGATATTGTGTGTGTGTGTGTGTGTGTGTGTGTGTATGTGTGCGAGGGGTCATTTGTCATCACCTATTTCAACCTTTCTTGCCTGTTTCTTATCATGTTTATTTGCTGAGCTATTTGAGGTATGTGCATCAGGCACACAAACTGCACACAACAAACCTCCATGTTGCCAAGAAACACAATAATCTGCTATCAGCAGAATAATCATTTTTGCATGTTTTTTTTTTTTGGAACAAAATGTTGCCAACAGGAAAAAAAAATGACACCCAAATGTCAGTGTGCCCTGTCTGGGTTAACAGGCAAAGCCGGAAGCGAAATTTTGCAATGTTGGGTCTAATCTGGCTGCTGTGCACCTTCAGCAAAGGAACCGTGATCCTGAGTAGCAGGTTCTCCCCCTCCCCCTCCGAACAATGCTATGACCTATGAATCATCTGTCCAAACTGGGTGACTATGGCACGCATGTACATTTCTGATTTTTGTCCAAAAGGTCATACACTCAAATGTCATGCCCAAGAAATGACAAATGTACAAGGGAAGCTGAATTAGTTGTAGCTGCAGGCTTAGTGGAGCACCCACCGGTGTAAAAGATGGATGTTCTATTTATACATGACTGCGCGTTAGATTAGAGGACATTACTATTAATGATTTGGCTACTGGGAAAAAAATCTTCATTGGGATGGAATTCCATTCCCAGAATGGTTGATCAGCACCTTCCAGTTATTGTTCTGTTTCATTGGGGGGTGTCTTAAATGTAAGTCAGTGTGTTATTACGTGTTGTGCGTGTTGTGCGTGTTCTGCATACCAGGTCACCTTCTGCGGTTGCAGGTTGTTGAGTGCACGGTGGTCTGTCTGACAGCTATACTATTGTTTGAGTAGTATTATTTGGATTCCATGCAATTAATCTTGCCTATGTTTCAGACAAGTCATATGAATTCACACGTGAGATGTGAGCCTTTGTTTGGTACTTTGCATGCTGACTGGCTAGGAGTAATCGTATCCCTGCCTGATTTACAGTTCTGATTTTTATGTGCTTCCTCTTCTGTAGAAATATGAGTAAGCGAGTGATATGCGCTACATCTGCTGAGACACACCTGCGGCGTGTGACAGAGGCAAAAGGAAGTGAGAGCTGAGTGAAAACAGAACTGACACTTCTCTGAATAACAGATCCCACCTGTCCTTGCACCTCTCCTCAACACACACACACACACACATACACACACACACACACAGAGAGAGAGAGAGAGAGAGAGCGCTCTAAGACTGCTCACCTCTTCTCATCCGCAAACACAAACTTGCGGAGTTTCAGGTCTCCCAGCACTATGCCGTTCTGGTGGCAATGGGCCACTGCGGAGGCTATCTGATTAAAAAGCTTTGAGGCTTGCTCTTCAGGCAGACGCTTGCAGCTCTTCACAAACGTGTGCATGTCGCCGTAGTCTCTCTCTTGGAACACATAGGCCTTGCGTTCCCCGAGGATAATGTCTTTGATCTGAGCGATATTCCTGTGTCTTGGCAGCATGCTGTAAGCTCTGATCTTCTCTTGGTACTGGCCCATGTCAAACACCTGCGGGATACAGAATACCTTCTAAATCGGGTGTTGTTCGGCTGTACGTCACGATAACAAGCAATAAAATGAATTTGTGAATGTCTGATTAAAGGGACTTGGCAAAAAATGAATGGAAATATCGTGTTATTGAGTTTCTTTTCACATAATTAGCTAATGCCATATAAATGCATATATGCATCATCAGTCACCTTCGCAGTATTATTATTATTATTATTATTATTATTATTATTATTATTATCCGCTATTGATAGTACTGCTCCTGTAGGAGGCTGCTGTATGACCAGACATACTGAGAAAGGAAACTACTACACTACTGTCTTGAATTATGGTGGGAGACTCAGAAATAATAAGAATAATGTTCGAATGAATTCTGATCATCACATTTAACAAAACGTAGGACAACTGGTGTCTCTAAGAATATTGGCTAGACCGTGTATGCTCAGATACTGGAAAAGAACCAGCCTACAGATCACACATTCATTCAGTCTGACCATCTGACTCACTGACTCAGTGCTCTGATAGGCTCTTATTCAGCTTCATACTTATTCATGCACTTGGAGAGCTGCAGTCATGTCTGCGATATTACCCTTGATTGATTACACTGATCCTGTAGAAGGCTGCTGTATGCAGATGAGCAGGAATAAATGCCTAGTTTACTGTGCACTCTGACCGTCTTGCTCAATATCAGACGCTCCAGATGAAAGTTTCTGCGGCTGCTTTGATGACTCATTCTTCCCATGACACGAAAAACGAAAATACAGCAATGTCTCTGTATATTTACATATCCTTCATAATGTTTGCGTTAAATATTGCTTTTCCTTGGTGCAGCCTCTTTGGATGGTGCATATGCAAATTTTATTCATGAAAAATGGTTTTAATTGAATCCTCTGCATCATTTGCATAGCAACATATGTCTATTCTTCTAATTATGCTAATGATTAATAAGCTATATGAAATGAATTAATTGTTCATATTGGTATAAGCTACACTGAGTTATCCTGCTGTAATTTATCTGCAGCAACAGCTGACTCGGGGGTAAAAAGCGGACCGGCGCTGAGGTCGCATACCTTGCACACGAGCTCCTCGCCGGTGTCCGTGTCCCACGCGCTGTGTGCGGCGGACGGGTCCACCGAGGGCAGGAGCAGGAACTGGCCGATGCGGGACGGCCCCGCGGCCGCGCACGCCGACACTGCGCTCCCGCTGCGCGGATCCACCGGAGAGGTGGCCAGGAAGAGAGCCGTGTCTCCCCCTACACACTCGCTCAGTCTCGGGCTTTTGGCTGCGATCTCCTCGCTGTCCACGCGCTTGTGTCCGCGCCTTGGAGCGCGAGCGCACGCCACCGGGCCGCTACGGCGCACCAGCATTGCGAGGAGTACACACAAAAGCAGCAAACAAAAACAAACAAACAAAAAAATAGGTTTTTACACCAACAGTCCGTGTTGAAGGAGTCTATGGCATGTGTATCCTTATGCTCATCCTCTTTCCAGGTCGTTTTCCTGCACGGCACCGAAAAATGTTTGGAAATTCAGTATCCGCCGTTTAACGCATCCATTTTTTTTTTTTTTTTTGGTCAGTCTGGTTGTAAATAGTCGCGTCTTGATGGTCCGTGGGAGTCGCGCGCGCACTGGCCGGCTCGTGAGCGCACTGGCACTGGAACTGCTGCCTGGCGGAAAAGTCCCGCGGCTTTTTCTCCGAGCTTGCGCTTTGAAGCGCGCGACGCGCCGGGAACTCCGCCCGCCCGGTGACAGAGCGCGCGCCCGACGCCTACCGAGCAATCAGCGCGCGCCACACACAGACTCCGCTTTTCTCCAGGGCGTCAAAAGCGCACGTTCATTTTGACAACTTCATAACATCGACACCAGTAGGTTTGTAATACTATATATCCCGGGAGGGGGTGGGGAAGGGGGGGGGATCAGCCCAGATGCACATGTGCACGGTTAAGCCTCCAAAATCGCTCAAATTGTGCAACTCGGGGAACTTCTACTAAAAACTGCATTCGTGCACATTTTTATAGCCCTCTTCGTGGAAGAGGAATATACGATGAATTCGCTTTATTTCGAAATGTCTGTTTTCCCTTTATTCACCAGCACCGGCGCGAGAGCTCGCTCAGCCATCGGTGTGTTTGTAGATATAACATCGCGCTCATGTTTGTGAGGCGGGTGCCAAGTCTTTTCAAACTACACCAGACATGCACGTTGTACTGATTTAATGATGAAATGCTGCAGAAGTATGTAGAGGAATGTTGGACTAATCTCCATAAAAGGGAAAGGCTGGGATGTAGTGAGGAAAATGGACGAAATGGTTTACTTTAGAAGATCCAGTGGATTAAATAAGAGAGGAGCTGCCGAAGATGCTTTGTGTGGAACATCAGATAATGTTCCTATGAATATTTTCTGCAGCTGAGCTGACCAAATATAGGCTACAATATCTTCTTACCTGAATGACATGAAGCACACAGCAAACAGACGTACACTCTGAGAAGTGTAGGTACATTTCCTTGTTGCTGGGGTGCTACCTTTAGTACATTATGTGTTTTTTTTGGCCCCATGTGGTGCACCTATCAATTAGCTTCTAGAGTATAGCTTTAATGGTACATCAATGGTCCTTAATGTCCAATTATGCACCTTAAACAATTTTTAAAGGTGATAGATGCACAATACAGACACAGCCACATGCACTCTTGATGGTACCACTCCAGCAAATTCAAGCTTCAAGCTTCATAGAAAATGAAAAGTGCAGCGTGCGGAAACTTTATTTCTGAGTGTCTGTGGTGTCTTTAATGAACGCATACACTTTCCAGCGCAGTCCTGATCCTGGAGTCTTCCTGAACTGAGCACACGTTATGTTTTTTTCCTGCTCAGCAGTACATATCGTCGTACTTCTCTGCAACACACCTGACTCAAGTTATTAACAAATAGGTGTGTTAAAGCAATATAAACAAGAAAACTGCAGCCCTTGATAAAGAGCAGGATTAGGAAATAATATTAGTCATCTTGCAGAAACCAGCGTCCCCATTTTGCTAGTAATATAGGAATGATTAACTGAACGAGCACCTGTTTGGGTGGACAGAAAAGATTCTTGCTTTCGGGCCCAGCCTCTGGGGAATGCTGTGTATTATGCAGGCTCGTTATAGCATAAAATCCATCAGAACCTCGTTTGTTTGAGTCGATCTAGCTTTGTTTTATTGCCTGAAATCACTCCACCTGATTCCACAGCAACGCTGCAGTTCTCACAGGTGGAACCGATAGCAGAGTGAGTGAGAAGAATGCATTAAAAACAGCTGGGAGCTATTTCTCCATAATTCATCGGGAACACTGACCTTTGCGAGTTTTGTTATGCGCTGAGAAATGGAAGGGAGGAAGGTTCTAAAATTGGAGCATACAACTGTCACCGCCAGGCTTCCACGAACACTTAACAGCAATCTGAAACAGCTGGTATGGAAATGAGGCAACAAGTTCAGGCATGGTGGGAATATTGGCATGGAAGACTGGTGTATTTTTAGCAAGTATGCTTCTTTTTCTTATAGATGACTCAGAATTTGATATACGTGTTAGTCATGCCGTAATGCAGACACAGGTTTTCCCCCCCTACCTTCCTCCTTCTGTGTAAATTTCATAGGCAGTGTCAACTTCCTCTTTGTTGCGACAGAAAAGAGGTTTTAGGAAAAACTGTTTTGTGGACTAGTTATTGTAGTTTGTGTGCGTGTGTGTTTCAGCAAACCTGGCTATTTGAGATAATTTCCATTTGTTCAAGGCTCTATTCCCACTGTAATTAGTTGACTCACTCAATGCCTCCAGTAATGAGGGCGCACTGATCATGCTTTCCACTGAACAACCAAGGCCATTGGAGCAGGTGTAAGTTATTCTCTGCAGGCAACTGCATGCTGAATGCCAGCTATGACTAATGCTGTAAGAAGCACACTAGCAGATCCGGCCTTGACGAGAATGATGCATCATAATGATAGTGTTGCATTTTAGCATGGGCATTACTTTCAGAGACAATGAAGAAATGGGGAAGTAATGGAAATGTTGAACATTCCACATTGCATCATGTGTAATGATAAACACGGCTTTATTTCTGTGGGAATGTCATGTGCTTGCCCTAAAACTGTCATGCAGAAGTGTTTTGATGACCCTAATATTTTTTTTTGCCACAACTGTTNTATAAGTATGGAACAAAGCACTTTGGGTCGTATTTGTACTTGTACTTGGGGAATTTGTACTTGGACTTGTCTCAGCCTTGGGCAATGGTCTTGCTAAATATGGTCTTGGTCTCTCTCTGTAAAAATAATATTTGTGTTAGCTTTTCTTTCTTCATGCAAGTTTGACAAGAAGTAATTCCTTCTTCTAGAAAACATAACCTAATCATTGGTGCAATGCACAAATGAAGCCAACTAGCTGAAGTAAAGGCTTGGCCTCAAAAAAATATTAGATGGTTTTAGGTATCGATCTTGACTAGGCCTAGCTTTTATTTCGAATTAATTTAGACTCATGATCTTGTTTTAGCCTCAACCCCATTAAGACTTGGTCTTTACATGATGCCAGTCCTAGTCTTGGACTTCTTAATGGCAGTTTTGACTACCCTAGTAGTAAACATAACCTATTGACCATTATACAAAGAACTGACACTGGAGGCTCCTTCCAGATATGTTACATAAACATCTCCTTACAGAAAGCATTCCCATATCAATGATTACATCTTTGTTAAATAAAAGAATTCCAACTAAATGTGATCGTGTCAAGCACCCACCATACAAGTCCCTGTGAATCAGTTGTTACTATAGAAACAATAACATATTAGAACAAGCGCATTAATATAAACATGTGATTTGAAATCCAGCTGCCACTATTGTCAGAGCTGCTGTTATAGAAAATTAATTAACACTTTCTAACCAAGCAGATTTGAGAATTAAAAAGCTCTGTGGCATAATTATAATAGAATTAGATACATATTGGAATTTAAAACAAGTCTTGAAAGAACATAAGCTTGTAGCCCCCCAGTATGGCATCCAAGCCACAACTGCCACATTGCACCTATATCACACCAGGAGCACGCTGAAAATATAAATGTTAAATAGACTACAGTAGACATATTCAGCTGGAGCTGTATGCACTGTTAGTCATTTGCTCACATAGAATTTTCTATACCAGGCTTTGAAATCTCTTATAGGATATACAGTGGCCGTGTCCTTCACTCAGTAATGCCAAAGCTGATCAACCAGTCTTGCTGAATTTCAAGCAAGGGAAGTGAAGCAGTGATAAAGACTATGGACAGCTTCACTATAGAGAACAGCATCTCCCTCTTTTCTTTTGCCTCTTGTTTTTCTGCACTCAGTTAACACAGACCAGACAGAACAGTTTGTTTTCCTCAGAGATGCCTGATATCATCATTAGGAGTCAACTGATCCATGACTGAGAGCTTGTTCTGTCGATGTAGGAAATGGTGGCAGATGTGGCAGCTTTGTGAGTCAATAAACCTACAGTTATTCAGCAAACTTGGCCTCGTTACTCACCATGTGACAACACTGGTGGAGTTCGAATGTGGGGCCACTCTGAGTGTCAACTTTTGTTTTAGTGAGGTCAAAGAGTGAGCAAAGACCATGTCGATTCCTTCTAGTAAGTGGCAAAGATAAGCACCTTCTTTGCACAGGCCTAAACAATGGGAAGATAGATAGATACATGCATGCATATATCCATCCATACATACATACGTAACATACAGTACATACATGGATGGATGGATGGATGAATGAATAGACATGTGGCCAATTGATTGATTGATTGATAGATAGGGAGATCTCTTTAAATAGACAAGCAGCATGAGTGACAGGCAGTTAGAGGCAGCTCTGGTTGGATGTTGGTGGCCAACATCATAATTTTTTTTCTCTAGTTAACAGTCTGGGGAGTCTGGGGAGCCACACACATCACAGTTTTTTTCAGATTGCATTATTAACAGTTGCTGGAATGTGAGAACAATCTGTGGTCAGAAAATCACTGACCTTACCTTTAATTTGCGCAAGAAAAAAGTATCATTGCGAGCTATCGTGAGTTTTAATTCTAATGTATTCTGATGAATCACAGCAACACTAGCCAATCCTGGGCGTCCATGAGCCTGTGTATGTGGAAGAGGGCAGTTAATGCTTTCCTCCGAGTCTCGGAGGAGGCACATGCTAGCCCTCATCCTCCCTGGTTGGTAAATGTGGGAATTTGCAAATGACAAAACGTTTTCTGCTCCTCTAAAACTAGAGTTTCCCATACCGCTGAGCTTCAAACTAAAACATGTAACGGTCACTCTGGCATTTGTTGCACATAAACATGCTGGTTTGAATTTAAGGCACAACTGCTGAGGTGAGCTCTAAACGGAAGCTGCTGTGCTAGTGTGTAGGCGGCAGTAATTAACAGAGAAGGAAACATACATTATTAATGGTAATGGATTATAATAATGGGTTGCTGCGTGATCTGTCATGCCCACCACCCAAAGCCCTTGGCATATTGATGTGCCCACTGTTGAGCAATCAAGACCACTCAACTGAGCTCTGCTCAACTAAGTCGTGATGCTGTCAAACAAGACTCCATGTTGTCCTTAAAGAACACAGGCTAACATTGACCTTGTGTTTTTTTATACCTCAAAGGTCATGTTGACCATAAACACAAAAGCACTGAGATAGCATTTAGGCTGGTTTTGCTGACACCCAAAACAAACCTGTTATGTAAATACCCTTTGTGATTGCAACATGCTTGAATAGCCAGTCATATTTTCCCACAGTGGGAAAAAAATGTGAAACTGAGAATGTGCACTAGTAGCTAGACTTTCTGTGACTGACGCTAGTCAGTGGTCAGATATGAAACTCACGAGACAAACAGTAAATTCACTGACATGACTTAACAGTGTTTGTTTATTCATCCTTGGTAACTACCTGGTCAGGGACTTGGTGGCTGAAATGATTTTTTTTCTTTATGGTAAATAGAATCAACTAAATTTACTACAAAATACGATGGGCATGAACAAACAAAAAAGTCTAATAGTCCCACATACATCTTTAGATGACACCAGTTATGAACTGGAGTGATGTAGCTGAGGTTGAGGAACTGTCAGAGCAAGAATTCCCACACCATGCTGACAGTGCTTTGTTTTTTCCCCAGTGTTTGAGTATTTCCATGGGCATAGTGGTAGTGTTCATATATAATTAAAAAAAAACAAAAAACAGTTTAGACGACAAACACTTTGGGTTTAAATCCTAAATACAGAAACATATCCGGATATTTGNTGTCAGTCTCATACAGCAGTGGTAGACAAGCTCTTTAACACCTTGCATGAACTCAAAAGACTCACTATTATTATACACATGTTCGGTTTCCCTGCACACAAAAGGACCGTAACTAAAACAGACAAGCAGCTTGTGTGCTGTTTGTTGGGTCACTCTGGATTTCGTAGCTGATTTAGGAGACATTCCTCCAGCCTTCTCTTCTCACTCATACTATTCCCACCTCACACAAGAGCCCTTAACACAAGCCAGATGACTCCACTGGAATAGAGTCAAGGAAGGAAAATTATCCTCTCGGTTTTCAGGAGTAAATATTTTCTGCAGTTGGAAGGTAACTGGAAACAGCCAGAGCTGGATGAGGAGAAGAGACAAGTCTCCTGCTGTTTTTCTCGCACTTTCCTGGTGAGAGAAAAGTGGATACAAAACCAGCTTCTGCAATACGCATGATGAAAGAATGAAGGAAGAATAAAGGACCACCCTGGTTGTCTTGGGATCTGCCTCAATAAGAACACACCTTTGGATCATCGCTAGCTGGTATAAAGAGAAGGTTTATAGGATTTAGTGTTAGCCTGTTGCATTGAGAGCTTGAGATTTCATAGTGCTGTACTGAAGTTGGGTCCAAAAGAGCAGGATGTCTCTCTCATCCATTATCATCAGTGTGATGGCTCATAGTCTGTCCCTGACTTTTTTAAAAAAAATCAGTTTCCTGTCTCTACTCATGCTCACACAAAGGGTCCTAAGACATTCAGGAGGCCTGCAGCAAACCAGACTGATTCCATCCAGATGTTCCTTTACATCCTGATTCACCCAAACAAACACTCAGATTATGGACAGGAGGACACAGAGCAGAGCTGCATGCTCTTCATCAGGCTCCTCAACACTCCTCTCATCTCCCCTTAGTGCTGGTGCCACCAGACGTCCAGAGACATCCTCTCCTGCCCAAACATGCACTTAGAAGCAATTCCTTCCTTCCGTAAGTCTGGAAGTGCACTACCTGTTACTCATCTACATCACTGTTTCCAACATTTGGTGGCTTTTACTTGAGAAGCCTCCAGAGGTTTGGCTGAAGCTTAATGACAGAGTTGTATCCAAATGGTAGTGATATAACCAAATACAAATACATTATTAGGATAACAGATAATGTGTTGTAAACGGATGCAAATAACAGATGGACTATTGTGTTTTTATGACGCTTGCAGTAAAGTTCTACATGGCATCTGGTTGAGACTGGTTGAGAGGTGAGCCCTGGGATTGGGATCCTGCAGGATTCAACAAAAAAGCCATGCAAGTGGGTGGGAACGTTTGACTTTCATGTGTGAGTGAGCGAGCGATCAGATATAAAGCTTGCGGGACAAATAAACACCATACTCGTTAACATGAACATGAATTAGGCTACTAGTTTATTTACATTTTGGAAAATAGAACCAACTAAATTCTGTACAAAATATCACAAGTGGGTATGCACAAAAATAATAACTGCATGAAATGGGATTAAAAAAAAAATCTCTTGTTAAGACTGATTATGAACTCGAGTGATGAAGCTGAGGTTGAGGAACTGTCAGAGTCAGAATTCACACCCCATGCTGACAGTTTAGGCCATGCCCATTTCAGACTTGTATCCAAATACAGATACAATTATTGCATCATGCCCCTGTCACATGGAGAGCTCAATCAAGAGCACGCCGAAAGTCTATAATAAATATAGAAATAAACTTCACTGTTAATTGTCTATTACATAAGGTTGAATGAAGGGATTTGATATAATTAGGGATATGACCAAACCTTCTCCAATCATTAATTTTTTGAAGCAGCCAGCAAAGCATGATTACAAAAAAAACCCAACAACCCCAAAACACTGAAACCTCATAATCATGGCTTTTACTATATTTTGTCCATGATGGGAAGTTCTTCATATTCCGTGAATCATAGCAATGAGTAAATTTCTCAGGGGGAAATTGGATGAGGATGGGTTTTCCTGCATGTGCAAATATCAAATTTAGATATCCTGATAATTACCTAACCTTTATGATGGTCTACCATGATATTGCTTTTCTTAAAAAAAAAAAAAAAAACACTTAAATTAAACTCCAACTGAAACTCTGGACGGTTCCCAGTTTCCTCTTTCTCATAATGTAATATTGGCTTAATGATTTTGCAACGCTTTCCGTGTAGTTACCATGTAATTAGCTTAGCGGTTTCTGTAACCTAGCTATATTTAACCATGCTAAATAAACAAACATAAATATAAGATAAGTAGTTAGTAAACATATTACTCAATCCACCAAAATGGAATATGCAGGTATTTATACTGTAACAACTTTGTGCATTTTAAATATCACAATTTATATAACAATGAATGAGCACATTTGCTTTCTATATAGTAAAGTACAAATATGTAAAAAGTCCATTAAAAAGCATAAAACACATCTTGCTTGTCTATATCACAATTTAGCATAAATGGTGTTATAGATTAAAATACAGGGGGAAAAAAAAAGAAAGCCATTTTAGTTTTAATGAGCTTCATAAGCACACATAAGCTTTAGTACCAAAACAATGGGCATTTCAGTAAAACTAGGACGTTCGTTAGGAAGACGGTGGAGGCGTGGCCTTTCTCCAAAATTTAGCTATTAATAAAGTTATGAGTTAATGAAAGCTCATACTGTACTGTCCTGTATTGGTACTCCTCTTTGGATGCAACACTTGGTTGGTTGCTATGTAATTTCAGTGAGAAGTCCAGTGCTCTCTTTAATCGCTGTTATTCACCCATGCACAACTCTCTCACACACACACAAAAAATCTTCCCAAACAATTACACACTGCCGTGAAAATGAAAAGTTAATTGGGCATATGAGGAAACACGTTTCGACATAAATCATTAAAACCGAAAGCTTTACTACCTGCTGACAGCTTTGCTGAAGATGTGCTAACATTAAACGCACACATGAATGATATACAGCTTCTTTCAGACTTACGCACTCATTAAAAGAAAACATTCTTGTTCACCCACAGACTACAGGCTGAAAGAACACTTTATGCATTTTAAATTTGCAGCATTTGAAAGGATGCTCTGTCTGATGGGAACTTTTAGCTGTGTGTTGGTTACAAAACAAAGGCAGAATGGCAGCGTGACTCAGAAAGAAAATCTGTTTACTGGAATTTCCTTCCTAAATGAATAGATCTCTTCAGTTTGCCTCAACAATAAGCCAGAGCATTATTTCATTTTCAAGACATTCATAAGCTTGCGGATTGGGCATGAATAAAAGATCTTAAAAGAATAAACACAATTCAACATTGCTAAGAGTTTAAAAGGTTGAATGTCAGATTAAACTTATGAAATGTCCATGTTGGGTAATACGGTGCAGGTGTCATCGCTATTTCATGCGTAGACCTTTTTCTGGGGACTTTAGGAGAACAAAAATAATTGCCTGGCTCGGTTGATGCTTTATTTTTGATGTGTTTTTTATTATTTAATAATACTGACACAAAATGATAGTGATAATGCTCATAAAAGGTCAAATAAACAGTAAAAAAAAAAACGTTTCTCTGTCATTGCATAGTTCAATATTTGATAGTAAAGATGAAAATGAATTTTCGTAGATAAAGAAGTTCCAGTTAAACCATTGTAGGCCTGAAAAATGACAGAAATTCAAATAAAAAATACCAAAAGGTACATTACAAATACAAATTCAATACAAATACATGGTAGCTTGTTGGTAAATTTACAGTGCAGTTTGTAAGAAGGTGAATACTTTGAGATTTCAGCAAATTAACAATCTGAAGTTAAACAGTAAGTAAGCGCATTTTATTTTATAATAACATATGTCCAAAATGCTATACAACGTGCCACACACTCAATATCTGTACACACACATTCATGCAATCAGCCAAACCAGTAACAAAATCACAATGCATAAAATCATGCAGATGCAGGCCAAGAGCTTCAGTGCTCTAATGCTCACAGCAACATTCCCAATGAGGGAAAAATGTGATCCGTCACTCTGACTGTGGCGTGATTGTTGGTGGCGAGATGCATGGTGTGAACAACAAAAAACATCCAGTGAGCATCAGTTGTGCACTTCTACGCCTTCTTGATGAGAGAGAAGTCAGAGGAGAATGGCCAAACTGGGTTGAGCTGACAGGAAAGCTGCGCTAACTTAAATAAGCACTCTTTACGGCCGTGGTGAACAGAAAGGCATCTCAGAATGCAAAACCTGAGATTGGAAAAAATTGGCCTGTTCTTGGCACAGCTTGTGGAAAACCTTCCTTAAAAGATCGTAGCTAGGTCTAGCAATATGCAGCAACTTGCATAAGTATTCACCCCCCCAAACATATAAATATATAGATACAGTATATCTATATATTTCCACCTTCCTTCATTTGTGATGACATTCAGCATGTGCCAGATAACTTATCAATGCCCGCGTTCTGAGTCTATTTACTGGTTTGCGTATCAGGTGACTGCGGCTCAGTGGAACTGATGGACAGTCAGTGAACACGGGATTCCCAGTACTTTCACAATCGGATGCTCTCCCTTATCATAAGCAAGCAAGTCACATCCCCCAGGCCTCTGATAACAGTGTATGGCAGCCATCTATGTGTGTGTGTGTGTGTGTGTGTGTGTGCTTGCCCTCAGACATATTGACAAGGATGCAGCATTGGCCGCTTTAGCACTAAAGCCTAATGTTTGTTCTCAGTAATGACTGTCCTGTGAAAAGGGGTTGCATTTGCATTCGCCTCCCGTGACAGCTGTTTCCTTTGTCCTTCTGGCCTCCAGACTACCCTCCTGTCTTTGTGTCAGCACAGGTGATTATGCCCTGCAATTATACTCTACCTATAGTGTTATACACACACACAGGGTCTGAGGTTTATTGAATGATTTATGAAACATTAATCAAATGAAGCTAGACGATATCATTCTTCACTAAATAAGTGAAAAAACGTTCTTGTTTATTGAAACAGTAACCATGATATCAGATCATGAATAGGTAAGTGTACAAACTGAGATGTGTAAAGAATAAAACTTGATGGAGTGTGCTATTATAGGAAAATAATCAATAATGGCATGGCGTAATGTGGCCGCACATGGAGTGGAGTCACTGTTACCACTCCAAAGTTCCTATAACATCACACACTGTGTTCATTTAGTTCAGTGGCAATGAAAAATGATGCATTATACTTTTTCTCCATTTATAGTTACATTTAATGTTGAGGAATGTCCACGTAGCATGTTGGTATTCAGTTAGTTAGTAATTATAGCAGCTATAAACAGTCCTTCACTCACCAGCCTCTCTTTTCTCCCGCTTAAAGTTAATAAGACTAAAAATGCAAGTCGTCCTGTTATTGTCCTGAGACTTTTCAGTGGTGGAAAACTTACTGAGCGTTACAAAGCGCTGACACTGGAGACTCCTTCTATAAATGTTGAAAAAAAAATATCTTCGTACAGAAAGGTTATAAAAGTTCCTGTCATAATGAGTTGTTACTATTGAAATGATAAAGTCAAATGAGTTCGAATGGTACAATGGCAGCAAGTTACCACAATGTTAAGAACATGCATGCGTTAATATTGGAACAAATTCCACGGCATCACAACGATGTTAAACATTAAGAAAATACTGCATGAAGGGTACTTAATCAGCTACATTTGAATGTTTTCACAAAGAAATTCTTGTGAAACAGAAATTTCACAAAGAGCTAATGCACTAATTCTGAGTTGTGACAAATGTTGTATTCATTTCTCAACACCGATGGAATAAAAACAGTTCTTGGTAATGAACTCTTTGACCTTCCATCGAGCTGCCATGTACCGTAATACACCAAATACTACAAAAATCAAAGATGCTTCTTTAATCGTTTTATATTGTGTGCTGCCCTACAGTTGTACTTTGGCTGTACACCACAAGATCGTTGTGTCAATACACATTTATTTATAACGTCCAGATGTGTCCAGTTTTCGATCGACGAGTCGTGATGCTGCCGTCTTATATCATATGCAAACTCGGCTACAATTGCACTGACCTTTACGCTATGACTTTACGGTATATGATTGCTCTGAAGGAAGGAGCCTGATCATAAACGGAGCTAAATATTGGTCTTTAGTAACCTCTACGTTGCACAACCAGCCTTTCAAATGAAAGTAAATTGTGCAAGTGAAGGAGATTAAAACCTGTGACATCAGTGGAAAAAAAAGCGGTGGTTGTATGCATCTACATGCTCCCTCACCCCCTTCTCAGAAGGCTGCTATTTGCTCTGGGCAAATGGGCCAATTGCACAACTGTTCAAACGGCTTCTCACAACAACCTGCAGTAAACAGAGGCACGAATGAAAGCAGTACTGATTTACACATGACTTCCTTACAACAAATCCTTTTATCCTTTTAACTATGCCTTTTTTTTTTTTTTGCTATAGCACCAAGTCTTTAACTCTATCTGTACTGCAAAGAGCAAAGTCCATCAAAACATCACTTGTATGTGAGGAGTTTGAGTAAGAAATTTTAAGCTCGGTGCAACGTTTCTGTGCAAGTGATTGTATTGCATCACACAAATCCTTAACTTGTATTTTCTGTTCTTATCGGTATTCTGCACTTAAAGCAGCAATCCTCTCTCGTTCTGTCTCTCTTGTGCACGAGTAAGGGTTGTAGAACACCCACTCAATCTCTGTGTCCTCAGCATGGCCGCTTGTGAAATTCCTGAAAGTATAAATAGGTGGCCTGTGCATTTCAAATGAGGATCTCTGTCTGAATTTTTCCCAAGCAGACAGTTATTATTACTCATGCAGCAAGGGTGGCGTGTGGGATCGCCGTCTTTGGCCTCATCCATGAGAAAATCTTGAATGCTATTAGACCACAAAAGGCTCTTTATCACACATCCTGTGTTGACCAGGCGAACCGTCTATAGACGGGAATCACAGAATGCATAAACGTAAATAGCGTCGTGTTCTGGCTGATGAGGCCACCACATAGCCGGCGGCGGGAGGAGGGGGGGGCGGGGGCAACAGTGTTGTGCAATCAATGGGCTTGGCTAATTACCATGGGATTAAATAAAGGCTCCATGGCAACCTCTCTACATTTTCCAAAACAAGACTCCTTTCCCTCCATCCGCCGCTGTGACACGGCCACTTCTCCTGCGCTGCCAACATGATTAGGCCGCTCCATTTATTACCGACGGCCCATGTTTGGAACCAACTAGCCTGAATGTTGCTTTGCGTGCTCCAAGACGTCCCAGCAGAAGCAAACCTCTTGACACTGCTAATTTCAGGCATGTACTGAATGCACAGGACAACATTCTCGAGTGTCTGTCCATCAAGGATTAATGGAGTGGAAATGTTTTCTTGGTGTTTGAAGGAAACCGCAGAAAGCGAGCTCGGCTGCATGTGTGGTCGGAAGAACTTGGAACGTGTTTCATGCTGTTGAACAAATCCTGTGGGATTTTCCCAATTAGTGCCCTGTTCTCAGCTAGGATGGAAACCATAGGGCTGTCATAATAAAGGCAATGGATTAATGGATCCATTTCCCATTGCAAGGCACAGTTAGACTTTGTTTATAGTCAGATTTACCTCTGTTGGTGTATCTATTTGGGTTCAGATCCCTAAGGACAGATCTGTGAGAACCTCTTGACTTAAACACTCATACACATTTGAATGAAAACTCTTTAGCACCTTAAACACTCTCAACGTCTCATGTTTATAAAAGCTCTAGATCATTGAAATGTCTAGTAGTAAGTCAACGTGACTGATAGATATTAGATATTATACCACAAGAACTGTTAAATTCTTATTGGTCAGATGGCAGTAGTACTGTAATTCAAAGCACTTTTTCTATCTAATGTTATATGAAATTGAAATATGAAGTTTTCTGTAAGGAGATGGTTATTTAATATTCATGGAAGGAGTCTCCAGTGTCAGTGATTTGTAACGGTATGGATGTTTTTCCCCATTGGGAAAGTCTTCAGGATAGAGCACTATGCGCTTTCTGTTTCCTGGATATTCCATAACATTAAATGTAACTATAAACCTGTTAAACTACAAACTGTTGTTTATCAACAGCTATAAACTGTTAAAAAGTGATGTGTCTTTAATAAAGTAATTGTAATTGTTGGAAAATTGCAGTAGTGTAAGAGGAATAAAGCTCTTCAGATGTACTGTTATTTGAAAATAATTATTTGGGGTGGTAACCTCAACTCCGCTTCATGTTAGGCCGTATCACACCACCCCGTGGTGGATTATTTTCCTATAACAGCATGCGCCATCACGTTTTATTCTGTACTCAATCATTAAACGACAGCAACACTTAGCACTATGCTAAGAGCATAGCACTGCATTGCATCGGCATTGCAACAATGTTAAAAAAAAAAAATTAAGCTAATTGTGTATGGACAGGAAAATCAGCTACATTTTCTTATAGAAATTACATAGAAAGAAATTGAATTAATTTGGCCAAATTTTGTCAAAATTGATGGAAAAAAAGCAGTTCAATATTCAACGCATCCAATATTCTAATAATGAATTATGCATCGTTTACATATTGATATTAAAAAAACTGTTCTTT
Source organism: Pangasius macronema (assembly GCA_037577455.1). Classification (NCBI taxonomy): domain Eukaryota; kingdom Metazoa; phylum Chordata; class Actinopteri; order Siluriformes; family Pangasiidae; genus Pangasius; species Pangasius macronema. Next base: position 8,089,267 of record CM074973.1, on the reverse strand, counting down.
TCTCCCCGTCACTTTTCCGTACTGTATGCTCGGGATGTTAACGTGAAAGCGATATGTCTACAAGATCGTTGTGTCCATACGTATTTACTTATGACGTCCAGATGTGTAGCCAAGTGTAGCTCAGCACGACCAATTTACTTAAATTATATCTAAACTCGCTGACTTTATGCTATGACACGCAGTGGTCGTTTATATGACTGTTCTGAATGAAGGAGATGGATCATAACCGTGAACTTAATCCTCGTGCTTGCAGTAAGACCATGTCAGGATTGGTGTGAGACTGTAAGTAGCTGTAAAACCCTTGGAAAGAGGGAATTACTGCTACAGCCTTTTTATAGCTACGCATAAATGGGTCACCTTGTTTTTACTGCGATATTAAAGCAGGAACAGAGCAGAAAGCAAACAGTGACAAGCGAAGCTTCTGTACTTGTGTATAAGGACTTTAAAGAGACGAAGACTCCGTTCGTTATCTGCGAAATCTGTGCATCAGCACAAAATACCGCTAAAATAAACATGCACCAATCTTTTGAGTCTAAATGAATTAAACAGCGCTTTTCCATAACTCCGCACGCTGAAAAACACATTCTCCTGTGAGTTCTGAGCCTTCGAGATGAGCAGCTTAGATTCTCTTGAGCTGAGGTAATCCTTTCACAGGTCGTTGTCACCTTTTGATTCTCTCGCAATTTTCCGAACCTTATTTATTCTTTAACCTAGACAGAGTGTCTGATTTCATGTTTGGTCTCAAATTTCACATCAGATTTCTTCCTTGTAAAACAGTCTTGCTTCCTCGGTAGGGGATTTCTGAGACATGCTGAACGTCATGCGTGTCATAATTTGTCCAGAGACTCAGTGAGATTAAGACAGGCATGAGGAATCTGTGTGTTAAACCAACATTGACACCTATGTTAAAGAAAGCTCCTCACTCTTTTTCAATCTCTCTCACACAGACACACACACGCACACACTTCCGCGCTCCTAGTCTGGAGAATATGAGGGCACAGCCGACACAGACAGGTGTCTAGCTTGTCTTTACACTGCCAGTGAGCTTATGACCTAGAGGCCTCTCTGACAGATCATATTAGATAAGCCCTTACGCAACACTCTTTGCTGTAGCCACGATGCCTTTTGGAGGTTGATGTCGAAATCGTTAGCAAAAACAGCCTTCGCGTGACAACAGGAGCATGAGAACAACCCTGGGTTACGTGTTGAGCGTCGCCATGATGGTAAATTGTTTTCATTGGGAAACCCAAAATTAAACTCAAAAATGAAGTTAAACTTATTTAATTCTTGTCTAGGAGGTGTGAAATTTGGAAATCACTAAACACTGGCAAACCAAGAAGGAAGAAGTAAACTTTGTCCTCAAACCCAAGCTTTTTGTGACTCCATTCAGAAATATGATGCAACTTGTGGTCATTATGATTGAACAATAATAACTATAATAATGATAATAAAAAAAAAACCCAACCTCTCTCTCTCTCTCCCCTTCTCTCTATATCCGTCTCCACCATTAGCACTGTTAGTGAGTCACATGGACACACCCTGACGATGCCTCCACTGTTCTTTGAAACCACAAAACTGTTTCCCATTAAGGCTTCTGTAAAGATGAGTCAGAGGGTGAGGAAGGAATCCCAGCCTTGGACTTTATTGACCTAACTGAAAGCCGCTGAATGGATGGGAGTCATTCACGCAGGTGCATCTTTCACAAAAGCCTTAAATAAGACCTTTAAAGTCCTTTTAAAGAAAAACATGGAACCTGTACGTGTCTATACAGACGCTCTCAGTGGGTGCAATGAGACTTACAGATCATGTTGTTGATGTCAACCGAATAATGATGATCTGTTAACCTTTTTTTTTATTCAGTGCTTTCATAACTCAACCTATGGAGTGATAAAGAAGCAGATGATTGGGAATCGTTTTCAATATATAACCCATTATTATCTCCCGTTCATTCTTAACCCTGCTAGAACCGAACAGTACGAAGGTCATGACGTTGCTGTTAGTCTGTTTAGAGCAGTGGTTCTTAAAAAAAAAAAAGATTAGCCATGATTTAAAAAAATTTGTTGCAATGGTGGAAATAACAACCCAATGCTAATAAAGTTAATATCATTATTATTGAGTTCTTCTGGTTATCAGTCTGTATTGGTTCAAATATTGACATTTGTCATACATTTTTAGAATCATATTCCAACAATGATTTGTAATTCACGTGAACCCAAAAAAGGGTTGATGTTTACCCCCTAATGCCCCCTAATGGTAATGATGGGCACACAAATGCATCAATGTAGGCAAATATTAAACTTATGGTAATCAAACAGCAAGAATGTATAAAAGAGAATGATTATGTCTCCAGGACCAAATCCAGAGCACACAGTCACAGATATTAGGTGTGATGAAAATAATTCCGTGTTAGCCAGTAAAACTACCAATTATTCATTCTCGAATCTGATTGGTCAGAAGGTGACCTAAGTAAAAGATAAGATTGTCGTCGAGACTGTCTTCACGATCGACAAAAACATGTAATGACAAAGATATCATTGTCCTCATTTACAGGGACCTAAGTGGTGGATGCTCCACAGGCTAATTATAAAGGGATTTTTAAAAAATGTGTCATGTAACAAAGGAAAATGTATAAACAATGATATGATGAAGTTTTCTGTCAGTTGTTTAACGTTTACGGAAGGAGTCTCCAGTGTAGCAGTCAGTTTTCCGCCACAGGAATGGCTTTTCCGGGTTTCTCAATAATGGGACAAGCTGAGACTTTTGCCTTATTATCGTCAAGAGAAAGAGAAAAAAGAAAGGCTAGTGAGGGAACGAATGTTTATAGCTGGTATAAGAAATGATAACAGGACGGGACTTGTCTTTTATAGATTAAAGTATGATAGATTCATCCCTTTAAAAAAAATTGACAAAAACAAAACACTTCAGGACATGCAGTTATTGGAAATGAATCAACTTCGGGGTAGAACTGCAACTCTGCGTCACATCAGCCTGCGTCACACCACCACTTCTGATGATTTCTCTGTAACAGCGAGTCTCCTTCATACAGTGAAGGAGACGTTGTCCCAAGTTGTCCTATCACACAGTAGCCACCATTGCATACACTATTATTCATGTTCACTACTGTGCATTTGTTTCTCTATCAAATAATGGCTTCTGTTTAAGCAAGTGAGTCACTATAGTTTGCACTCCACATATAGGGAGTAGCCAGTCCAGCACACGTTGGAGAAAAACAGAAAAACAATCTCAGTCGTGTGTGCTTTTGAATGATCATCACATGAGACTCGGTGGTAATGAGCAGGAGCTGATAATGATACTCGAAAAATATTTATTGTAATATGCATCTATGAATGTCTTGACCAGTTTTCATACATACATACATACATATATATGATGTATATATATATATAGATATATAACACTGCATCCGGTAAGGCCGGATTGGCTGGGCGAGTTACTATGAGTCACTCACTCTCTCTCTCTTTCTCTCTCTCTCTCTTTCTCTCTCTCACATACAGCGTCAATGACTCACATTATCAAAGGCTGGCCTCTCTTTGTCTCCATTACCTTCTCTCAAATGAGGGTTTGGACATACATATTTTATTCAGGCTCCTGACTTGAAAAGAGCTTGCAGCAGGATGTTACATCTCTGTATTCTGAATGTCAAGAAACTGCATATTAATCGCACACGCAGCCTGCAGTGGTGTGTGTTTCTGAGGAAAAAGGGAAGGGCAGAAGAGAGAGAGAGAGAGAGAGCTGATCCCCATTTCACTCCACCTGACTCATGCATGACTGACACAAAAACCATAAAGAACGGTGACGCAGAGCCCAGGGTGGGTCAGGCATGTGACACTACTATGATATATATGGACGTGATACGTGAGTGACCGATTAAATAATCCTTGTGGACATCTAGACGTATTTCATGCAATTATCCAATCAGCCAATCACGTGGCAGCAGCACAACACATACAATCCTGACAGACAGACGATGAGTATTAATGAGTATTTAAGAAAACCAGGTGACATTTTTCCATTTTTCGGCTGTCCAGGTTTTGTTTATCCTGTGCTCACTGTAGCCTCAGATTCCTGTTCTTAGCTGACAGGAGTGGAACCTGACGTAATCTTCTGCTGTTGTAGCCCATCTGCTTCAAGGTTCGATGTTTTGCACGTTCTGAGATGCTTTTCTGCTCACCACGGTTGTAAAGAGTGGTTATTTGAGTCACTGAGGCCTTCCTGTCAGCTCGAACCAGTCTGGTCATTCTCCTCTGACCTCAGGTGTTTCCGCCTGCACAGCTGCCCCTCGCTGGATGTTTTTTGTTTGTGTAAACTCTAGAGAATGGTGTGTGTGAAAAAAAATTCATTTCCACCACGAATTCTTCAATGGATGGATAAATACTGGTAGTACTGGTGTCCCTAACAAAGTGGCCAGCGAGTGTATATTATAGGACTCTTAATATATAAGCGTCACTTTGTTATTCATTTTCCGCTCCGCATGCTTATTGTGCAAGAATTGATTTTACACCATTAAGCAATCGTTTAGAAATAACACAACTGGGGTTTATTTGGTCACATATTAATTCACCATATCAGTTTTAAACTTTAACACTGCACTCAGACATAATCACTGTTGGCACTGGAGAAACAAAAACGCTCTGTTTCAAATGATCCAAAGTATAAAAAAAAAAAAGTCCAATTTACTGTACATGCTTTATATGAAACATTTTAAAACAGCAAGTCTTTACAGGCATTAATGATAGAGCTAGTAACTACTGCTGGTTGATTAAGTACACATTAGACGGTTGTGCAATTGAGAAATTAGTTACAACACTGTTTAAAAAAATACTATGGCACAAGAAGCAGTTAAGCAGGTTAATTATTTCTCATCATCTGTAACGTCCTCCAAATCATCATCATCATCATCGTCATCGTCATCATCATCGTCGTCGTCATCATCACCGTCGTCCTCCTCCTCCTCCTCTTCTTCAACCCCTTTCTTCTGTCCTTTTGTAGTGCTTGACTGTTTCAAAAACAAGCTAGTATAATGAGACTGAGACTTGCAAGGTGCTTTTCACATCGTTGCTATGATGAAACGTGGAAGAAATGTGGTATTCGTCGCATGCAACGAATTTCCCCTTTGAGGAAATTTCCAAGTTCCAATGAGCTCCAGGTTCTATTAGACAATGTTGAGCTCAAATCTTACTCATATTATGCCTCATTACATTGGCTACCTGTTTACTTTGGACTGCATTCAAGTCTCATTTTCGTTTTGTTGTTGTTGTTGTTGTTTTTGTGTGGTGTGTGTATACGCCGATTCATACTACTTTAACAATTTCAGAACTCATGCTACTACAGCAGATTTAAAATGCACCATCAAGCACAGATCATTATCTTTCTTTTTCTACCTATATTCATGACAACTACAGAAATAAAAACATCTTAACTACTTTGACTATCCTCAGATGATATGTAATAAATTACTTCGGTATGAGAGCTTTAGTTCTATGTCTCTCCTAACCACCGGGGGCAGTGTGAAACACCTGCATATTGTGCGTGTGTGTACACCTTAAAACAAAGTCACACACAAACACAATACTCACGCACACGCGCGCACTACAGTGTAAACCCATATGAGGATGGGTTCTCTG
>CM074973.1:8058228-8077545 GCA_037577455.1 Pangasius macronema | reverse complement strand
CCAACAATGACTGCTTGATGGTACTGGGATTTAAAGATCTTAAGATCAGTAGCAGGGATTGCCTCCTGTCAATCCTGATGGATTCTGACCAAGGGCTGCTCAACAGTGGCCTTGCTTTGACCAGTACACTCCCTATGGTGTTATATAGACCAAGTGTTCATTTGCCTTAGAGCTAAGACACAGCGGCTTCATTTTCTAAGCAGATGATCTGCTGCGTGGTATATAGTAGTTACGTGAGGTTAATAACTTTGTTCTATTCTACTGATTGGAAGGTCGTGAGTTCGATCCCCAGCACCGCCAGGCTGCCATTGCTGGGCCCTTGAGCAAGGCCCTTAACCCTCAACTGCTCAGTTGTATAAATAAGATAAAATGTAAGTCNTGTCTCTGCTCCTCTGATAACTCCAGCACCAGAACTGACGATGTCCTATAACCTGGGCTGATCAGAACGATCAGTAAGACTAGAAGTAAGCAACATTTTGGAGAGCACGAATACTTCACATGTGGTTCTATCTCTGCCAATACAGTACAAGTACAGTTATAAACGTATACTTGCAGAAACAAAAATGTTAGAAGTTCTAACTGTGCTGTAATTGCTGAGTGGAGAAGCAGGAAGCTTTCGAAGCAAAAAAAAATAAATGAGTGGTTTATGAGAAGCAATCTAGTCATCAACAATAAAGTAATAGAAACTGCTTTTAAAACATGGCTATCACGTTTGATGGTGATATTTACTTGTATAACACTCACCTGCAGCGTCCCTGATTTACTCATAGATGTGCCGGTGTGATTTAAGGATGTTTTGGAATTAGCACGGACGATATCTATGCGTGACTGATAGTCATGGGGATGCAGGGAGCTCCTGAAAACCTGCCAAAACACAAATGGGGGTGGTATAAAGAAAAGCTTCTGTGAAAAGTTATGAAACTCATCCCACACTCATATAGCTGTGTCAGAAAAAAATGCATTATATCTACACATCCTGCGTGCAAACCATGGGCATATGTTTCAGGTTTTATTTGTCGAGATGCCATATGTTCAAGTGGTTACATTACAGTGTTTGATGTTGTCTCTTAGTTATTACTTTCCATACATTGACTCACTCAGTAGAGTATTATGGAAGAAAGATGGCATCTAGACTGAAAAATATAAAAAAATAAAGACTTTGCACAATTTCTAGTATTAGCAGCAGGTCATTATGGGCCTTAAACACTTGGAGAGAACAAAAATGGGATCTCAGTGACTTCGACTATGGCATGGTGGTTGGCGTCAGATGGGGTAGTTTGGGTATTTCAGAAACTGCTGATTTGGGCTTTTCATACACATCAGCCTCTAGAATACAGTGAGCTCCAGTTCAGTGGACAGGAATGCCTTGTTGATGAGACAGGTCAGAGGAGAACGGCCAGACTGTTTCAGCTGACAGGAAGGCTATGGTAACTCAAATAACAACTCTTTACAACCGTGGTGAGCAGAAAAGCATCTCAGAACTCACATCATGTCAAACCTTGAGGCAGATGGGCTACAACAGCAGGCCACAAGAGCTTTTGGTGAGATGCACTGTCCTGCTACCACAACTGGATGCCACTGATTGGATATTTGCACAAATATGTAGGTGTCCAAGTCTTTCTAATTCCCAAAGTGGACGGTGAGTGTATATGAATCTGTTACTCATCACGGGCACTTCATATAACATCTTGACACTTTGTTAACCTCTGTTAATTATTACTGAGAGTCAGATTATTATAGTGTACATGTATCAACCGTGCTACCTTTCACGTATTTCATAACACCTTGTCATACTTAGAACGTGCCTGCTTAACCCATTGTGACCTTAGTATTATAAGTTTCTGTCTGCCTTTCATTCTTCACCCAGACAGACCTTTATAATGACTAAGGTTATGACGTGGAAATGAAAGAAAAGCAAAAGCTGGATTACTGTTTAGAACCTGGTGATTACACTATTATTCATTTACTTTGGGAAGTTCTGCTTTTCTCTTAAACCACTTTCAGGGTTTTATTAACGTTATTGTTGCTGCAGTATTTGTACTGTATTATCTTTTCCATTCCACTACAGATCATGGCTGACATGCTAAGCAAGCAGTCATCCTTTTGTGCATAAGCACTGAGGAGACAGTTCACGGAGTGGATAGCGTGTGACCTTGAACATGCTGATTGTGTCTCAGAAAGCCCTGCTTTTCAATAAAGAGATAACCGCAACTGTAAGATATGTTTGGTAAAGATAACCCTTTAACAATACAGGCCTATCGGAATCTTAAACTGAAGCAAGCACTGATTTAGTTTTCTGCAACAGTGCTGACTGGTTTTGCCTCATGTTACAAAAATGCTCATACCAGAGCCATTATTCATTAGTTTAGTTTCAGTGCCAAAGACAGCAGGACAAACTAGATACCTGCCAACTAGATATTATAAAGATAATACAGTGGTTTATTGTAGATGAGTTACATGGACGTATTTGTGAAAACAGAGCAGGTTATACATAATTTCCTGATTCAAAGTCTATTTAAAGGAAGCGTCCTGGCTGATAAGGCTTAGCATCAGCTTAGCACGCTACGTAGAACAATACAGAAGTAAAGAGTAAAAGCTGGAAGGTCAGAGGAAGCTAGCAGCAAAGCAAATCCTAAATGGCATCCTATTATCCATACATGGGGTGTCGAGGCAATTATGTTATACCCTGCACATACACATATGTCGAGAGCAAGAAGTCATTTGGGATTTTGCCCTCTGGTCTGACAAACACCGCAACCGTAGAAACAGCCATAAGGAAGTTTGGTGTCATTAAGCCTTTGTACTCTTTGTTATAAAGATATGTGCATAAGCCTAATTAAGCTTAAACCTTTTTGTTATTTGAACCAAGAACACACATGATTTATTTCATTACTGTCAGATAATCAGCATGATTTTAAAAAATCATAATGATTTTAAACAAGTTTTTGGAGGAAAAATAACCTGCTTGTAACAGCCAGGAAATTACTTCCTGGGGACGCTGCCAAAATGGCCACCATGTAGACAGCCTTGATTACGTTCTATTCAACTCAATTCACTTCAGTGTAGTTAAGCTGCCAGTTTCTTTTGAGTCTAACAAACACAGCATCTTGGGAATTGTAGCATTTGGCAGTCCAGATCAAGAATACATAAACATGACCATTTACCAATTAAAAAAAAAAAAAAATCCACTCCCAACAGCCAAGCCAAGCATGTTTATCAAAATGTCTGTCAAACTGTTACATAGCAGAGACTCTATAAAACGGACTACGTTCCAGGAAGCAGGACACTAACTGTCATTTAGAGAGGTATAGAGCAGAACAGGACAGTCGGAGGTGACCGGAGGTAGTCAGGCATGCTGACACAATGGGGAGACCCTGTATAATAGTGCTGAAACCTGTTCCGTTTAAGATCTTAATCTTTTCTCTTGGTTTTGAAAGAACTTTGTAACTGGCAGAAGTGTGTAGTGTGGTGGAAGACAACATTGTTCGCTATCATTTTAATTGAAACTCACGGGCTTTGTTGGTATAGTTTCATCAAATACAGTATGAAGGAAACTTTAAAGTTAATTAAAGTCAATTCATTTTGTCTCTTGTTCTTAGAAAGGTATGCCGCTGTGGTGCAGGCTTACCGGAAAAAACACACACCGTATAAACAAAATGATTAATCTCAGAATCATTATGAAATTAAATCTTTATCTTAAGAATTTAAGAATGATCCTACAAAACAAAACACATCGCCGACTTAAGAGTAATACCTCTAGATCTGCTTCTTCATCCACATTTTGGATGTGCTGATAGGCAGTAGTGTACACCTCCAACGCTTTGGCATGAAATGCCATCTCCACAGTTACAAACTCCCCGAAGATTTTCTGCAAAACATAAATGGCAGCTGTGTTATCTTTATATCTGCAGAACAATTCTATTCAGAAATATAGCATTGTGTTTTCATTCAGATCTAATTAAATCAACATTACAGTGCACCTGAGGAAATGTGCACTGTGTATGGGATTCAAATGCACTGCAAGACTACAATCATGTATTAAACAGTACAGTATCCAAAGGTCTGAGCTCACTGCCAAGAACTGTTTTATGAACTAACATGTAAAATTAGCATTTTATTTTATACATAATGCTAATAAATAATAGCTACAGTTGGGTGCATCTCTCACCAAATTACATATTTTGTTGATTTCGGAAGAGAGAAGAAGTAATCTCTGCAGCAATCTATTAAAAAACTGCAAATGTTAATGCATATTTACTTTATATTTGATGAACTTACAAATAATAGAAAAAAAAATATTGTGGCATGAGCAAAAGTTCGGAGTCAGTAACACGCCTTTTCGGCTTCAGCTTGCATTTCTTGAAGTAGCCCATGATGGATTTTGAGGTATGTTTTGGATCATTGTCCTGTTGTAAAGGCCAATCACATTTGCTGATATTTACTGGAATCCATTCTTTCATCTACCTGAGCAATGTTTCCTGTGTCACTGGCTGCCGCACAACATCTATTAACATCCGCTTAACAGCTGCCAAAGTTTTCGTTACATCAAATTCTACTCCTTTTTTCTCTAAACATAGCTTCGGTGATTGTTGATTTTTACTTCATCAGTCTGTAGCACTTCCTTCCAAAATGCCCCTGGCTTGCCTAGATTATGTTTTGTATACTTTAGATGTTGACTTTTGTAATGAGGTTGCAGGCAAGGTTACTTCTGATGACTCTTCCATGCAGATCATGTTTGTGTAAGCGATGCTGCAGACTGGTGTACCACCACTCCTGTGTCAGCTAAACCTTTCTGCAGGTCCAGGATACAGGCAGTTCTATCTGAGTGTTTTCCTTGGTCTTCCAGATCTTGCTCTGACTTCGACAATTCCCCTTATCTGCCATTTCTTATTGACATTTCAGACACTGGAAATTGCGAGCAAAAAGTGCTTTGATATCTTATAGGCTTCCCCAGCTTTGCAGGCATCAATTAAATTCATTTTCAGAGGCTCAGTCAGCTGCTACTTTATATATTAAATTCTTATCAGTATTCCTAACGAAGCTTTGGTATTGTCTCAAGCAGCTTCATGTGGGAATTTGGAAAAGGCTTTTTTTTATATAAAGTTCTCAGATTTGGCAGAGTACTTGTTTTCTACTGCTCCGAGGAACTAAAGGCAAACTACTTGTTTGGGAAATTCAATTTAAGTAACAACTACTTGTTCTTGTAACTACAAGTAACTACTTACTATAAGTACATTCTTCTGTCTTAGAAACAAATTTCAAATATAAGATGCTGAAAAATATATATTCGATATCTAGTGTGCACAAATTTTTCACTGGCAGAGTATGGTGTCACATCAGGTTTAAAGCCTGACTAAATATATTTAGTTATAGCCCCAATTCATTTGAGAATTTCTCAAGCAGCTAATTAAATACAATTTTTTTCTAAATCATTTATTTCTGCATAGTATGTGTCAGATTTATATTAGTTTTTGATCTCAGGTGAAATAAACATAGTTGTTGCTGGCAGACCCAGACTTTTGGCTCCCACTGTACAACTAATAATGATGCAATACTTTCACCCGACAGACAGAAAATTGTGCAATCTCAGTAACCTTGATATTTCGAATCTTCTGCCTTTCAAACAGGTCTATTGTCTCCTCGAGTTGGCGAGTCGTGCGCGTGGCGTCCATCGTGGCTCGCTGTAGCTCACTCTCAGCCTGTCACGACACAGCTGACAGTCACGATGCAGAACTAACTGTTCACACATTCAGTCTGTTCATGTACTGTGGAACTCATGTCAGGAAATCAGTCCAGTTCTGAGCTCACTATACCAAGTGCACTGTAATTTGCAGTAATACAAATTGCACAACTGGTATATATTCATCTCAAATGTGAAGGCCTACCTGTGACTGTGAAAATCTGTTAAGGAAATCTCTTTAGAGGAATAAAATGGTAATCAGGCTACTGTTATTATTCATAGATATAAGTATAATAAGCCTTTTTTCCTCAAATATGCGAGTAAAACCTAACTTTATGTAATAATGCTACTCTGACCTAACATGTTCAATGCTTTTGAGTAGGGCTACAACAAATATTCGACAAAATCGACTACTAAAGAGCTAAATAAGCCATTACACGCAGGGTCAGCGCTGCTTTGGTTGGTTGTTTGCACATTGCAGCACTCTTCATTCAGGTCAAATATCACAAACATAAACAGGTAAGACATTTAAACACTCAGTATGTCATTAAACACTATTTAAACAGGTCAGGAGAGAAAGTGGAGAAAAGCAGTCGATGTTGTTTTGTACCGAACTCATCAGGTGAATGAAATCATTACTGAAAATCAATTACTTAAAATGAATGAATGCAATTACTGCATAGCAGACACATCGACTGTGCGATTTTTCCCTTCGCACTGCTCTCGGTGCAACTACAAGTTTCAACAACAACAGCAACGAGAGAGAAGTAAAATTTTGAAACTGGAAGTTTCGATTGATGATGCATTTGAAAAGGAAAGCATTCAGGGTACACCGTGTCTTCGGTTCCCTCATGGAAAGTGAAATTATCTTAACAAGTTGACTTTTCTTATATTACACATTGTTTCATGGAAGTGTTCGTAGGGTCAAAGCAGTATCACCTGTTCAGTGTTGGCTTGTTTAGATTAATGGTAATGCAGTTCCTATGTGTATGATTTAGTCTAGAGAAGAGATGCATTTGAATCTTCAAATCTGTTGCATCATTATTTAAATTTGTCTTATTCCTTTTTTGTGATTTATATCAGTTCGAACATTCATTCAACAGAAGAAAGAATGTTCTAAACTATAGACTCAGGCTGCTTGTTTTCTTCTAATAAACCAATCCACCTTCGAGTTTTTTTGGCATATCTGACTCATGGCTTGGTGCAGTACAAGCCTGGACCTGCACTATTTGTTCATGCGTAGTAAGATAGATTAAAGAAGAAAAGAGCAGGAAGGAAGGATACAATGATCTGTCTGTCAGATGGGTTCCTCTGTCTCGTTCTCTCCAGCTGCTGCATCTGCTTCGCCTCTCGGTTCCTGGCGCTTTGAGTAAGTTTCAGGTCCTCCTGTGGGTTCAGAGAAAGTGTGAGGAACAAACCGAGTTGCCTGCCTAAAAATACAACAACAAAAACTCTATAAATAATTTAGCTACATCAGTTTTAACTATTTAACCACCTTACACTTATGTAGCTATTCAAATTATTCAAATAAGCAACCCACAAAACTTTTACAAGTTAACAATGGCATGGTCCCAAACAGATAACTCAAACACTAAACAAAGGCAATCAAGAACAATTAACCATCTACAAGACATCAGGAGATATGAGCAATAAACATCTTCAGAAGTTGTAATATTTTTAAGGAAAGCATTCTATGCTCCACTGACTGAGCACCACTAAGAGAGCTGTGAAGGTGGATCTCATTTTTGCATTTTTCACTTGTATTTGGTGCCTGAAGCAATCCATGAAAGGACACTAAACCATAGATACTTACAGCCGAGTGAGCTCCATCACACACACAGTAAAGAGAGACACTACTGGTGCACTTAAATGAGGCTGTTTACTAGCAAATAATAGCAGAAAATGACTAGACATTGGGGAAACATGAGTATCCACTAGAGTGCAGACACCAATACAAAAAAAATAAAAAAAAAATAAAAACAATTTCATTTAAATGTCAGGAAAGCTAAAATGTGAAGAAAGGAAAGACATGCTGAAAAGCTAAAGCACACTCTGGCATGACACTTTTACGATGATATAGGCTAACTGCCCTAAATGAGATATGTGTACAAAAGCATTTAGACGGCTTGTGGAGCTACAGGATGAAGAGACAAAACACACTATTAAGACAGCGTAGGACTTTAAAAGGATAAAAACCTGTCAGTATCCAAATGAATGTTCACTTTTAGGCATTCATGTCACTTTAAGAATACAGACAGCCTTGCAAATTAAACCAACCAAGGCAAAAACAGATGCAGCAAAGACGATGTCAGTAAACGTAATTAACGCAAAACTGCAGAAATCAGAAACAAAACATGAACTCCGTGTGTAACTGTGATCTGTGGTTAGAACCAACTGGGTGATACAGTGTTTGCAATAAATACCAATATTGTATAGTCATATTCCTTTCCCAGGAACCTTCTCGCCAAATTCTTTCAGGTTTGGCGTCACTTTCGAATGACAAGGAACCCTGGCGGTTATTCAGGGTTCATAACTCGGTTGCATACAGTGGAAGATGAAAATCACCTAAATAACAATGCCAAAAGATCTGAGGTCTGAGGCACAGCAAGAAACACTCTACAGGTTTGCATTAACGGAATGCTTCACAAAAGGTCAATCAATTGATTTACAAAATTTATTGACATGACATTGGGTCAGGAATTCAAGATTCAACCACAAGGTCTTAGAGCATTTGATCTGTTGGGGTCTGGTATCCACAAACCCTGAAACTCAAAAAGGTCGGCGGTCACCAAGAGAACTGAAGCTGGTATCCATGCAACATCAGGGCCCACTGATCTGCTGTAGCCAGTGCCAGATGGGCGATGTTTCTGGCAGTAAGGTATCATGCCCTTCAGGAACGTGCTCAGTGTAACTCTTTAGTAGTGGGTTTATGGCTTGCCCCATGAGACAGAGGGGAGACTCGGACATCTGGTAGGGGCCTGAGGGAGAGACTCTGTTGTGCAAGGCAGCGCTTCCCTTGGAACAAGGAACCGCACTGCCATGGCCTAAAACTGACACACTGACGGTCTGTTTGGACATGCTGGTTTTTGTGATGCTGAAACCTGCACTCTTTTATCCAGGGATTCCTTGGCTACTAGCCCAAAGAGATTACGCAGCATTCACATGTACAGCTTAGAAGACTGCGTTAACATGCATAAACCAGGCTGGCGGAGAGATGCCACATATCCTGGCCTAGGTCTTGGCCCACCGTGAGGAGTGAGGAGTGAGGAGTTGATCAGCTCTCTCACAATGGGATCCAACTCTGTAGATTGGAGTGACAGCTCCAACGCTAACAGTAAGATACACAGTGCAACAGTTCTCACTAGAACACCAACAGTGCATCTCCACTGAGACCACCAGCACATGCGATTACCTAGAACAAGCAGCACATTGGGTACTATGGTACTGGTACCATAAAATCCTGTGAAAGAGCACACTGGGTACTATGTTTTGTCTAGGATTACCCAATCCAACTCAGACTGCCACCATTTTTAGGGGCTGCCATGGCTAATTTAGAGCCTGTCTGCAGCGCTGTTGCATTAGCAGCGAGTGACCCAGACCCTTTTTCAGACACTGCTGGGGTCCGAGCTCAGCAGTTCAACCGCTAAGTCACTGTCAGCTTGAAAGAATCTCCTGGATGTGGCACTAGGGGATGACTAGGAGAAATGTGTAGAGCAGGATGACTAGATATTGTGCTACAAGGACTCAGCAGTGAACGGTGCATGGTATGGTGAGGGGGGAAAAAAAACAATCAAACATGCTAGCGACATAAGCACAGTAGTCAGCTAGATGGCAGATGTGGAATATTCGGAGAGACAATGCTGAGGGAGAAGCCGACCAGTGAGGAAAATGAGAGGTAAAAGCCACATACTGAGTGAAGAGACAAAACTACAAGTTTAAAATCTGAAGTCTTTTTTGAATAAAACTTCAAAATTCCCACCTGTGCTGCTAGTTTAGTTTATCTCTGTTTGACAATCTGACTAAAATTCATGGCTGCATGAGGGAACAGATATTTAATCTCTGGTTTGTTTACATCATGTATGCTGGAAAGGATAGCATCAAAACCCTCATTTGAGAAGATACCCACAGCAGTGCAGGAACGAGGAACAATCATCTATAGTTGTGAAGGTTGTAGTTATCCATGACAATTGTCCTGAAGTTGTAAGTGACTTTTACGCTTTACGTATACACTATGGATGTATGTATGTATGTATAACTTTATGTATTAGAAATCTGCAAGCTTATCAAGTCCAGCCGACTGTTACAAGACAATATCGTAGAGCCCATATATCATACGTAAGGCCTGCAGCAAAGCAAATACAGAACATATGTGGGTAATTACTTTCTGTCTGAGTCATCCAGTACTTTTCACTCCTAGATGGAGAAATAAGTAGAAATAATATGTTTTTCTTGTTAAGAATTCAATCATAACCATCCACTTCATTGTGTTTTTCAGTGTACCTTTTCGTGACTGTCGATTTTGCTCCCGCTAGCTTGAGTGAAAGTTCAATACATCTCTCTATAAGGCGAAAAGACGGAAAATCAATCCAGCTGGAATAAACTGATAAATCAGCAAAACCTGTGTTTCCTAAGTGTGTGTGTATTGTGCAATAAAAGCATGGTTTGACACACATTGTGTCAACATGTTTTTCAAGACAGAAATGTAAAACGGTTTAAAAACATACATTACATAATAATAGATCAATAACGTGATTATCTATTATAAAGCAGCCTTTCTTTAAAGGAGTGTTCTAGCCTGGTCCACATCACCTCACGCGACTGAACAGCCCCGGCCCGTGTGTTTCATGATCATCAAAAAAAATAATAATAACGTAATGCTGCCCTCGTGTGATCGTTTTGAGTAAGAGGCGAGGTTTTGAACGTGTTATATGCTGTGAACACACACTTCCAGATGTTTAGATAGAACCAAACTTACCCTTTTCAGTTTCACAATAGTGCCATACGCTTTCAGTGGCTCAACCACTTTGGCATCAAGTCTTTCCACCTGTGAGCAAAAAAACAGGAGAATTGAAACCTTATTTTTTAAAGATCTTTAGCACGATACAGCTGAATACATAATTATTGGCATCCTTCATAAAAATGACCGAAAATTTAATTATATAATGAGTAACATGTAATAAGTGATTATTTAGGATTAAAACAATCAAGGGTGTTTCTTTTCTACACCAATGCACCTATAATGTTTAGTAAGACTACCCCTGGAAAGAATAACACTGAAAGCTGAACGTACTTGTAGCTGTATCCTGAATACTCCTTAAATCAGGACACTTCAAGATGCTTAGTTGATATTCTTAGTTCGGATCATCTGCCCGGTCCTGATCAATTCTCAGGATTATTTCTACGCAACGCTTTCTAAAGGCGTGGGTCTGATAGTCTACTCTTAAACGACACACTCACGAATGAACACCCGTGTTCAAATTTAGAAACTGCGTTCTTTGAGCTCTCTTTTGCCTTCCTCATTGTCCCTTTATTTATGTTTATATCCATTACTTGACTTGTGCAGGTCAACTGGCTTTTTTTGTTGCATCATTTGTTTGCGTTGCTTTATATGTGACTGTGTGTTTGTCTAATACTACTGATGTTCGGTAGTGGAATGATAAGCAGTTTCTCCAGTCTCTTGAAGGATGGCAATGATTCTGGCCTTGACTCTATAAAGATAGTTAATATAATATAACAGTTATGAAATATGAAAACACCTGGGCTTGTCTGTAGTCCTGAATTTTGGCAAACTGATCAGCAAAATTCTTCAGGCCATTTTTCAGATTGGGTGTCTCCGTGTCTGCGTAGAAGCCAATCTCTCGGACCAGCAGGTCAGCCTTGTCTCTCAGACGTGCTGTTTTACGCACGTACGCCGAAAAAATCTGGCACAGCTCCCCAAAATGCTTCTCCACATGGGTGATGCTCTCCTGGATCTGCTTGGTCTGGCTGTCTCTTTAACAAGCATCAGTTAATCAGCAGCATGAGGGAGAAACACAGCATTGTGGTCATTGTTGCACAAACTTTTAAGTCATGCTTTATAAATCTTAAGCTATTAGGATTCACTGTGAATACTACTAACATGTATGCACAGTTAGATGATGCAGTTTTGCAGTAGCTTTGATATCTAGTAGGACTGAATTAAATAGAAAAATGAATAGATTTACCATTATGTTTTTGAATAGACCATCACTGTGGGCAACTAGTTTCCCACAGATAGTTTCTTGTTAATTAGTTTTCAACTAAACTAACTGCAATAATATTTCAAAATTGTAAAAAAAATATAAATAAAATTTAAAAAAAAGCATAAGCATCACGAAAGCAGCTGGTATATAATTAATAAAAGAAAACAATATTTTATTTTTAGAAAATTCTGCTTTCTTGCCTTATTATCTAAAAAGCTAGCTAGCTAAGCTAACCCCAAAACGACATACTGCCAAATTTAAGTAGCGTCTCTAAATTTTGCCATTTAAAACTAACCCCAAAACTTATATTTCTCTTATTCATAGCTAATTAATGCTAGACGTTAGACTTAGCCAGCTAGCTAGTTTACCGGCTAACGAGCTAACAGTCATTAGCCACTTAGCAAACCAGCGGTATTTACCTTGCTCTTACATCCGGGGTGCGACTCATGATCCTGCAAAACAAACAGCGACTCGCTAATTTACTAACAACTTATAATACTCTACAAAATACTTCTGTCTTTCTATATGGCGCAGATACTACTTGTGTTTTCGAGGTTGCTAGCATTAGCTAAATGGCTAGGTAGCTAAATATTCGAGAAAGGCGTGCGCCGTTACCATGGAGTTGCGCGGCCACTTCCGGCGGAAGTGACAAAGCCAGTCCGAAATCCAACGTCATGACGATGATAACAAAATGTATTAGATATCAGTTTACAACACATTTTTAATTATGAACAAATAATAATTCATAAAGTTTTTTTCATGAACATCCTAAAATGGGCTTGTATTTTTATAAATAGTATGATAAGTGAGGAATAAAACACACAGTAATAGATTAGATTAGATTAGATTAGATTCAACTGTACTGTCATTGTGCAGACTACAGTTACAGTGCTAATGAAATAATAGCACACCCCTAAGTGTTTTATTCCTCTTATACTACAGAAATCTGTAGGCAATTACAATTTTTATTCATTAAACAAAGGTACAACCTACTTTTTATTCGTTTGTAGTTATATTTAGTGTTGTAGAGCATCCACCAAACTAGCTCCTGGTATCAGTTATGTATTAGCCATGCTAAAAAACAAAACAAAACAAAACAAACCAACAGAAACCCCCATAGAAGTTTTAATGGTTATAATTATTGTAATTGTATTGGAAGCTGTAATGATCTCTGTGGGTCTCTACTGGTAATTTGTTGCCTTCTATTGATGCCATTAAGGACCAGTAAGGGTAATGGTTTTAAAGGTTAGCTGATGGTGTGTAATGATATTTGTAGTGGAAACCATTAGAATTTCAGTGATGGTTCCTTCGTTCCCTCACCAGCCTCTCTTTGTATATCTGTGTATCTTGAATGTTACTGTTCTGCAAAACAATCCTGTGACTGAAAACTTACCGTTACAAAGCAGTGACACTGGAGACTCCTCCCTTAAACGCTGAATAAACGTCTCCTTACAAAATCGACAAACACAAATCCCTGTAAACAAATTGCTAACATAACAGAAATGATAACATAATAGAACAAGCGCATTAATATAAACCTTTAATTTGTATTACAGCCAGAACAACTGTCAGAGCTGCTGTCATAGAAAACTAATCAACACCTTCTGACCAATCAGAACTGAGAATTCAACAGCACTGTGGGATAAATAAAGAATACTGCCATTGTTGGCAATTTGCTGTGGTATAAAAACAATAAAACACTTCAGGACATGCTGCTACAGGAAAATAATCAATTGCTGGGGTGGAAACAATAACAGTCGATGTTGTGCTGTGTCATACCACTGTCATTTATTATTTTCCATAATTATCGTGTTTAATTTCCTACATAGCTACGTGAAGTGAAAGTTTATAGTCGATTTCAGATTTTCATGGCGATGCTTTGTGATGAATGTGGGGTCAGGGTGATTTAGGATTTCATAAATAACACCCCTCTATCTATTTATTTATTAGTGCCATCTACAGTTCACACATTTCAGTGAATAATTTCTGGCCTGATTTATATTAGCCTGCTAATGTACTCTATCTGATCAGCTGCCAAAACATAGAGCAAGCTGGTCAAGCTGGTGGACCATCTTTGCCATCTGGTAAGTTATCTTCCAGTTTGCTTATTACTTTTCTAAACTGACCTATAAATATTTGAGATTCTCTACTTCTGTTACAGTTGTGTTAATTTCTTTAAAACAGCTTGCCTGCCCTGTAGTATTAGTAGTGTTTAAACACACAAAGAAACGTCTGTCAGTGTTTACCACACCTACATACACACCACAAAGATAAAAAGAATACACAATATCTACACGTATGCTGAGTCTGTTTTGTGGCTTGAATATGGATTTTCACAACTCATTCTCCGATGCTGCTCCTCAGCCACTTTTACAGGCTTTGTAACATTGCCAAAACACGTTGACATTAATGGGAATTCACTGTGACGCGCTGTTTCAAATGCATGAATGTCACCAGCTGCTCTGTCTGTCTCTGTGGAGGATGTCCAAAAACCTTAATTATCCTGCTTAATCATCCATGGAATTGAAACAGGGGAGATTCCTCTGCAGCAGATTGTATAAAACACAGCTATTCCACTTTCTGGAATCCCATCTATGGCAAATTTGCACACTTGATAAATACAGATTTATTTTCTTAGCTATTAGTAAAAATGTTTGTAGCATGTTTACTAAAATTACAAAGTGATCAGGGGTATAATGGGAATAACGTAACGTGTAAACTCCAGATCCATTTGTGTTATGATGGATGAATATGGTTAAAAGTTCCTGTTGGATTACACAAATTGCTTGACATTTTCATGCAGCATAAAAAAAATAAAAATCTACAGTGTGCTGTGGAATGAAATGCCACTGGGTGGCAATCTGCCTCTTTCTTTTAGACCTTCAGCTTTACGTTCTTCACTGAAGTTACACTTGAAACCTTATTTTTTTTGTATTATTCGTTTTAAGCGTATTAATCAGAAATTATAGTGAATTATTCCAAAAATTACAGAAAGACCTATGGAAAAAAGTGCATGGGTATGAGAGTTAGAAGTGTGGTCCTAGAAGTTTAATGGATTAAAGATTAAAGGATTATGAAGGTCTTTTTCAAAAATGAAATAGTACTGTAAATTTTCTGTCCTGTACTCAATGCGAATTTCAATGCGAATAAATCTACATACAAATATTGACAAACGGATGAATATAGGCATAATGTACAAATTAAACAGTGATCCTATTTTCCTTTTATTTTTCCTTTATCCTACTGCTGAGGCCTGGCGCATTGTTTGTCTGGTGCATAAATTTATTCTGTAAGAGTGTGTCTTCCTGGAGTCTGACTTTCTTAAAGAACAGATGGTGTTATTACAAAAACACCAATTAGCAAGAAGTGCGTTGCATCCGTGCGGCTCTTCCGAGCTTTGTGCTGGTGGCCGTCTGCGCCTTGCTGACAGATTTTGTCTCTTGCAGAACAGATCGGGAGTGACATATGTCAGCAGGTCCAGTGAGAGCTACCAAGGCCTGTGAGCATCTCTCCCCTCGCCTGCAGGTGAAAAACCTCATCAGTGTCGCAGCCCATGAGGGCCCTCAGGCCATCTCCAGCTCGGCAGTGGCAGCTCAGCGATCAAGGTTCTGCGCTTATGACTGAAAGGTTGTGAGTTTAAATCCCAAATCTGTCAGCCACTGAAGGGGCCTTTAGCAAGGCCCTAGACCCTAAAAGGTTATTGTTTTCTGTCTCACTCGCTTAGGCTAGAAGTGTCTGCCAGATTAGGTCTTATTATTTACACACAGGAGAAGTGGTGAAAACGGCCTTGTTTTGATAGTTCGAATGTCTGGAACTCTTCTTCTTCTTCTTCTTCTTCATATTATTATAATCATTATTATATCTCAAAAGTTCAAATAGTTCAAAAGTATAGCTCAAAAGTCACTATTCATGTGAAGGATCTTCTCCATGTTCAGACTTGGCTTATGCAGGGTCTTAACTCGATTTTCCGAGGAGCCATTCAGATGATTAAAATAACCTGTGTGTAGCTGATGCCTCTAAGTTTGTCATCTTAGTTCTAGTGTAGAGCTCTCAGGACAGGAGTTTATTTTAGTTGGATCTTGTCCACCCTTTTAAATCAGGCACTTGTCTTTAAGCCTGAGAAAAAAATAATAGGAAAAGAAAATGCAGACTGAAAAAATGCAGACTTTCCTTGTCCTGTTAAAACAAGAATAAATTTTTAAAAATACAAAGTACAGTTTAGACTAATATATTATATGATGCATAACTACTATGCGTATGTATAATATATTAAGGCTGGTTGTCATAAACAGGACATGGAAAGGCAAAGTTAGGACTATCAAACAATCACTGAAAATGGCTCAATTTAACATTATGGGATAAATTGAGATTTAATGGCTGCTGTGTGTAAAATATTGCTTAATACAGCTCATCCTAAATACGATGAAAATGATCTAGGATAATATTTTGTACGTCAGCGACAAAAAGTGTGAAGCAGGAATGAAAACACAGAGGGACTGAAATGGTCAGAAAAAAAAAAAACTTTTTAAGAAGAAATCAATTCACATGCACAACATTAATGTGATAATTATGGAGCTAAAATCAAAACATGTGCCCATGTTTCCAGCGTTTAATGGATACCAAGCAGTTCCCTACTTCGGTTCCCGCTCACATGCCATGTACGATATCGTATGCACTCCTTGAGATAATTATTGTCTCCAGTTAAGATGCCGTATTCTCTGATCTGTTACATGACAAACCAATAGAGATGAAACCGAGGCCTACAGGAACAATTCATACTATGAATCAATTCATAATGCCATATTTATGTATGTTAATATTGAATAATGAATAAATCAGTCAATAAATAAATAACAAAAAAAGAAACCCCGTTCTGTTTGTTTGTATCGTCTATCTTAAGACCCTTGAACTCCTTCAATAATTCATCATTATTTCATTATTTCTGTAATTAGCGTCATTGATGCGAAGTCGTAAGAGAAACAGTATAATCACATAAATGGGAATTACGTAGAGTCTCACCCTAATGTTGCCAGACAGCTATTACCCAGACACAGATACATCTGAGTACATCTTTAATGCACATTAACCTCACAACATCTATTGCTTCCCCAGAGAGGCTGCTCTGGACCTCGTCCAGCATTACACATCACACCGCAGACTGCGGATGACTTCAGACTACTCAAGCACCCGCTTTCTTGCGCTTTATCCTTTTCTTTCAGATTTGGATCCATGACCTGTTTGAAATATTTTAGTAAAGGTGGAGCGTGATAAATACACTACAGAGACTGTATTTCGGTTCGTCAGAGACAGTATAAATTAATAAGTGTTGAAAGTGACTTGTCTTTGTAAGCATGAAACACAAAGGAGATGTTAAGGTCTGTTACGTTCCCTGGTTCCCTGTGCACACACACCTGCCACTGCGAGACTTGGCAAGCATTGCTTTATGCTTTATGCTTTTGTCTATTTTCGCAATTGCTGTTTAGATTGCTGATAAAAGAAAAACAAAAACAAGATTCATTTCCTTACACCACAGCGTAGTTCAATTCTTGGATCTGATTGGTCAGAAGGTACTGATTCATTTTCTATTACAGCACAGCTTTGACAATAGTGCCAGCTACAAGGCAAATCCGAGGTTTGTATTAATGTACTTGGTCTAATACGCTATGGTTTCTATGGTAACAGCTAATTCACGCTCACAGCGACTCGTATGGCTTCACGCTCAACGCAATCTATGGCTAATAAAAAACAAAATTTATAAATGTTGCATAACAAAGAAAAATATCTGAACATTGATATGGTGGTGTTTTCTGTAAGGACACTGTAGGTTTAGTTAACATTTATGGAAGGAGTCTCCAGTGTCAGCTCTTTGTAATAATCAGTCATTTTCCCCGGGAACATGTTGAATTAACTTTAAGAGAGAGAAGAAAGGAGGCTAGTGAGGGAATGACTGTTTACAGCTGTAAGTAACTTGTCTTGTGGGATTTTCTACAACATGAAATGCAACTCTAAATGGATAAAAAGTACGATGTATTGTGTATTAATTTAAAAAGAAGGAATCGTTTGCAAATTGCTGTTGTATAAAATGAATAAAACACTTTGGGAAAAATGTTTAGGGTAATAATTGTAACTCTACAACAGCATTGTGGATTATTTTCCTGTAACGTCATGCCCCGTTGTGTTTTATTTCTTATATATTAAACTCCTTAAATAATTATAATTGCAGTACTTTAAAAAAAAAAAACAACAAAAGGGATGGCTGAGTTGATGGAACATCCACTGCTGTGTGTGTGTGTGTGTGTGTGTGTGTGTGTGTGTGTGTGTGTGTGAGAGGGAGTGGTGATGCTGGTGAAGCTATGTAAAAGTGCTGAAGGAACGTGTTTTCATGAGTCAAATTTCCAGGCGTAATTTCTCCTACATTTCACCATAGCCTTGCAAGAACTGTCCTTATGTCATCAATATGCAAATAAGCAAAATGGTTAAGAGCGCAGCCGTGGATCCCCAAAGTGCATTCATTAGAAACTGTTAGCATAATTGATTCCCAGGCCTGCCATAAAACTGTTCACTTTGTGAGTTGCTCAAATCCTATGAGAATGCACAGAGAGGTCACTAATAAAACAGAATAAATCACTGAGTAGCTCCATTGGCCAGTGGATGGTGTTTTTCCCCTGAGACACACACACACACACACACACGCACACACACACACACACACGCATACGCACACACACGCACGCACACACACACACACACAGCAATATTCTGATGTGTGTGTCGTAATGCGACAGAAAGAGCTGCAACCTTGAATCTTTATACTGCGCTTCATAAACCTGATTATGGCAATATTACTTTTCCTATATTTCCATATTACATACGTTCAGCAGTCAATTTAAACATATTATGTTAATATTTGCAATACATACTGCATTGTTTGCATGATATTTCAGACAGGCAGGCTTGTTGACTGGTATAATAAAAAATATAATATGAGAGACCAATATAATGCTTTCAGTATATGACAAGATCTGTTTACAGCATCGTGGTTTTCAAAGACAGTACCAATAAATGACAAATAAAACTTTACTGGCTGTGCAAGAATTTCATTATTATTTTTAGGGAAACTGTTATAATATAAGCTAGTCTTATTAAGACAATGTTCCGTTGGGATGTTAGGGGAATGTTTTTTATTCATTATCTGAGTGGTACTGTTTCATTGTTTTTTTTTTGTTTTAAGTTAATTTTTACTGATTACCATCTACTTTCACGTAGTATTTTTTTTTTGGACACATTAGTCACTTGTTTATCCAAAATGATTAATCATCAGTGGTGGAGAGAGTACAAAACACACTGACACTTACACACTGACACACACTGACACACACTGACACTTACACACTGACACACACTGACACACACTGA
>CM074973.1:8016930-8028878 GCA_037577455.1 Pangasius macronema | reverse complement strand
AGTCTTGTACTGTCAAGTTTTGGACCCTGTGAGGTCTTCTTCTGCTCTGTCCATCTGAGAAAGAAAGAATTTTTGGATCAGAGTCATATAATATAACCTACTGTGTGTATTTTGTGAGCATTAATAGTTTACCATGCTGCCTCTCAGCAGATATTTAGTCCATTCAATTGTATTTGCGCAAGTGATAATATTATAAATATTACAGATGAAAGTCACCAAGATTGCATTCATTCACCACAAACCATCTATAGGCCACTTGCATCATTTATCCAGGACAATGCCACCTACCCTCTTTCACTCACTATACATTTATGACTTGTGTTTACCACAATTAACCCCCCCTCACACACACACTTTCCTTTAATAACTCTGCTTTAATGTGTGTATACATGTAGGAGGTGACACCTTGATATCTTGATTAATTCACATGCAAAATAGCATTTTACAGGCATCTTATCAGCATTGTGTATCATATTTACTGCATTTAATCTTGAATTGACTGCAAATTTTTTTTATCTCTAGTTTTTAAGTCTCACCTAGCACCTTCTCCATGTTCCACATATGAAACATTAAAGCATCCTGTGAAACAGTGAAGCATCCTTTTGTTTTTTATGCACCAGAGATGTGGAACATGTGACCAATAACCATTTGTCAGGCTAAAAAAAAAATCTGTAGTGAAAAGAAATTAAACATCCATATCTATATTTTGGAACCAAAGAAAGAATTAAAACAGATGACACAGATGCTGCAATTATTATTACATCACTCAGTTCACTTATTCATTATTAAAATATCATGGATAAAACATTTAAAATAAGCTAAAATATTATACACTAAATGCCAATGACACAGATTTTCTCTCTCTCTTTCACGGTTTCTCTCTCTCTTTCTCTCTCTCTCTCTCTCTCTCTCTCTCTAACAGAGCTGATATCTCTACACATCCTCGGCTTCTTCCACCTCATGTCGTCTGTCATTTTGCCAGCAGTGGCATATGTCGGGCTGATGGGGGCTTTGCTCTTCGTTAAACTATTAACTCTGTCTTGTTTTCCTTCCTCCTCACACACATGTACCAGGCTCTCTGCAGTCCACTAAATAAACTCGGCATCATTATGAGCACTACAGACTGTGACATTGCCAATGTGTAAGGCTCCGTGTGGCATGAAGCTCCAATTAGCTGTGCACAGTATGTGGCTCAAAGAAGCTTTAAAAACAAACCTCCACGGCAGTGAGACTGGAAGTTGCACTCTGAGAGTGTGCTAGTTGGTTGGAGTGGGAGAGTTGGTGCTTGCTCAGTTTTAATGGCGACTCTGACAGTGCTGCAGGTAAAGCGTTGTGCTGAGGCTGTTAGGAGAATTCAGAGAAAGAGAGTTTGCAGTGTCTTCTCACCTCCAGCTCTAACTACATCTGTGCTGTTGGAGTTTAATGAGTCTACCCAGACACAGTTCAGTCCACACACAAACCTGAGATTTATGTCTTCTTTTTTCTTTTTTTCCCCTCCTGTTTTCTCCTAAATTTAACAGTTTATTTAACCATTTTCAACTGACTAGCTACCAGAACTGGTTTAGCAACTCAGTAGTGAATAGCTCTCCTCATTGCTGCAACTGCGGGCAAGAAAATTATTTTATTACACTGGAAAACCTTAAATGGATTATATTTTTGGCTGAATCCTCTTACCCCTCACATATCAATAGAACAGCATCATTAAACAAGACCTACATGAAACATTTCACCAAAAATGTCAGGTTACTTAGTTATTACTTTATATGCTAACAATTTATTAAAAGGAATTAAGTCTGACATTCAATGGATTTTAAATGAATTTTTTAAGTATTGTTAAATCATTGCGAAGATGAAGTATTCTCTAGGGAAAAGGTTTATTTAATTTTCAGATCAGTCTTTTGAGTTAAATCTATTCTTTTATGTTTTATATGGAGTTTCTAGGGAATAGGATTTCTGCATCGGGCCTCATCACACTACCATGTTATTTTCGTATATAATCATGCCCTGTTGTGGTTATTGCTTACATATACATATATGATTGGTTGGTGTTATTGATTTATTTTGGTGGCAGGAAAATGCATGTTGGTCTGCAGAGAAAATAGAAAAAAATGTTCAATCATGATGGTCAGAACAAACAAGTGAAGAGTCCAATCTAGGTATGAACTTGAGTGCAAAAAACCCCTCAGTCTTCTGGCCACAGATGGCCAGAAGTTTTAACAGACTCTTTTCTCTTTTTTGAGGATCCCTGGCCACAACATAACCGGCAACAGACAAGGTAAATAAAAACATTTTTAAAATTTAAACACTACAAAAAAATGTATCAACACAGGACTTAGAAGTAATACAAAAGGCTCTGGCGAGAACAAACAGAAAATAATCAATAAAGAAAAAATAGTCTGAAACACAACCCAGTGTTGTCTCTGTTGATACCAAAGTCAGTCTAATAAACTTCAGTCCATATGCTGCAACATCTACTCCATGTAAACAATACTCTGACCTGACCTCCTTACTGTTGATGCTCCATGACATCTCACCCAGAAGCCTGCACACAAGCCACGCACTCAACAGGAGTTATTAATGAATTTGCCAACACCCAAACTAGGATAAAGAAAAAAAAAAACACTTGTGCAGGTTCCTTTGCAGAACATGATCAAGGCAAATCAGACATGCTCATCCATCATGCTGCATTAACAGCCCTGATCTCTCCAACTCTGACATAGTAAATAATTAACACTGACATGTAATCCCTAGCCTTTTTGGTGGTTGTCCTGATCAACTAGCTACACAAGACAAGATAGAAATTTTTATCCCTATACAGTTGGGGTTTTATACATTTAGTATCTCACTGGATATCCCTCAGTCACAGCTTCTAGTTGTGGCACTAATTTGGACCCAACTATTTTGGGCGCCATTCCCACCTAGAGGTATAAGAGTTACAGGGAAAAGCAAATGTGTCATCTTCCTTTTGTAACTCTGGTACCTCCTCTGTTCCCATAGCTTGACTGGGTCTGAAAGGGCATGGATACAGTTTGTTCTGGTGAACAGTCTTCACAGATCCTTTTCACCTCTTTGGTTATACTTTATACATTGGCAGAGCAGGGTTCCACTGCTTAGTAACAAAAATCTTCTCAATAGGATCTGCTCTACTGGAGGCAGAGAAACATCTCTGGTCATATCACGCTTCTGTGCTTAGAGACATGAAGAGTAACTTGTTAATATGCATGGCTAAGATTTTTTTTGTGAAGCATGCAGACCAGGCAAAACTAGGCCTATAGTTAACTGTGAATCAACAGTGTACAAATGAGAAGTTTTGGTTCTGCAATGGCTAAAATTGGGGACTCAACAAGGCACTTCTCAAAGGCAGCCTGGCATGTTCCACTCCATCCTATAGGCTGATTTTTTTTTTTGCCTGATGTGGCAGTGCCCACTTGGAGGGAATGTGAAGGGGCATCACTGAAGCTACTTTGGAAGAAGATATAATGTCATGAACTTTTGTGGCTTGAATTTTCTCAGAGACTGTAGCTACTCCATCCCCACACACCCAAGACACCCAAGATACCTCACTTCTTGCTGGAATAGTTTAATTTATAATAATAATACATTTCTTAAATAATCCTGATGGCTTTTATACTGAATCATTCAACCCGTCATTCAGATGCTGGACATATGCAGGTGCACTGCACAATCCGAATGGCATGCGTGCAAATTCGTCTTCTCCTGGTCTTGTGTCAACTTCTACCTGCCAACATCCACTGGTCTAAAGTGGAGTACCAGCAGGTTTCTTTCAGGCATGTATTACAAATGCAATGGGACTCCTTGATGGGGGTAGTCGAAACACGTAATTGTGGGTTAGAGCATTTATTTAATTCTATAATCTGCATAAAAATGCCAGGACATCTTTTAGAGTTCTCTCTCACTACTCTGTTAATCATGTAATATAGAAGGGCTCTTAATTATGGGACAAGGGAAAGGGGGTTCAGCCTATATCTCATAGGTTGGGTATTACTTGTGGGTATTTCATGAAACACTGCACCAGTACTTGCCCAGTATCTTCTTTGTGGGCTGTGAAGGAAGCTCCCCAGTGTCACAACAATACCTTCATCTTCCTTTGTTGTTCTGTTCTCAGCCTTTCACTTTTGAGTGTGTACCCTGAGTGCTCATCAGCATCAGGCATCTGTACACTCTGCTCCCTGGATCTGCAACTCTAAGTGTCAGTTCTCATTCTCCATTTATCCCTTGGGGGCATACTTGAAACACAGTTGTCAGAGGGTGCCTTGAAGGGATGGAGATGGGACTGATGTTGTGAATTCACAATGGCATTTTTACCATTCTTTGCCCAGTATGGGGTTCTCCTCCATCTTTAATTCCTTCAACCATCACACAACTCTGGGATAGGTTTTGGGCAAACCAAGAATCATCGTCAGAGTCTATTTCAGAGGTCAAACCACAGGCAGACAAATTTAAGCAAGTTTGATCCATGATTACAAACATTGCAAACAGGTGGGAATCAAAACCAGGAAATTAGGACCAGAGGACTTAATTAAACAAAAACAAAAGCATTATTAAACATTGTAAATTAAAAGAGATATATAGAAGGTTTAAATACTCACAGAAGCTAAAACTACAAAAACACAAGACATAAAACACAAGCGCATGGCTCTCAGTACCATTGGAAACAAAACAGAAAGTGGAGTAATTAATGTGTGGCTCCCAAGAGGGTAGACAGAGGGTCTCACAGATGAGAGACGGACTGGAGGTTAGCATGGCAGGGGAGGCATGGCTGAGAGACGACCTCCACTGACGGAGTCCTGGAAGGCACACCGATGTCTGCTGGTGGCAGGCACAAGTCATTGCAGCAGGTTGGCAGGCTAATGAAGCAGGGTGAGTCAGCAAGCCACCAAGATGATTGGGAAGCTTGAATACAAGTAGGCCAACAAATGTGACTGAGTTTCTGAGACACTGAGCCTCATCCATTAATGGTCCATGAGTCCATTAATTATTGTGGATTTGATTTAAAAGCAAACAGATCAAAATAGGCAAAATAATAAAAGCAATAGTCCAGAATGATTGACACCATTCATGAAAATAAGGAAAAATTATGTTATAAAATTTAATTATGCTGTAAAATTTAAAACACAAATATAGCTTAACGCAACATTCAAACATTAACATATTTCAATCATAAATGTTTTCTAAAGTAGAGCATATTTTTTCCTGCAAAACACTAGCTACAAAGCTATCAGCACCCCCACATTTCCTATTTGGTGAAACCTCCCCTGGAAAGAATGACAGGACTGAGCCACTTCCTGCAAAATCTAATGAGTTTGTAGAGCTTTGAAGAGGATCTTCAGTAACTCCTTTGTGAAGATACTTATATCAAGATCTTTTATATTATTAGGTTTGTGTATGTGAACCTCCTGATCAATTTAAACCAAAGATTCCATTCTAGAGATTGGTTTGAAAAACACAAATTTTTTTGTCCCACAAAATCCACCATTGATCATAATCATAATCTGGCTAAAAGGTCTATCTATGGCCAAGTCTTAATCCTCTAACCAAGATGACCAGAATTTGGGCTGAAATATCCTTGTTCAAAATATCCTTAGTCATGACTTATGTGGTACAATTTGAATCCATGCAGCAAATTTGATTGAGATATTCATATATATTAATTCATACTGGAATTTCTTAGTTTGTCTCAGTTATAAATCATATATTCTGAAAGCCTTAGTATAAACTGCCCAAAATTGTATTAAAATTTGATATGTTCTGAAATACAAAACAATTCTTGATAGTGAGTGAGCCATTGATTCTTTACCACTGTTGCTTAGTGTATAATATATTTAGCCTGAAGTGCTCTAGATTCTGTGTTTTGTTTTATTTAAATGTTTTAAGATGTTCAGACGTAAATGACTGGCAGAAGTCTCTGAGTATATGACATTGCCAGTACAGTGAAAGATGACTGCTGTGAACTGTACTAGCCTGGAGCCACTTTCTCCCCATGCGGCTTTGGGTATTAAACAGGGAGAGAGAGGGGGAGAGAGAGATGGAGACCATGTGGTACGATGGATTTGAATGCACCAAGATCCCTGCAATTGACTTTCAACAGGCCTCTCCAGCTTTGTTTACGGCAACAGGCCCAATCAAGCAATTGGTTTCGCTCCAGCCATAATGCCCATGAATGCTGAGTGAAATGGTGGGAGCCTATTATGGCCTCAATGGCTGACAAGACACTTAGCACTCCTGAGAACTCACACGCCCCCTTTCATCACTGGCCTAAGGCTGAAGCTGGTGACCAGCTGGGGCTTTACCCATCGCACACTCACATACAAAACAGCACCTGCTTGGTATTAAGCAGTGGCTGGGACTCCCAGTGTTGCCCTCAGCTGGCGAAGATAAGCAGCGGGGAGAGACAGCTGTGTGCTGCCTGGCTGTGGAGATTTGGGGTGGATCTGGGATAGGAAAAGCATTGGCTTTGTACAGATTAACCAAATTAGAATGTGAAGGTATGAAGTCCATGAACAGAAGGCTTGTGCTGTCTGTGAGATTTGCTCTGAAAATTTCACGGCTCTCAGTCTTTTGTTAGTGTTGCTGAGTAGTGTGGGCAGCTCAAAGCTATTATAATTCAAGTTGCCTTTACCTCTTCAATCACATTGAGAAATGATAAAACAGGAAAACCTACCCAGTTTTGCGTAATGAGCTATTAATATAAGTGAGTACCAAGCATGAGTATGTGAATACAAAATAAAGACAAAAGCTGAATTCAGAAAGATAAGAGGAATTTTATACCTTGGAGCTTCAGAGCAATAGCTATGAAATTTAACTTTGATTTGTTTGGCTGCCTCAAAAAATTTATATAAAGTGCAAAAAAAAAAAAAAAACAGATATGGAAGGGGAAGAAGAATGGCAATACAAGAAAGTATTATTATTTTTTTTTAATTTTTTAATTTTTTTTAATTTTTTTTTTTTTTTTTACAAATGTTACAATCCATATCACAGGCTTTTTGTTACTTGTAGTATGTTTTGGTAGTAGGGGAAAGGCCAAGTTTTGAAGAGGAGTCACAGAGAACAAGCAGGTAATGAGTGATTATCTACACCTGTGGGCACTTAATGAAAGCCTATTTATCTGCTCTGTATGTTGCAGTACTTTACAGAGAACCTGACCTGAGAGAAAACAATGGTCTGAGAGAGTGGCTTACTATGAACATGTCCTGCTGTCTGTCTTGAATTTATGTTCAGACTTTTAGAGTTTTTTGTTCATGAACAAATAGTGCTAAAACCATCATTTTGGATATAATAAAGGGAATCAGCATTACTGTTTTGGACAAAGTCTGCCTTGAGTGAACTCATTCCTCCCCCTCACCAACCTGGGTGTCAGACGGGTTTATATACTTTACATTAAGATGAGTTAAATATAACTATTGGGTTTTAATTTTGCATGTTTACTCCAAAATAAGATTAAATGTAGTTAAATTTTTATATACATATGTGTGGTGGCCCGAGAGAACCCATTGGATGTCATTGAAAAAAACACAGCCAAAATTTTTTTTCCTGTATTTTACCAAAGCACCATGTAAATATTTTTATTTAGGCTACTTTCTAACTTTGCCTTGGATTTTTACCTGCAGAGATCATGTGCAAGGAGCCAGTTTAACAAGTACAGCAGTAAAAACAGCCAGTCTGCCTAAAAACCTTGCTAGTTAAGTGTGATTTGCACACATTGGATAGCTATGTGCCATACTGAAACAGACATACACCTAATCAGTTCATTCTGTGATCACACGCCCACTCTCGTACTGTCGATGATATGCCTACACCATCATCGCCATCAAAACAGAGAAGTGCGTTTACACACTCTGTACAGAAAAGAAATCTAGCCAAAAGAACAGATCCCACTGAATTAAACAGTGATTATTTTCCCACTAATATTTGTGTGAACAAAGATCAATAGTGTGATGAGTTGGATCAGTGGAGATGAGAGGCTTCTGGTTAAATGGTGCGAGTGACTTTGACCTCAGGTGATCGGAGAGAGACTGGTGTTGGTGATACTGATAATCGTAACTGGAATTAAATATTTAAATGCGATTTTCTCCTTTTATACTTTGGGAGTAACCAGATTTTAAATGCTATTTTAAATACATATTCACTGCTTCTAACTATATATTGTATGTACAACTGGGGTTGTACTGACTGGGGTCAGTGGCGTTTTCTGTTCTGAGTATGTCAGACTTTATTGACTCCTTTCATGAATTAATGGGAAGATGTCAAAGGGATAGTTTATTTATAAATTTCCTTTTCCATGAATCTCTGCTTCGCAAGTAATTCCACAAACTCCGTGCTCTCTATGCAGGTAGTCATGAGCATCATGTGCATGAGTACTGCGTGTACTAGCAATTCAAGTAGGACACATGGGTTCATTTATTTAGTAGATATTTGATAAAGATGTCAAATATGACCCGCACAATTAACAACTGCACCTTTTGATTTAGCCTTATACATGTTCAGACAGTGTCAACACTGGTGGTATGTATTACAACTTGCACTTGATTATAAAACCGTATTCACTGCGATTTATTAAAGCTCAACATTAAATGCTTAATACATAAAATGCTACCTGGATTTATGATGTGTTAAGTGGCTTGTTAATACAGGACAGTGAATTAGAGTAATGAGCTTGCAGTACTTTGTGCAAATTAACTTTTTGCTCTGGCTATAATATATATTCTGTTGCAATTTTCTCAGGCCTGTTCGACCAGAGTGCAACTGAGTACTCATATAATCGTATGAAACTCCACCACTTAATTTGGTTTCAAATTCATAAATTCCTGTTAATCTTCATGACCTAGGAATTGAAATTTCTTTTGTTGATAAAGGGTGTTTTTACTAAGGTGCACATATGGTAGATTAGTGTGTGTGTACAACTGCTTGTACAGATAAAAGTGTAAAGACACACAACTCAGAAAAAAGTGTTTGCTGAATCTATGCTGTGGAACCCCATCTAAAGCTTTTACCCTACAAGCTACATTTCGATTTAATTAGGTATGACACAAATGATAAATTCAAACGACTGGCTCGAATGATTTCTCTTACCAGTCCTATGACATGTATGGTTCAATGTTTTTCCAGTCTAGGTCCTACCTATAATTAATCCCCGTTTACTGTTTGACATGTAAAGATGGAAGAAAAAATCATTACTGTGGTTTCATCTTATCCTGTCACATACAACCTCTCCATTAATGTGTATAGAGTCATTAGAAAGAAAAATAAAGCTTGGAAGGAAGTAGCAGAGATTGTTGATGCCCCTGGTGAGTGTACATAGCTGGTACAGTTAGCTTGTTTTGCCAATCTGTCACCAAAGCTTAGCATATAATGAGCTGTATAAAATTAGGCTACTACATTTCTTATCAACAAGTGACAACAGTATCGGATGGTACATGACCAAACGCTGTACATACTTAAGAGCAGGAATCTATTCCTAGAGAAAACCAAAGTGTAAACTCAGATTCTGATTACTGCTGCTCCAACTGTTGTTCCTCGCATTAGGCGTCACCAGAGCGGACCACTGGTCTGCGTGTTTGATTTGGCATAGTTTTTACGCCAGATACCCTTGCTAACGCAACCCTCTCCAATTTTATCCAGGCTTGGGACCAGCACTGAGGGTGCATTCTTGCACGCGTTATCTGGCCAGGAATCAAACCCGGGCCACAATGGTAAGAGCGCTGTTGCGTAAACACTAGTCCTCCTGGGACCACTGCTGCTCCAATATGTGAAAAAATAATTTTCTGGTGGAAACTTAAAAAGAAATAAAACATCAATTAAGACA
This sequence comes from Pangasius macronema, assembly GCA_037577455.1. Taxonomy (NCBI): domain Eukaryota; kingdom Metazoa; phylum Chordata; class Actinopteri; order Siluriformes; family Pangasiidae; genus Pangasius; species Pangasius macronema. The sequence goes on along the minus strand of CM074973.1, from coordinate 8,019,055 downwards.
TCACATATATCAGAGCTGTCATTAGGTGCCACCAATTTAACTGAATCTTTCAGTTAAAGAAAAGTTACCCTTTTGTCATTCTGAGTGCCATTAATTCTTTATTGATGGATTAATTCTTGTAAGAGAAAAGCTCTGCTATTCCTTAACAATGGCATTCAGGAGGTGTTACATGAGCACTGGCTTCTTTTTCTTTAATACCTTGAGCAGAGAACTTGTTTTTAAAGGGGAGGGTACATTAAAGGAAAATGCTTTTGTGCTCCCAGTTGCAATTTCACTTTTTATGGCTTAAGCAAGAGGAAAAAGAAAACGTTTTGCTAATTGACAAAGCCAATGAAAGTTAGTGGTCATTATGAGAGCTCCAGAATGAAAAGCCTATTGAGAGGAATCTGTCATTTGTCTAAAGCTTCTATTCACTGACTTAGCAGCAGCTCTGACACATGAATGTCTTTCTTTCTTCATCTTATTCACTTATTCATGTTTTTTTTTCTTTAAATTCACAACACGGTTGCAAATATGACAACTGAATTCATACATTCTTGAAAGTGACTTGCCATGAAATATATTCTCCAGACGGTCTCCTACTTTTCCCCTCAGAAAGATGCAATTTATAATTATTACAAACTTCCTGCATTTCTCTTTTGTAAGGACAATCCAAAGGGGTATTTCTACTAATTAAGCGTTACTGTTGCAAAGAGATCTGAGGGATTTATGCTGTGTATCTATCTCATTTGTTCAGCTGATTCAAAAGGGCAGTTTATGAAAAGCAAAGGACGCAGTGCTGAGGTTTTACACAGCTAAAGAATGCCAATAAAATATAAAAGTGCAAAAGAATGTCAGTGAAATGAAATGAAACCTTTACGAATCACACCAAGGTAAGAATTTACAATTTATATCAGTAACATTTTGTTGTTATTTAATTTATGCATCATTGCTTCCACAGCTGTTGTTTACCATGTATATAATTATATTACTGTATATAGTGGTGGGTTTTAAATAGTGGAGTCAGGGTGAAGGCAGTCATTCTGCTAGGAAGGCAGGATGGGCTCAAACCTACGCCTTCTCAACGAAAACATAAGGCATAAATATTTTATTTTTTTCTGGGCAGTCAAAGTCTAAACTCAATCTACCCATATGCCTATAAAATTAATCATTGAGCAGCACATTTAAAAAAAATAATAATAAAAAAATAGTAATTAACATAATCACATTGCAGCAATCTACACAAAATGCAGGTAATTTCAATTCTAAGTTGAACTGGAATGCCATGAACTTAAGCCACAGTTGACGAAGAACTACACCAGGTGATATCAGCAACAAGGAGAGGCTAACTAATATTAGCAAAACCAGGCTATGTAAATCCACGATTAGCTAATATTCACTTTGGTGGTAATAACTATATCTATAACCCACTAAGGTGAATAATAGCTAATCAGTGAGAATATTACTTTAGTTTAAAGACATTAAATTAGTCTCTACTATCAAAATGGCAGGTAGATGTCTGTTTTAATGCTTAAACTGGACTAGCTTACAAAGCAAGGAGTGAATAATGTTAATACACAATGCTATCAGTTGTCTGTAATGTTACTGCTCACATATTCCTTGGTTGATCAAGACTTCTTCCAATCATCGGACTATGATTGCAGTTACAGAATAAAAAAGGACACTTTGTGCACCCATCATTTGCAAAGCCCTACTTGTGAATTAAGTAAATCATGAGTAGATTTCTTTATTTTTGTGTGCAGATGTTCTTACACTTCATTTCATTCATTCAGCCACTAGCATACTGTATCTATCGCATTATTGTGCAGTTGTTCCATGAAGATGAGTGATGACAGAAAGTTTATTAATGAGAGAGTTTGTTAAGATTAAGCCTTAGCCTTTCAGAACGTTTCTTAAAATGATGGTGTTATTGCCGTGGTAAAGATATTAGAAGATATTAAACACCACATGGACACACCTCCAATACTAAAAAGCCTACTCTAAATAGGAGTTACGACACACATATGGCAGTTTCAGTTTCACTCTTCCTGGTCTTTTTCCAATCTTCACCTGTTCAGTTTTCAGTGTAGCCTCAGATTCCTCAGAATCAGATTCTTGGCTGCCAAGAGTGGAACAATAATGTGGT
>CM074973.1:7993505-8006735 GCA_037577455.1 Pangasius macronema | reverse complement strand
ACTGTCTCTAAAAGCAGAGTTTACACACAATGGTGCAAAAAACAAAAAACATCCAGTAAGCACCAGTTCTGCATGTGAAAACTCCTTGTTGATGAGAGAGGAATGGCAAGACTGGTGTGAGCTTACAGGAATTCTATGGTAACTCAAATAACCACTCTTTACAACCGTTGGTGAGCAGAAAAGCATGTCAGAACGAGGTGGATGGGCTACAGCAGCACATCAGGTTCTACTCCTGTCAGAAGAAGAACAGGAATCTGAGGATACACTGGGCTCAGGCTCACTGAAACTGGACTGGTGAAGATTGGAAAACCATGGTCTCATCTCCAATTTCAGTTCCCAGGTGATCAATCCAGCCCCCCTGGCAACAAGAACTATGCCACGGTCAAATCTTTCCCCATTCTGATGTTTGATGTGAACATCTTGACCTGTATCTGTATGATTTAATGCATTACACTGGTGCAACATGATTGGCTGATTGGATAATTGCATGGAATAGAAGGTGTACAAGTGTTCTTAATAAACAGGATGCTGAGTGTGGGCAGTCTATAAAAGGATGAGTGGAACATAGCAGGGACCATTTATAGCCTTCCCACATGGGGTCACAGTAACTCTCACAAGGTCATGACTTGCTATTGGTACTTGACAATGAAACAAGAAAATTGAAAAACTCTGCTCAGGAAGAAACCACCCTGGCCAAATAAACCAAATAAAATACCGCATTAGTATTTGATCAATGAAACAAAATAACAGCTTTGCTGGATTTGCTGGATTGCTGGAATCTGACTTAACGTTTGAATATTAAATATTTAATGAGGATTTCATGAGGATTTTTTCAGATATTTTACAGAAGAAAGTCTTTTAAATATATTAGTGTTTCTTTACTTTGTTTGAAAAATGCATACTACAGCATGTTAATGTTATGGAAACATCAGGCCCCATGTAACATGCTATGGTGGTTTAACAGTTCTCTATCACTTGTTAACTGAGCTGAAGATATTCTGTGCTAAGATTATCAATATTCTCCCTTATGATTATTCCTAACAAAATTAAGGCAGCACCATTTGCATAAGGCAGATTGAAGAGATGGGGAAGGGAAGAAGAATTTGCACTCTCAAACTAGGTTCACTTCAGACGTTCTGAGATTTGTAGATGAGATATCATACTCAATTTGAATGGCAATCCTTCATCATATTTCCATCATATTTTCATCTCATATATTACATTTTATAGTAACAGCTTTACAGCGCCATGAGTTTAATCTAAAACGGTTCATTCAGCAGGAATACTGGGAATGACTGCAGTACTCTTCGTTCAAGATGCTATATTGCATTACCACTTTGTATAATAGCTGCTATAATAACATACAGTATACTTATAATAATCAGTACTAGATAAGCACTATGAATGTCAAGCTTAATTATGACCATTTATATAAAATTGCATTCGTATTCATATTTACAGTACTGTGCAAAAGGCACTGCTGTAGAGCAAAGATGCCTTCAAAAATAATGAAATTAAATGTTTGTACATTAAAAAATACTATAAAGAGCAGTAAACATTAATAAATTACACAAATTCAATATTTGGTGCGATGACCCTTTCATTTAAAAAAAAATCGTAGTCTTAGGTACAATTTGTGCAGTTTTATAAGGAAATTAGCTGTAAGGTTTATGGATCATCTTGCAGAACCAGCCTCAGCTCTTCTCGAGACTTTGGCTGTTTTTTTTTGCAGCGAAATCCAGCAGCCTTCATTATATTTTTTGTCTGAAAAGTGTCTCTTATGTAATATGTTGATTTCTTTACTGACGTACAAATATTTTTGTAACATTTGATTTTGTGCTGGAAAACTAATGTTTGTAAATCTAAAAAAATCCTAAAATATAAATAAATAAATCTATAACAAAGTTCGCACTAAAAAAATAGGGTGTCTAAGACCTTTGCACAGTACTGTATACTGTATACAGTCATCCTTTGTTAAAATGTGAAATGGTAACGTAGTTACATACTGGAAAACACAATGATGAAAAGCGTATAATGAAAGTGTGCAGTGTTTTGGCTTTCATATCGTTCAAACTCTGGAGAACCCAGAGGAAACCCATGTGTCCACAGGGACCACTTTATTAAGTCATCTTGCTTATAGATCATATTCCATACATTCATGCATACATCTAGAGAGAGGAACCTGTAACCTTCATGATGATGGATGTGTGCATTTCATTTCTACACCACAAAAAAAAAAAAAACTATCCAGGATCTTTCAGAATTCTTTACAAATACTACTTGACACTGTGTTTAAAAGGTTGCAATCTCTGCAACAGATGTTAGAAATTAAATTATTTCTAAATAGCACTCTATACTGCTGATGGAGTCAACAATGCACCAAGCCCTGCTTTAATGGCTACCTCTTGAAAGCATACTTGACCTCAAGGTTCTCTTCGATGACCTTCCAGCTTTCAGGGAGAAGTATCCATGTGCTTACTCAAGGGCAGTGCTATGCTGAGATAAACTGGCTCTGTGGGGGGACAGGTGTTGCTTGTGCTTCAATTTGCAGCAATCAGACAGTGCTGTTGAGGCATCAGTGTGCTGTACTGTGAATGGAATCACAATCAACCCCGGAAACAGCATCACCTACCCTGTGTGAGGTAGTTTTTTTTTTATCCTCCTCTGCCTTCAGTGGATTTCAATGAGCCCTGTGATGGTGTACGCCTTCATGACCAGCTATGTATCCCCTCAAGTGCCTCTACCCCTTCAGATGACCACAGTGTGTACACTGGGCACTGGGCACAATAGACAGATATCCCAGTATTCTTCAGCATGAATTGAAAGAAAAGACTTCACTAGCTTTTTCTGTCTAGGTCATTTATCCAATCCAGGTGAGACCCGGGTTTCTTTTTCTCCACATCCTCATCCTAGATTGCTTTATGCCACATAGGTCAACACCAGTTTCTTTGCATCTTTGCTAATGTTAAGCTGCAGGTAGTTTTCCTTGCACTGCAAGACAAAGTTCTTCACCAGTTTCCTATACTGCTACAATTGGCATTTATATGTAGAAAGTGAAGAGAAAGGGAAACAAGATGGTGCCCCAGTGTTGCTCCCCATTGCCTCCAACATGCAGTTCATGCAGAGCCTATTTGTGGCCTACTGGTCTGATCAATCTGCAGTGTAGTGAGATTGTTTCCCAGTTGGAGAGGCAGGTTGGGATTGAAGGCACTAGATATGGCTCTGGCTTTGCCTTTGTAAGATCTGTAGAGCGGGTAGATCTTCCGTACTGTAGGTGGGCCTGGTGGTACAGGACCAGAGGTCATATCTGTTTGAGGACCAGCTTCTCAAAGGACTTTATGATGTGAAAGGGGAGTGCAAACAGTCTGTAGTCCTTAAGGTTGCTGTTGGGTATTGTTTCTGGCAGCGAGAGAACTGCACTGTAGCATCCTGCAAAGATGGCTGGCACAGGATTTCAGCACCCTGGGGCTAATTCCATCAGACCCCACAGCCTTGCCTGTGTGAAGCTTCTCCCGGCTCTTTCCTCATCTGATCCACTGGGATAGACTAGAATGTGGCAGGACAGGGTGCGGACAGCAGAGGTGGTGTTCTCAATGGGGGAGTCAGTGGTGTCCTCATGGGATGGGGACACAGGGACTGCAGGGAAGGAGGAAAGAGGGTGTGGTGGAGGTGAAGCCTTGGCTGAGGAAAAATCCAGATGCCAAAAAAGAGCTGGTGTTATGGTGTTATTCAGCCCATTAGCTTGTTCAGGTTTCCCTCCAAAATCCTGGTTACAGCCTNAGACTACAAGCAGGCTGAAAATTAAGCAGCTTACCCTCCTGCTTGTCCCTGTGAACAGGTTCTCCTGGACTCTCAAATATGCAAACTCTCTGCAGTAGAGAGTGGACCAAAGTATGCTTTAGGGTTGTATATATATATATTTTAAAGCTTGTGTCAGTAGGTCTGTAAGTATGTTGAAATTAAACTATGCACAAATACTGTACATGCAGTATACAATAATGTACAATACATTTTATATATTTTGTTAATTAATTTACTACTCTAGATAAAAGCATTAATTGCTGCATAACGAGCTTTCTCCAAAGAGTATGCCTTCAATGTCTGAATCCTGCATCATCATTTGAATCACAGCTGCCTTTCCAATACATAATGTAGCATAATTGAAATTGAGCACTAGCTCTAGTATATTAGCGTAGTGGATGTTGGAATATTTTGTGACACTGATCAAATAATTCAGCATAATTAAATGCTGGCAGGTCGACCTCAGATGTGATTTACTCAGATTTGGTGATGAGGATCCTTATTAACAGGCAGATTGTGCCAAATTAACTCCAAAGTCTCGAAATCTCGCTCTCTCTCTCTCTCTCTCTCTCTCTCTCTCTCTCTCTCTCTGTCTCTCTCTCTCTCTCTCTCTCTCTGTCTGTCTGTCTAGTTAAATTTACTTTTTGCAATACATTTTGACCAATATGACCAGCCCCTCAATTAGTTTGGAATTTGTCTAGTAAAATACTCTAAATTAAGCACATTATTTGCGTACATTTTGCCAGCTGCATGGTTATTGTAACAGCTCTATTGTAATAGCCATGCACCAGTTTACAGTTTATCTGTTTGTTTAGCACTATAAAGTTTTGCATATCAGATGCCTGTGTGACTCAGACGTAGTGATTTTGCAGAACTGGCTGAGGATACACCAGTATGACAGTGCAGAATGATCCGATACTCTTAATGTTATACCAGCACGAAAGAACAAACAATCCAGATGCTGCATGCCCCTTGAAATATGCTATTTTTAAATCAGGGTACTGTCATTTTAAAGAAAATAAAGACAAAATAAGAGAAAATCATATTTCCACACTGCTATGATAAACTACCGGAAGTTATGAGCAATGCTCTTAACAAGCCCACGTCTGAAAATATTCCAGAAGTTTTTCATAACCGAATAATTTAATAAAGGCTCCGCTGCTGCAGCGTTGTGTGATTTAATGTGACAGTGTAAGCAGACATTGTAATATACAGTATGCATCATTCTACACAAGTGGTGCAAATTCAGGGCTGGTAAAAGAAACCAAATATTGGAGAATTTATTTTTCTCTATCATCATAAAGATGATTTTAACTGCTAATAACTTATGGAACTAAATCAATGATGAAAATCAATCTAAAACCAAATCTAATTTTTCTTTGTTGAACGTCATAAGGACAAGGATCTCTACATTCATATTCATACACTGATAAAATTATATATGCAACATTCTAGTCATAACTTACATAACAAACATTTAAATAATTAAAAAGAAGTTTCGTTTCAGTTGGGATCTCAATTTCATCAAAAAAGCTTCCTTTCCGAGCGTCTTTTTTTAGCGTCTTCCTTATTGCTTGCTTATTTTTCTTTAATCTGTTTTTAATATTGCATTTTCTGGCACTGGGTTATTTCTGATACTTTTCCCATATTTAAGTAATCTTTGTGCTAGGTCTTTGGCATACTTTCTGCTCTTTTTCTTTGAATTGCTCAATGTACAATGGACAATGAGTTGCAGATAATCTGAATTAACTCCTGACTCTCACTCCTGAAACAAATGTGTCAATATTAAAAATTTCCAGATTGTTTAATGACAGAAATGCTTCACTTTTGATTGTTTCGGCTGTGACGATTCAATATGTTTGGATATTAATATTTATCTCTAGAGGTATTCATACATCTAGAGATAAATATTAATAGTAGAAAACTAGCAGCCAGTTTTCAGATATTCTAGGTTTGAAAAAACTTTATTTAAAAATGGACACCTACCTACCATGTTGTGCTGAAAGAGGAAAAGGTCTTAAAACCTGTTCCCAGTCACATAGCTTTATAGCTTTAGCATAGAGAGACATTTTGGTGTTTTTGTATATACAAAGAAATTAGGCATATTTAAAAATTATTCTTTATTAATTTTTAAAAAAATATTGCCGAGTACATTTCAACTTTAATTTCAGGACTAATACTCATTATGAAAAATAATTTAAAAATTGCAAAAGATGTTGCGTTTTTCTTCTTCTTCTTCTTCTTTTCCCCAATGATATTTCAGTAGTATGTTTGTGGTGCATGCATTGCTCAGTAGAGAACAACAGATCCACAACATTTATCAATTTGTTTAAAAATTGTTTCAAATATTTTAACTGTCACTAAATACTAAACTTCATATTTATAATTATGTTTCAACTCTCCCTTTAGTCACTGTTAAACATTTTCCTGAAGGGGACGAAGTTTTGTCACATGGTCCATACATCCACAGACAGAATTCAAGCTACTGTCTGAAAATGAAGATCTGGTTCTCTCTGCAGAACTTTCTGGAACTTAGCAGATGCTCTGGTGTGATGGAGAGAGCAGATGTCTCCTGGAGAGGGATGAAGGGAGGGGCAGGTGTCTGGCTTTCTCTCTGCAGCTCTTGATGGAAATGAATAAACATCTCTGCATGAACACACGTGGCTCTGCAGGGATCCTGGCACTGTGTCACTGTCAACACTGTTGACTGGCTTATTCTTCACCCCATATCCTGTTCACTACTTAGAAATGAAATAACCAGAACATAAAACATAATTAACAGTTTCCAATAGATATTTATCCAAGTAATGTAATATTTTACAAACAGGATTTTTTTTTCAGAGTGCTTTTCACATCTTTAGGTAAAGTGAGCAGGATGCACATCAAGTTTCATACTGAAACCATCTTCTTGAGTTTTGTTCCAGTTTTTTTAATGAAAATGCAGGTTATATGAGGCATTTTGACCCATACAGAACAAAAGGCATAAAAGAACTTGCAAAATTCAAACTTCAATAAACAAGCAGATCATACATACACTACCAAGCCTATTGGATAAATATGCTATAGAGCTAATCAGTTCCCTATTTCAAACAAACGTCAAACAAAAGGCAAGATACAAAAGCAGCCGAGAGAAGAAAAAGAAAACCTCTTATCTCCTTACACGCTCAGGTTTCCAGCTCCGTTGACCTCAACAGGTTAATTCGTCTAGCAAAGATGGCAGTGAGCCAATCAGCCACCAGTAGCAAAGATACAGGTCAGATGCTTTGATGCACTGAAAACTGTCCATCTCTCTCTCTCTCTCTCTCTCTCTCTCTCTGTCTCTCTTCCCATTTTTTCAGATTCAAAGGTTGCTCAGTAGGCATGACAATATCAGCATTTGTGTAGCCAAAGCTCTTACAATACAAACTTTCCGAACACACTAGAAAAAAGAAATAAATAAATAAATGCAAATAGGCATAAGTTTAAAAGCATAATAAAAAAGTTTCTCTCTCTCTCTCTCTCTCTCTCTCTCTCTCTCTCTCTCTCTCTCTCTCTCTCTCTCTCTCGATGATCTAAGTCCATTCAGCCATTTTAAATAGAGTCTTTGTCATAGAAAATCTCATGTATTTTTAATAGCATACACACATTAACAGTTTCGCATAACTGACCAAAAACATACCACAAGATTCCTGGCCGAAATGGTTAGATGGTTTATGCCTATAGCTTCCTCCATAAAATATTTAGAAACAAATGTATGCATGTGCTCTTGATCAAATTCCAACCTCAGTCTTCACAGATGTATTGCTGACAGATCTTTTCCAATATGCTATTATTAATCTTGTAAGAAACAGGCATTTCTGTTTCCAATTTGCCTTTGCTAAGTATAATTTTAAGAAATGAAGTGATCAAACAAAAAATGGATATGTTAGGAAAATAATAGCTTTGGGAGATTTCAGTCTACTTGCACAGCTTGGTTATAGCACTGAAACAATATGAAATAAGTGATAATAAATGAAATGGGACAAAAACTTTATGGTGGATAATGTTTCAGTTTTTGTACCTATTGAGTAAGTGTAATCAGTATAAAATAAAATTCGGATTGAAATACATTTAATTGGAAAATGATGATTTGTTAGGTTGCATTTAGTATACCACAGGACACTATACTGGGTTTACTTCTCTTCTCAGTGTATATGCCAAGGGATCAACTTCTGTAGCTATGCTGTGAACACTCAGTTACACCCAAAACCAGGTGGGTTGTTTATTTAATCTACCATGTAGGTTGACAGTTCAACCTGGACTTTAATTCTGAGCCAAACCAAAGTAAAGTCTGAAATTTATTTTATAATGCATGTAAGGCGAGTGCTATGTGTAGAATGAATTCAGGGAAAGCAGCACCTGCTTTTGGGTTGAGTCCAGAAAAACTGCATGGCTCAACTGGCAGAAGTGTTCACCAATATCTTCAACATATTCATGTCACAGGCCATTGTCCTCAAGTGCTTCAAGACAGCCACCATCATACCAGTGCCAAAGGAAACAGTCATCAAAAGCCTAAATGACTTGCCCAGTTTCCCTTACCCCGATAGCCATGAGTGTTTGAGACACTGCTAGAGATATACATCAAAATGACCATGCTAACCACATGCTAACATCAGTAACTGGGTCAAGAGGACACCATTTCCACTGCTCTATATACCAACCTAACCCACCTTGAACATCAGAAAATGTATGTCTGGATTCTGTTCATTGACACTCCAGTGCATAGTCCCAGGAGATCAACAGTTTCTAAAATACTCAAACCAGCTAGTTTGGCACCAAGAACCAGGCTGTGGATTGTGACAAAAAACATCTAGTAAGCAGCATTTCTGTGGGCAGAAACTTCTTGTTGATCAGAAAGGAAAGAAGTGAATGGTTAGTTTGAGCTGACAAGAAGGCTATGATAATTCAAATAATCACTCTTTACAACTGTGGTGAGCAGATAAGCATCAAGGTGGATGAACTACAACAGCAGAAGACGACATCAGGTTTCACGCCTGTTGGCCAAGAACAGGAATCTGAGGCTACAGTGGGCACAGATTCACCAAAACAGGACAGTTGAAGAATGGAAAAAGACCGGGAGATGTTTTTCCAATCTTCAACTGTTCAGTTTCAGGGAGCCTATGCCAACTGTCAGCCTATTTCCCTAACACTCTCCAGAATTTCACCATTTTAGAGCAAAGCTTGTCATGGACCTAGCTTGCAACTTTTTCACACACTCACTCACTTGACCTTACAGTTTGTCAGGTGTAACTCACTTTTCACATGAAAATAATATGCATCTTAGTCATCCAGGTGACAGCACCACTTGAATATTCAGCACAGACTTACATACTTCAGCTGATTTGTGAAGATGCCCACAGGCAAAAAGTGTCAGGGATACTATGAGAGAGTAGTACTTTACTGTTTCTGTTGCACTAGAAAAATGTATCCGATACACATTAAATCCAGCAGATGAACTTTGTGAACGCGTCTACTTTCAGAAAACAAAATGGTAGCAAATTAGTCCTGTAGCAACAATGAAAATCAACACAAATAATATAAAATTAGAAATATAAAAAAAATAACAATCAGTAAATACATATAGAATTAAGTATTAAGTGTGCAAATTTCAAAATAAATTATCTAAAAGTAGTATCTTGTTCTCATTGAGTATCTTATTAATTTTTAGTACTATTCTATTAATGTGAAGGTTTATTCTACTTGTATCTCTTATTCCTTTTCAATGTAAAAATAGAAATGTGTCTCTATCTAGCCTCCTTTTTTTTCTTACTGCGAATCCAAATGCTTTCAAAGGTTAAATGTATGTTCAACGTATGTACATTCTGTGTGTCCATAAAGACACATCAGTTCAGATCAGTAGGAATTCTTGCCCATCTCTCATTCTGGTCACCAGCTCCTGTCTATCTCATTCCTCTTCATCTCACACACTTTAGCTTCTTTTGATCTGTGGCAAGACCCCATCAAACGCTCCAAAGGGACTGTGACAGGTTTAGGCCAGAGTTCACAGCAAATATTCTGTTGCCTACAATGGTTGAAAAGCCTCTTCTGATGGTTTTGTTCTTGCAGAAAAAGAAATTAATGGGCATGCTACTCTGTCAGCACCTATACTACAAAGGACACAAAGATTAATACATTTCATTAGCAATGATACCAGGCATAGGAGGGATGTATAGAATATGATCAAACAGATCAGTAGATAGCAACACATTTAATACCTACAAATTTTTTTTTAAATAAATAAGGTATTTCACTTGGCTATTTGATTAGAAATAGCATGATTCTCCACTTTGAACTTTTTCACTTCCTCATGTTCACCATGATAGTGTTGATTATCAGTGTGTTTCTATTAGGGGTGTAATGCAATGCCGCTATCTGTATGTGTATGTGTATGTGTATATGTTTAGTGCCCCATATATCCATATCTGTGCTCAGATCTACACCCAGAGTGGGTATGGCCTTTTTAAAATCTGTTTCCAGAAACACTGGATAAACACTGGTAAAAACTGGAAAATGCCAGCACTGTCCCCATGATCTGTGAATTCTGTCTCTGACAGTTCCTCACACTCAGCTACCTCACTCGAGTTCATAACTAGCCTCAACTAGAGATGTGCACAGGACATGCAACAAAAGCAAATATTTCCACCAAACACCAAAAATTGTGCTCAAATGAATATATTCCTTCAATCATTATACAATGAACAACAAAATACAAAATACAGCTATCAGTATAAACCTGTTCAACCTTCATTTGTGATGTATTCCTGACCCATTTACCTTTATACTTATTTTTTAGATGCCCTGTTGAAATACCATTAAAAGAATAATTTTCCAAGAAGGTTTTGTCATTCATTTTATTCTTGTGTGCAGGTATTCCCATGCCCATGAACTATTGTTACATGCAGGACCTAAGACAAATTCAGACATCCATCATGATATTCCTCACTCGAGTTCATAACTAGTCTCAACTAGAGATATGCACAGGACTGTTTTTTTTTTTTTTTTAAATCCTGATCACACAGTTATTATTATTTTTGTGCCTGCCCATAATATTTTCTAAAAACTCAGTTGGTTAAATTTCTCAAAATATAAACAAAATATTAGCCTAATTTAAACCAATTTGTCCCTGACCAGGCAGTTACTAAGGATGAATGAATGAATGTAGCAAGTACATATTAATCAACATGGTCTTTGTTTGTTCCAGAAGCTAAATATCTGACTATATCTAATATAACTTCTCAAGCAGACATGAAAGAAAAAACTCCTGCTCACATTACTTTTTTTTTGTTGTTGACTCCCACAGAATCTCAGTCCTAATGCACACCTCTAGTCTCAACCAGATGCCTCATATTTGCATCTATATCTGTTTGAATTGAGCATATTTGTAAAACTCTAGCTGCTATAGTGACAAATTCTTTCAAGCAATTCATGATAAATCAATTTTATAGTTAATTTTTCAGATCAATCCATCAGTAGACTGATATAAAGAGAAGCTATGGCTATGAAATTTTTCAAAATGTATTAGTTTTAAATGCTTTTTTTGGCAGTTGAAATGATACTGTATTTAACGGTTTATTTCCAGCCCATAAAACAGAAAAAGAACTAGCTGCTCAGCGACTCACATTCTAATTACAAAACAATTAGGAGGAACTTTTTCTTTATCCTCAGCCACCAGTAAGGATCACACTAAGTCCCGCACTTGTAAATAAAGCCTGAGCGGCAAGATAAAATTTAATAAGCGTATTGTTCATTGGTGGCATAGCAGGAATAAAAGATTAAGAATAAAAGATATTGCTGTCTGTGCAGGAGGAGAACCTTTGAGAGAAGAGAAATGTTTATTCTCAGTCCAGTGCCTGAAATTGCTTACATTTTCAGTGCTATGTAATGACTCACAGACAAAACTCCATGTCGCTCCTCATCACCTTTTAAAGTTAATCCCTCAGGGCAGACTTGACCACTGCCAAATCCCTCTATTTTTTCATTCTGTGTGTTTGACCTCAATATTTCATAAAGCCAACTCCTATATTTATTTTTCTTTTCTTTGTCTGCACATAGCTCCCTGGAAGCATGCATTTAATGAATTCAACATAAAAAGAAGTTCAAAGATGTCAATACCAACGAGTAATTAATTTATATGTTTGTGTAAACACTGTGAAGTGTTGGAGACGTATACCCAACTAACACATTCACCCTCTGCTTTAACTCTGTAGACTTACTCACACAGCCTTGTAACATGGTATGTACAATAGGATCCAATAATCTAATATCAAGGCTGTTTTACTTCAGTATTTATCAAAAACTAATATTGCCATTATTTCCAGCATCAGTATATTTTAGTCATTAAGCAACAACATCAAAAATATCTGCAAATGGAGATCTGCTGCGTAAAAGCAGCCTTCACACTCAGCACTGTAAATTGGCCAGTTCTTGCCAACTTATAAAGAATAATAAACATACAGTAAATGAACACAGTTATCGTTAATATTGTAAAGTTTCTCAATGATGATAGCTCAATGCTAACCCAGTCAAATGACTGTTGAAAACTGATTGGCCGATGGCTGCCATGTTTTTTTAAGTAACTGGGTCATCATTAAAAATTCCTATAGACATAGCACATAGTACGTCATATGGTTTAAAGTCGAACTGAAGTTGAACGCTAAGGACTCTCTGTAAATAGACTCGAATCGAGGTGGGGGTGTGTAGGGCCACGTCCCTAATTTTTGCTTACAGCCTCATTTGCTTGAACAAATCTGTCCATTCAGAAGTTCCTTTTTCAAGACAGTTCACACACAGATATAAACTGAAAGTCACTGGCCAAAATGACACATTATGCAAAATGTTCTAACACTTACAAAACAATAAAAACATGCAACAAAAGCAAACACCACAAATTGTGCTCAAATGAATATATTCCTTCAATCATTATACAATGGACAGCAAAATATAAAATTACAATAATACAGCAACTGTATCAGTATGAACCTGTTCAGCCTTCATTTGTGCTGTATTCCTGACCCATTGACCAGAGATAACAAGCCCTATTTCATTCTGTACTTTTTATACTGATTTTTAGACTTACATTTAGTCCACTTGTTTCTGATGATTAGGCCACAGGTTCTCATCTACATCGCATTTGATGTTTTCCCTTGCAATACACCGAGGGAAAACTACCTTGCATGATGTATCCATCCCTGGCAGTCCTCTGCACTTATTGCCAGGCAACCAGCATTCATTGTCTCCAGGAGGGACATCTGGTCATAAGGTAGGTTATCATACACCTTCCATCTCCAAGCAGAGATGAACTCTTCAATCGGGTTACGAAAAGTAGAATATGTAGGGAGGAATTGCATCATCCCACAGGGGTGTGCTGCAAACCATTCATTCACAGGGTGAGAGTGGTGGAATGCAACATTC
>CM074973.1:7969355-7990891 GCA_037577455.1 Pangasius macronema | reverse complement strand
CAATGACCAATCACTGATCACCATTATTCCCAATGACCAATCACTGATCACCATTATTCCCAATGACCAATCACTGAACACCATTGTTCCCAAATACCACTCACTGATCACCATTATCCTAATGAAGAATCAACCCAAGTCTTTCCCAAAGACCAATCACTGATCACCATTGTTTACCAGCATCCAATCACTGATCACCATTGCTCTTGTGTGCTTTTTTCTTCATAGGCTATATTATCGACTATATCTTCTTGGCTACATTTACAAGTAATAAAAGGGAACGCCATTATAATTTCCTTTATCTCTATTCCCAAACTACTCACCACTACTGCTTCTAGTTTATGCTGCTCCTTCAGTATCTTCATAAAATCTTCCGTCTTCATGTAACATGTTTTGATATGCAAATGATCGCAATGGTTCAATGAATATGTAAATTAGCCTATGACATTTTTGATGACTTCTAATGACTTTTGAGCATGCGTTAGTTACATTCCTATGAAAAGATCTGGCAACACTGCTTGCACACATACAGCATGTACACACATATGCAAGAATAGTTAGCACATGGTGGCCTTATTATTATTATTATTATTATTATTATTATTATTATTATTATTATTATTAACATATTAAATCCAAAAAAAGAAAAATACAAATCTCTCCTAGTTGTTAATATTCTTACAAATGTTGCCTGTCTGTGCATATAATCTATCCCTGACTGTATACCAGCATAAGCACTGACTTAAAATCGAGAATCTTGTAATAATTATAAAGACTCTCCAGTGACATAAAATCCAAGTTTTAATTTGAAGTCACAAACTACGATTAATAAAAGATTAACAAGTGTGGAAAAAATATTTTGCATAATGTTTCACGCTTCTTGTCTTCTTTTAGCTCTGAATTCTTTATGGTAAAAAGGCAAGGTACAGTCAAGGTTTTATGTCAATGCCTTAATGAAATAAAAATGTTATTTTAATATCCTAATATCTCTCTCAGCAATTTTGAAAATTTATGGTTGTCAGTTGAGCTTTGAAGAGTTCCACGTATCAAAGCCACGTATTAATTCAATTCAGGCTGCATATGTTAATGATAGTCATAAAGTTAAGAATTAATCCAATTGCACATTTGACGGGAACTGAAACTTTCAACTTGAGCCTTGAGCCAGTGTTTGACAGAAGCTTGATATGAGAGTGAAATAGTCATTGAGAGGTTGATTGTGCATTCGCAAGGTTCCCTACTGATTGAATCAAAGAGTCTCAGTGCCTTGTTCCTTTATGCACATTCAATATCAGTCTCAGCTAAATAGCCTCTGGTCATTTATGTGATTGTGCTAGATTCATTGAAATGGCTCGCTGTTAAGGACCGAGGTTCAAATTTCAGCCTTTAGACCTACAATCTCAATATGTAGAAGACTTTGTCTCAGAAAAGGATTAGAGGAGCGCTGTCATTGGGCTGGTAATGTATGTATAAAGCTTTAGAGAACTACTGTTAAAAATAGTTTTAGAAGTCTACTTAAGACAGAGAAATGAGGTAAAAATGTGTTTTAAAAGTTCTCAGAGCAACTCTTAGTAAAGAGTAGGAGTTAGTAAACCTTACATGTGTAAAAAAAAAAAAAAGAAAGAAAGAAAGAAAAAATCTCTAAAAACAGATACTGTTCTTTCTTCATCTATTGTGTATACAACTTTTATAATTCCTAGTTTTACGTACACTAGCGAGTATACAGTCTTGGCAATAACTAACCTAAGAGGCTGTCCCTCTCTTATTATGCATCTGTAATGACTGTCTACTGTAAAGCTGGTTTATGGAAGACAGTCGTAACAAAAGCACATGACATGTTTCCAGGAAGCTGAAGTACACTTGAGTTATTTTCAGCCTACTTGTTCTGCCATTCTAACTTTTTAATTTGGAGCTGAAGGTAAAAATTGAATTTCAGATCAACCTGAATAGGTGGCAGAACTCCTTCCTCTCTCATTCTGTAGCTCTTTAGAAAGGATTCAACAGAGGAAATATATAATATATAATAGGATATAATTATATTTGTATCTGTGATGTATTGGGCTGTATTTTGAGCTCAAGGTGAAAATCAGATTTCAGCTTTCAGATTCCATATTCATACTCTATTATAGAAGAGGAACGTTACCGACTTTATACCAATACAAACATTAATACTTATATGATTGTAAACGAACACATGCGTCAACTTGTACGTTGAGCTCAAGGTCATATTTCAGACCTTCAATTTTGTCTCGAATGTTCTCTCTTAATACAGTGTGACATAAGGCACCTTTAGTTTTCACAGGTGAGTGAGACTTTACTTGCATGTGTCACTCAAATGTCTAATTTGAGGGTTACATTTAATTATTTATCAAATGCCCTTGTCCAGAGTAGCTAACAAAATGTACAACTGAAGAGGCAGCCATACAAAGCACCTGGAAAGTCTGCAAGGATTCATGACCTGAAAAAAACATGAGAATGTCTGAGTGCTATAGTAGTATAGATGGTGACAAAAAGACAATAATAAGGTCAGGAAACACAGAAGTAATATAAAAATGGCTATCAGTGTCATGGAGATGGACAGATGGACACAGGTGTAGGTTTATAGGATTTATTTAAAAACAAAAAAAGGGCTAGACATTGCTCAAATTAAGAGGCAGGCAAGTGAAGGGTCAGGGAATTGGCAAACAGACATAACGTAGACAAGCCTAATGAGATAATGATAAACAAGCAAAATCAAACAAAGAGACAAAACAAACAAACAAACAAACAGAGACTGAAGGATTAGAATTGTCACAGGTGCAATACTGGAGTGAGACATCGCAAAATCCATTTGTTTATTTGGATTATTTACGGGAGTGTGGGTGATTCTGGAGAGATGAGTCCAAAAAGTAATCTGGAGATTTTGTGACAATGATCAGGTCATGAGTGGAGGATCATGGGAACTGTAGCCTGCAAACAACATGGGTATCATTGATACAATATATAACTGATACAATATTTCCTTTTTCAATAATGTTTTACATAATAATATTGCCTTTTTTATTAGGTTTGTCCATTTTAGGCTCTGGATCCACCACAAACCTGACAGGAATAAAGCAGTTACTGAAGATGGATAAATTAATGAATGAAATTAAAATTTAATTTGAAAATGTTAACAAAGTAAATACTACATATGATTAGTGGTATCTCCTAAATATGTACTCAATATATTTGTGTTAATTTTGTTGTGTTTTCTGTATGCATCATAGTCATATTAAAATTTACAGGGCTCCGTTTGATTCATTTAATTTGTTGAAAGGTACTGCAAATATATTTAGTGATGTTTAATTAATATTACTTATAATATACTAAATCATTAAGATCCTGGAGGTTTTTTCCGAAGTGAGAGACAGAGCAAGAGAGACAGACAGACAGACAGACAGACAGAGAAAGAAAGAAAGAAAAAAAGAAAGAAAGAAAGTCAAATGAAATGTCAGGGGATCAATGTTCCTTTCCTCTTTCCCCCTTCGAGTCTGTAATTAAGCAAAGTTCAAACAGCTCAGGACTGATGCCTGTGACCTGGGACCTGGCTGCAAATCTGAACATTAATATTTCAATTTTTCCCATTAATTTAATCAAATTTCATATGCTGATTTAAATTGGCCACACTCTTCCTTCATGAGTTGACTTTAATCCCAGCCTAATTACTAATTATACGGTCAGAGGATGATTGAACCAATCCTTTCAGCTCAGGGCCAATTTGCCGTCTCTGATGTCAAGGACATTTTTATGCTTGATGTCTTCCATGTTTTGTGGACGAATGGATTTTTATCAAAGAGGCTGTGCATGCTGGCCTCTGTTTTCATTAGTAACAAACCCTATCATACATCTTATATCATGCTGAAATAAACCAAAATCAAAGTTCTGTGTTTTGAAATTGGGACCAAAATGGAAAAGGTAGAAAAAAGAATCCTAAAATGTTCATTTCATGGTGGGAATAAAACACCTGAATAATTTTGGATGTTTATATGTTATAATAACTTTCAGTTTTCAAAGGATTTAATGAATGCAGTGGTTGGGTATGTGTCCTTCTCTCCATATCTCTATATTAATTAATGATAGTATGTGTGCACTTGTAAATGTCAGTTTAATTATTACCTGAGCCTGGATCGTGCCATCTCTGATGCTGGAATAATGATGAAACTATTCAGAGACTAGCAAACCTTGGTAACAGCTAACAGATCTCATTTTGTTTTCAGAACAAAAAAAGGAATATCAGAGTTATACATCATGTGTGGCTGTGTGTAGAGGATGACTGTAAGGGCAGTTCACTATTAGTTTAGTAGTCATGTATAGTTAGTGCAGCTGTGTAGCCAGGAGCGTGCAGGTTTTTCTCTGTGAGCTATCAAGCCCAGATGGCATCTTCTGCTGTTAATGACCCTGATGTTAATTTATTTAACTTTAAATTTATTCATAACTTTGCACATAGTAAAATTCAGTCCTCAAGATATACAGTGTCTCCTTCAATGCTGCCTTCTCCAATGTCCTCCATCTGGAAAAAAAAAAGCCTCAAATGGCATTCCATAGATTTTTAAAAGACTGGAAGAAGACCAAGCAATGTTTTTTCCAATCATCAACTGCCCAGTTTTGGTGATCCTGTGCCCATTGTAGCTTTAGATTCCTGTTCTTGGCTGACTTTTGCTGCTTTTCTGCTCACCATGGTTGTAAAGAGTGGCTATTTAAGTTACTCTAGGCTTCCTGCCAGCTCGAAACCAGGGTGACCTTTCTCCTCTGACCTCTCTTATCAACAAAGCATTTCTGCCCACAGAACTGCTGCTCACTGCATGTTTTTTGCACCATTCTGTGTAAACTCTATAGACTGTTTTGTGTGAAAATCCAAGGAGTTCAGCAGCTTCTGGAATACCAGCAACCATGCCCCATTTGGATGTTGGATGTGAACATTAATCGAAGGTCTTGACCTGTATGATTTTATGCATCGCTCTGCTGCTGCCACATGATTGGATGATTGGATAATTGCATGAAAAAGGACTCACTTTTAAAGTGAGTGTAAAATGCTAGATGATGAAAAACAGCAACCAGAAATTTAGCTACTGCAACAGAGCTCTATGAACATGGCACCATCTTGGATAGAGTTGTACTAATATATTATTTAAAACTGTGTGTGTGTGTTTGTGTGTTTGTGTGTGTGTGTGTGTGTGTGTGTGTGTGTGTGTGTGTGTGTGTATATCTGAATGTTCTGTTCACACACCATTTTTCTTTCCAGTTCGTTATAACACTGCGTTTTCCTAATACACATAGTATAACTGAAACTGCACACAATCACTATCAAACTATACATACAGTCTTCTACTCTGGGAATTAACAAGTAACAATATTTACTTGCTGTCTCTTAATGACCTGATGTTGACTGCATGTTAATGCTTATGCTTTTAGTAAATAAGAACAGAAAATCTCGACTTAATTGGTGAAGAAGGCACGATTTTTGAAAAATGTAATTAAAAGGAAATTGCCTTAATTAGTTGTTTAGTTGGTAAGTTTTAGACAGATAGCTGATTAAATAGAAATATTTCTTAGCAGTGATCTCTTGATTAGATGTTATAATAGGGAATCTAAATATATTTGCAAATTATACATTTATAAATTTAATAATTGCAGCTTATTTCATGTTGCTAATAATAAAGGAACAGCTCAGTGGATAGTCCTGAGCGGCTTTGCATCTTGCTCAGTGCTTCAGTTTCTAAAAGCAAAACATGACCAGAGGTAGAATAAGAAACATATAAAAAACAACCATGGCAACATAATGCAAATGTAACAAGGTCTCCTGAACCTACTGCTCCATTCTGTCTCTCTCTACAGGTTGCATTTACAGAGCGTTTAAATTGGACTTTGGCCAATCTTTCCACTACAGGAAGTGACCATGGCTTTCTGCAGCATGGCACCGGAGCTGAGGCTGGTTAATGGAGGTCTGCATGTAGACAAACTGCCATCTAATTAAACTGTCTTAATATGTATATTACGCCCATTATGGATGCTGTCTTCCAGACCGACTATGTGCATTAAGTGCCATTAAACTATAATTTACTGCTTTTGTTAGACAATGATTGGAGAATAAAGTAAACAAATAAATTATGGTTCTAGGCTTTTACAGAACAGAAATTAAGAACGCTATGGCTCCGTTTTAAGTGCTAAGTGATTTGATGATGCCAATTCATGCGAATAGTAATTTGCAGAGCAATAATATTGTTTCATTGGTTTACAAATATGTTTATAATCAGCAATCTACTAGCAACATTAACTAAGAACTGACGAATTAATGTTCACTGTGAGTAAACATTATGCGTAACATTTGACATATAGTGTCTGAAATAGATAAACCTGGCACATTGCCAGAGTCTTGCAGAACAAAACTAAAACTGCACATGAAATTGCACTTGTGAATTGCACAAGCAAACGTGTGACATGATGTGATCACGTGAAAAATGAAATGCATCTAAAAATTAAAGCCACA
The DNA here is from genome assembly GCA_037577455.1 of Pangasius macronema. Lineage (NCBI taxonomy): Eukaryota > Metazoa > Chordata > Actinopteri > Siluriformes > Pangasiidae > Pangasius > Pangasius macronema. Next base: position 7,984,386 of record CM074973.1, on the reverse strand, counting down.
TACCCTACATGTGGAAAAATTAACATGGAAAACAAAAGACCTCATATAAAAAATCACATGTGGAAATCCACTATATGTAAAAGGTGTGAAACAACATGTAGGGAGACCACATGATTATTCACACGTGACCTTAATGTGATTTTAAGGAACAGTATATTAGGATATTTGTGTATTTATTTCTGTGCCACGAGTGAAACAGAAAGAAAGAATGAGAAAGAGTGAAGAGAGAGAGAGAGATCCCTGCAGTAGTTATTGCTCAGAGTTCTACTCTGCTTCCTTCATTCTAACGTGCAGGTGTGTGTGTGTGTGAGTGTGTGTGTGTGAGATTTACAATTTCTTCAAGACCGCAGGTGATGACAGACTTCATAACTATGTAGAGACATTGCATCCGGATGCGTTCAGAGATTATAAGGTTTCTGATGAAACCGTCCACTGCTCAGGATTTTATGATACAATTGACAGCTTGTTTGTGTGTTTGTGTATGTGTGTATGTGTGTGTGTATTGTGTATGTCTGTGTGCAGTGGTCCTGTTCATTTGGGTGGACTTCCATATTTCAAATGTGCTCTTTTGTAATTTATTGCAAAATGTAACGTGTGTTGCATAATCCAGAGCTTAAAGTCAACTTCATCTGCTTGCCTGCTGGAACAGAGTCTCAGCTCGCAGTATGTCTCAGGCTTCCTCCAGTCAGCTCGAACAGTAATAGTACGAATGCACTTAACATTTAATTTCACATAAAAAAACATGCATTCCAAATGTTTATATTCACTGTGATTAAGTGGGATACTCAGTCAGTTTAACAAATTATATTTATTAAAGGGAATTGTACATACTGTATGCAATACTCATGTAAGTCATGTAAGGAATTCTGTAAGGAAAAACATGTAGAGAAACTGTGCAAAGCAAAGGTGCCTTAAATTTGCTAAATAACATATTTTATGTATATATGCATAAAACAATAATGGTACATTTTTCCAGACATCTTGGAGGACCTACTGTAGTACTTCTGCAGGTTTTGCTTGTCTCAAATGCATCAATTTTATGGTTTTAACACATCACCTAATATGTTACTTTCTTTAACGATGTACAAACATTTCTCTGTAACATTTACTGTTTATGGAAAATGAAAATGAAAATGGAATTTTTGCACTGACGTGCTATTGCAGAAGACATATAAAAATACAATAAACACCTAAGACAAATTGTATAGTAAAAAGAAAGGTGCCTTTTTGCAGTACTGTATGTTTAAATGGCAGATCCTAATAAATAAATATTATAAAAGTAATAATAATAATAATAATAATAATAATTTTGTCCCACCCCGGGTGTGCTCCAGCCTTGAGCCCAGGGTTCCTGGGACAGGCTCCGTATCCACCATGACCCTGACTGGGATGAAGCAGTTACATATTATGGAAATATATAATGGAAACTAATGTGTGTTCTAAAATACATATACAGTATGAATATACAGTATTTACATTATTTCATATCCACATTCCTGTTCACTCATTTGGAATATGCTTTTGTGTAAATAATGATACTAATGCTGCAAAATTGTTCTTTAATGTTAGGCTTGTTTTGATTAAAATCTTTCAATAACCCCTTCAGGGAAAACCTGTCTCCATCTTCAGGGTTGTTCTGATGCTTTGTTATGTGAAGTATAATTGGATAAGGCCTCGGAGGCTTGAGGGTTGGCTGAAGAAGAACATACCCAGAAAACACTGTGATCTGATGGACTTACTTAAACGTGTTAGTTAACGGTCCTCACTCTCATGACTACATGTCTTTCCTATTTACTGTGTTTCAGTTCATAGTTAATGAATAATATACAGTATTATTTTACTGCATTTGGCAGATGCCCCTTTTCCAGACCAACTTACATTTTTATCTCATTTATACAACTGAGCAGTTGAGCTTTAAGGGCCTCGCTCAAGGGCCCAGCAGTGGCAGCTTGAACTCAAAACCTTCCTATCAGTAGTCCAGCATCTTAACCACTAAGCTACCGCTGCCCCATATACAGTACTTTAAGATGATGTGACGAAGGGCAGGTCAGTGAAGCCGTGCTTAAAACTATAAGAAACAAAGGATAGACTTTTAACAAATGGCCAGAAGAAAGTACAAATTATCCGAAGGACAGTCAGAGAGAAACACAACTAAACATCAAGGCTGGAGCGCAACAGCAGTGATGACTGTAGTGTATAATCTGTAACGGAACTGTCACCCAGTCATCTCTGGGAAGCTGTTTGTGCAAATAAAGCATGCTTCCATCTCTGCAAATGAATAGAGCTTCTCTTTCTGAACCGTCTGCAGAATTGCAGTGGGTCAACCCTGGCAAAGTCGTTTTGACATCTCAAATTGAACAGCGATGAAACAATCTCACAGTTGCGGATTTCAATTTGAGGCCCCAAGGGAATATTGTTTCAAGCCATTACTCCTCATCATGGCTGAAATGGCTCTCCCCATTGCACTGTCTGCAGAACTGAGACGCCACTGTCCTTGGATTTAAGAAATGAGCTGCTTTTCAAGGCATTCACAATGCTCTTGACACTAGACTAATCCTCCCCACTGACTCTGTTGAATATTCTCGACGGTAAACCCGGAGCACTGATGAGCCTGGTGCGTTGATTCATGTCAGGCCGAGCCAGACAGCGCAGAACTTTTTTGAATTAAAGGAGTGATGGGATCATGCGGCTTTAATCTTCCCCCGTCGCGCTGGCGTGTGTGGGGAGTCACGCGTGCTGCCGTGGGAGGCCAATGATCTTGCCTCTATCCCCTGCTAGCCTTCATGCTTTGCTCCTCAATAGGAAATGATCTATCTGTGCTTATTATTCTTGTGCCCTCCGGTAGCGCGAGATGAATCATACCTGTCAATCGCGGCTCATGCGGAGGCGACCATGTTTGTTTCTATAGATTGAGCATATGCGACGCAGCTGCTGATGCTCACCCACTTGCCTTTGCCAACTGAACAGTTGGCAGAACGTGCAGTTGATATAAAAGTGATATAAATGGCACAAAAACAGATTGGGAGCGATTTGTGTGTCAGAACATTTAAGCTAAGCAGAACCCTCTTTGTAAAGCCTCTTACAAAATACCACTGTAGCAGGACATAGACTTGTATTTTATGGCTTCTATATTTATGAAACCTGTGGTTTAAAAAGGTTGTGTGCGGTTGTGAAAAACTCACACCACAGCATCTGGATATGATTACAGCCCTAGAATTGGTGATAATTTGTGTTACTACTGTTTATGGACTTTAAAAAAATTGTCAGAAGTCAAAAATTAGTGTGTCAAGGACACGCTTTGGTCTGACACACATTGCTATGTTGTTGCGGTCTCCTGACCCTGGAGGACTGACGATGTCAGTGAAAATAGGTCAAGTTTAATATTTCAAAATCTAAATCACATGCTTGAAGATAACTCTGTATAAGAATGTGCAACTCAGGCTCTTTTTTCTCAAGCATAGCATCTATTTGATATCCTTCTTAATACTATTACTATGTTGATGTACATCACGAGTATCCATGTTTGCATGCTGAAGAGCCTGCTGCATTATAGCTGGGTTTGCCAGCATAAACAGTGGGCTTGATAGAAGGCCAGCAGCTGCACCTGCATAAATAGACTCTGAGAAACTGGCTTACACAGCTGTAGCAGAACCAGCACACTCCCTTAACTTGCTTTACAGAAAATAGAGCAGCAAATTGTACAACTCTAATATACTAGCATAATTTAGAGACACTTACTGTTACTAGCAGGCAGATCATGTTGGACATACGTTTTTGACCAACATAATTTGATCAAATTGCTCTATTCTGTATGTCAGTGGAGTCTTTGGGCCACCATGATTCAATCAATTACTTAATTACCTTCCAAAACGAAATGCAATTTATACAATGAATGAAATATTACTGAATCATAATTTAAACATATTTGTACAAAAGAGTAAATACAACTTTAACTAATACTTAACCAGTACTTGTTTACTTGAAATAGCAACCGCTTAAAATCAAAGCTTACTACTCAGTTATTCATTTTAAAGCTTATTATTCAGCATTTAAAATTTTTTTAGGCTTTTTTTTAAAGCAATAAACCAAAAACAGCTTCCAGGATTATAAGATATTAATGCTACAGTTTATGTGGTGTTCATGTTAACAAATGCATTGCTTAAGTAAAAAAATAAAACATGATGGAGTATGCTTTTATAGGAGAGTAATCACTGACAGTGTTTAAATTTATTAATGAACCAATTATAGTTGCATTTAATATTGAGAAAAAGCCACAAAGCAAGTTAATTCCTGCTATCACTTTCATTACTGTAGCACATTTTTTTGTCATATTGAAGTTAAGGCTGCTTTGAGGCAATGACCTTTGTAAAAAAAAGCGCTATACAAATAAAAATGAATTGAATTGAAGGCAAAAAAAAGCAGCACAAAAAACAAATATTCGCACCCTGAAGACTTTCCCGTGGAGGAACACAACAGAAACAGCTTTACTTTATTAGAAAGTGCTGACACTGGAAACTCCTTCCACTGTTAAAAAGCAACTCCTTATGAAGAGCTTCACCATATCAGAAATAAAGTTTTTATGATTTCTGAGTTTTGTTATAAGTCCCTGTGAATTAGAGCATCAGAATTAATCTACAGTGCTGTGGTCTAATGTTAGTTATCACTTAGCGTAAAGTGCTACCAATTATTATTTTATTTTGCAGGATTTACTGTAGTAAAAACTCAAAGATTTTTAGCCAATCCAACTTAAAAGTATGGTAAAAGAGAGTTTTTATGGACCCTTCAGTGCTAAAGTGCCACAAGATTGATTGAAGTTTTCGCTGACAGCCAGAGTAAGTGCTAGTGTGCAAAACTTATCACGAAAAGAAGTCAGACAAGTAACAGACAATATTAACAATAATAGAGTAATAGCCATAACCTCAGGAAAGATGGGCCATTTATTACCTTAACAGTTAACAGCACAGCAGACACAGATCTAACATTTACAAACCCACTCACACACACACACACACACACACACACACACACACACACACACACACACACACACCATCAACACCAATGTTCATGTGTTCTCAGAAGAGCTGAGTTTTTACTCAGACGTTTCTCGAAAGCTGTGAGGGAAATTGCAAAGCAAACAGTTCATTCTCCCATTGCTGGACCACAAGTGGAAAAATTGATTGAGTTTCAATGTAGACTCTTAAAATGCCAGAACGATAACAGACCAAATGTGGGCCTCATATACAATGAATTAGCTATGCGACTGGTTTATGCTACAGTTGCACTCAGAGTCATGCATTTCAACCACAGTGAGCTGATAATACTTGAAATGAACAAATTTTATGCTCAGATAAGCATTTATCAGTGGAAAGGCAGTTTATAAATCCAGGCATCTCACAGGCCCAAATTCATTTTACAGCTATCTCTGCTTACACGGCTTTGTCAGTGTGGGACCTCTGTAGCGCAACGATAGAGCAGAGAAATTCACTACAGGCTTAAGGCATGCCGTCGAGGAAAGATAAGAATATTAAACAGTTGAATGTGTTAGTACATCACTCCCCAAACCAATAACTTTGGGCTGGGAATAAGAGTGAAACTCACATTAGTGTGAAGGAGCATTGAATTCCCTGAACAGATGAAAGACCTATAAAAACACTTCAGGACTACAGTTAGAGGAAATATACGGACAGTAAAGTCACAGCAATGCATTTTTGCCATACTGGCAAAAATCATGATTTAAAGAGGAAACAAAGCATTTAATTTGGACTAGGCATAGTTTCTGGCACTAGATGGGCTGTTTTGAGTATTTCAGAAACTGCTGATTTAAACACACAAAATAAACACACAAAAAATCCAGTGAGCAGCAGTTCTGTGGGTGGAAAAGCCTTGTTGAGAGTTCGGTGTAGAACGACCAGACTGGTTTGAGCTACAGTAACTCAAATAACCACACTTTACAACTATGGCTGGTCCGAACTGCACTGCAGTCATCTGTCAGTTACTTCAATGGGCTAACACATTTTTGCGATTTAATTTTTTCTGCAGGGGAGAATCATCAGAGCTGCTTGACCACACGCATACCCATATTACCCTGTCCTTGACCAGGATAACGTGAGTGAGTATAAATGCTGTCACTGAATACTGGACACAGGATATAGAAAATAGATGCTGCTTTCAATTGTGTCTGTTGAACATTTCATTAGGAAAAAAGCTTTAAGAAAAAAAAATGCAGGTTCCAATTATTTCTGAGTCTGAGCTGCAGATTCACTGTAGGTGGCATGAAACTGAACAAGCCAAAGGGTAATTGTGATGTACCTACTTTAACTTGAAATAGAAAAAGAACAGCAATTCAAACCCAGCAGTGTATTTTATGTAGGTGAGGTTAAGTTGTAAAGCAAAAAGAGGATTGTTGTTTTTTTCATTTATTTTTTTTATAACCCAACATTTATGTACCACAAAAATTAAATGTGTAAATGTGGCTGTGGGTAGATAATCATGTGTCATGGTTATAATAGAGTTATTGAGGCTATAGTGGGCACAAGTTCACCAGAACTGGACAGTGGAAGAAAAAAACAGACAATGTTTATATACAGTCCCCACCAAAAGTATTGGAATCACAGGGCCTTTTTTGTTGTACTTTGAACTTACTGTACACACACACACACACACACACACACACACACACACACACACACACACACACACACACATATATATATTTAGCGGTCTGGTGTGGATTCTGCTGTATATTGTATACTCAAAAAACCTGGCAGAAACTAGGTCAAGAACCAAAATGTTAGCAATTCTTACTGAATAAAAGTCATTATATTTCTTCTCCTCCATTGTTCTTTCTTCTTAACCAAACGTATCCATTGCGAATATTTACTAAATTCAGTAAAAAGCATACTCTTTGTATAAGATGTTTAATTTTTTCCTCACACTAATGTGACACAATGGTGCAACACCATAAACGCTGATGAGAATTCATTTGTCACTTGACGTAAATAATGGATTCCTTGACAAGTTCAGTTTTTCATTTAGTAATTATGGTCTTGTGGGAGATATTTTGTTTTGAATTATCTTGCATTGCCTTGGTATAGTGTATTCAAATACTGCATTAACTTGTAAAAGCACTGGTGAATGATTTTTCTCCCCATCAAATGAATGTATTGAGCCTTAAGCGCTCTGCATTTATCAGTTTGACAGTGCATTTGGATGCTGCATGCAAATGAGAGAAAATTAATTATGCAAAACAAATGATAAGATTGCGTTGCAAGTCATAATTTTATACAGTTGCCGTGATTTATCTGACTGTGTGAAAGAGGTCGCCCAGAGACCTTGTACATGTACATCGTTTTTATACACTTTTGTGCATTTATGAAAAACATATGTTATAAATAAACCCTTTAGCTACATTTAACTTTGTATACTGTATAACAAAACACAGTCGTTGTTAATTGCTTTTTAGAGAAATATCATTTGCTGCTGTCCTGCACTGATCTAACAAGCCATTCACTCATCAGTAACTGTTTTATACTGATTCCTGGTGGATCTGGAACCTATCCCGGGATCTCTGTGTGTGAGGCAGAGGCAGGTCACCGTGCATGCACACATTCACACCTAGGGGCAATTTAGCATAGACAATTCATTGATTGACGTGTTTTTTGGAAGTGGGAGAGAACTGGAGAACGCAGAGGAAACCCCAGCAGACATGACATAGGGACAACTGTACAGAAACTCTGCATAGCCATCAACCAAAGGTTAGGCTCGAACCAGGGACCTTAGAGTTATGAGGCATCACCAGCCATTCAGATTCAGATTAAATTGCTTCAGGCAAATTTCAGAGGACAGCAAGGCGACTCTCGTACAGATATCACTGATCCACACATCCTCACACGTATAGGAGAAGCGGCACTGCTACAGACACATTATAAACAGATTATTAGTTGATACTGCACTGTTTGCAAATTAGCTGCCCACTGGAAAGAAGAAAAATATATTTTTTTAAATGCAAAAAAGCACCAAACAGTGGCAGCCACTTTGCAAGCCGTGTGGCTTCAGGCATAATAAGGCAATAAGCCTTCATGCAATTGTGCAGACAAAATTGTGAAAAAAAAAAAAAGAAAAGTGAAATGTAAATAACTGCTAAATGATGAAGCCGGTAAAAGAAAGAGACAGGAATAAAGTGTTGCTCTCTTTGTCTTGCTGACACAATTGGGTTGTGAGTGAAAGCCATTTATGTAGCTGCAGGTATGCTAATATGATCTTCCCTCATGGAGACATAATTACAGTGCATCATCCAGAGGGCATGCATGAATGAATAATTAATCACATTTATATTCCTGCTTATGATATTTCATTAAAAGTATTTTCGGTTTGGTTCAAACGTTACTCTTTTATTATTGCGATTTTATTTCTGTATTTTATTTTTTCACTTCATTTTATTTCATTTTATAGGAGTACTGCAGCTTGAAGGACTGAGTGGGCGGGGAAACGACGCTGATAGGCTGCAGCAGCATTCCCGCTGAGCTTGCGTAGACTGAATCAGGAACTGGATGTAGAAAAGATTTCTCTATCTGGTAAGACAAAAATCTTCAAACAAACCCCTACATTTATCACACTTCTCTGAAATGACCCGTGTATAGAAGATCAATGTTCAACTAACCCTAACCCAGTTATTTTCTTGTGTTTGGGCCGTACACTTGCAGCGCTCCTCAGAATGCTTAGCAAATGTTTTTGTTTTTTAGTACGTGTCTCTTTGGCGTCATTTCATTGGTCGGTTTTGTGACTGCTATGCTGTGATTGGATAGATTTGATGCCTGTCGTTCTATTAGACCCTCCTACAGGAAACCAGTGGCAACACTGACCAAAGTCCAGAAAGAACAGGCTGAATCCCAAATGGGCTTTTTGCGTAAATTATGTACTACATAGGCTACAGCGGCCGTTATAATCATACGTTATGTAGTGCGCATGAATAGGGAGTAGGGATTTATTTGGGATGTAACCTCAGTGTAACGGTTGTAGAGTATTGTGTACGTGGCGCTTTGTGTAGTAGGGAAAGAACTAGAGTCTTTTTAAAGTAATAATAATAATAATAATAATAATAATAATAATAATAATAATACATTTTATTTATAAAGCACTTTACATTTTAAAGNTATATATATATATATATATATATATATATGTGTGTGTGTGTGTGTGTGTGTGTGTGTGTGTGTGTGTGTGTGTGTTTATAGAGTTCTGTTTTTCTGTGTCCTCATGTAAAATTCATATTTTGCCTCTTAAAAAAGATGGTGGCATACGTAAAAAATGCCATAATTTTCTGGTGTAAAACCTTTATAGTTTACTTGCTGATGTGTGTTTATCTATCTATCTATCTATCTATCTATCTATCTATCTATCTATCTATCTATCTATCCCATTCATGATTAAAGTCCTCAGTGATAAAAGCCCTTAATGTTAGATGTCTTTGTAATACACACTGCCTCACAGCAGCTCCTATATATAAAAAAATCATTCATTCGTTCGTTCGTTCGTTCGTTCATTCATTCATTCATTCATTCATTCATCCTCTCAGCCATTCATTGATACATTGATTGATTCATTTGCAGTCATTTTAAATGAGTAGTGTAGTGTTCCCATACGCTATACTTTTATCATATCTTACTCGTACTCATTCGTTCATTCAACTGAAAGATGTCAGATGCCTCTGAAATTCACCTTGCCCCATAGCAGCTCTAATCATAAACACTTCATTCATCCATTCATCCATTCATTCATTCAGTTGTTCAGCCATTAACTGATTCTTTCATTTACAATCATCTTTAAATTCAGTAGGCCAGTGCAGCCCCTACTCTATCTATCTATCTATCTCTCTCTCTATCTATCTATCTATCTATCTATCTATCTATCTATCTATCTATCTATCTATCATTGGTTTTATTCATCTATTCAGTTATTCATTGCCTCCCCTTCTCTATTCACTAGTATTTGTTTGTTTGTTTATTTGTTCATTTAATGGTATGATACAATAAAATATGAAATTGTATCTGTCCACAGCAGCTCCAATAAACAAACACTTCATTCATTCATTCATTCATTCATTCATTCATTCATCCATTCTGTCAGTATGTTTTTCAGGTATTCATTGATCTTTTCATTTACAACAGTCTGTAAAAATGTTATTTTTGCCTGCATACACAGATGGTCTCGGTATAGAAATATACACTCACCTTCTCCTTTTATCTTTCATGGGTAGTGGAGAATATCTGGTCATCATGTTTATTTTAGAAGGTGCCTGAGGTGATAATTTTAACCTTTAGTCTCATTCACTTGAAAGTCTTTGTGGTGAGGCAGCATTAGAGAGATCCTGCGCTTAATTGAAGTCCCCAGAGCAGGAGTGCACACTGCCCGTGGCTACCTTCAGCCGTCTTTATGGATTGTTCACAGCTTCTCCATTGCATTTCACAAAGGCTTTCAATGTGCAAACAAAAAATATTATTAGCAGTATTAACAAATGGCTCATGCTTATGGCTAAACTCTGTCAGACTATTTAGTTTGGTTTAGTCATGCATGGAGATTTGGGAAGCTATTATCCAATATTCATGATCTGTGACCCTCTTCACTTCCTTACCCCTAGCTGAGTCTTCAAAGGAAAAAGTGCCTGAAGGCGTAGGGAAATTCACATCCCCTTGTTTACTTCCTGTAGTGGTCACGGTCACTTGTTCACAAGATCTTAAAGCCCTAGGGGGTTTGCACTTTGTTGTGTAAACATTATAATTGCCATCTTCCTCCATTGTCGTCAAGAAAGCCATTCATGTCATTTCCGCGTATGTGGCGTGCCGACGCTCTGTGATGACATCACTTTGAGTTAGAGAGTAAGAATTCACAAAGGTTGAATTACGTTGGATTGTTAGCTGCTCCAACTGACCTCCTCTTGAACATGGTTCACTCGTGCTCCTCAGCTTTATCTTTGTGTGTGTATATAGATTGCATCCCCAACGTGACGGTAAAATATAAGAAAACGATTATCTGAAGCTAATAAATAAATCAATAAATCAATAAATCAATAACATGTTGCTATTTAACAAAGAAGAGTGTATGGTGAAGCTTTCTGTAATTTAGCCTAACGTTTATGGACAGAATCTCGGGTGTCAGTGCTTTGTATTGGTCAGGAGGTTTTCCACCATGGGAGAGTCTTCAGGACTCAAGGAGAGGCTGGTAAGGGAACAACTAATAGCTGTTATAACGTAAGTGACTTGTCTTGAGCCGTTGCAGATCATTAAATATGATTATAAATGGACACATACAGTAGTATGACATGTCTTTGATTAGAAATAGTAATTGCTCTGGAAGAAGAGGAATAAAACACAACTTTAGGGTGAACAGTGACTCCACTTTGCATCAGGCCACATCACACCACTCCGTTACTGATTAGTTTCCTATAACAGCACACCGAGTTGTGTTTTATCCCTTACATGTAAGTTAATACAGTGTGCATGTACTGTATATTGCACCACTGTTGGGAAAGAAAAACTTTACACTGTTTAGTAGTTTAGTCGGTAAAATGTTCCTTTGTCCTTAAAGCATTTCTATCGTGTGTATGTGGAGGTAAATTCAAGGTTATTGAGTCGACGCTCTAAATACGTCGACACACTCGGCAAAAGACTGACAAAGAGGCACAAAAATGACCTCTAGCACATTATTACATTACACAATGATTTAAATGTCACAGCTCACAGCCAGTTCTCAGGAATATAGCTGACACATGCTTGCATTGCATTATGGGTAATACACAAGGTTCCTAGGTCTCCAAGCATATAGAGAGGAACAATGGTAAAAGTTTGGTGGTTATGTAGGGGTTGGGTTTAACAAACATTTAACAAAAAAAAATGCGTTCACTGCTACGGAAATTGTATAAAGTTACAATATTGAAAACATCAGAATGAATGATGTAGATATTTAGGAAAGACAGCTCAACACTGAATATCTTCATGCATTTTTCTCTTTTCCTCACAAAATACCAACTTTCACAAAGATGAAGTGAGTCAATAATAGTGTTTATTCATAATAGTGTTTACTTATCAGTGGTGAGAACTTTTTTAAATAATGCTTAACAAAGTATAGTTTTTTTTAAATTATGATTATTATATATTTCCCAAGGACTACAGACAGCTTTCTCCAGATCTGATTGGTTTGTAAGGTTTTGTGGATGTGTACTGGTCTCTGAGGGTGTCTGTAATAAAATATGTGCATGCCTTCTTCTTGATAAAGCTTATTACGCTCCTATTCATGCTCGTATGAATAAACGAAGGACGCAGGAGTACAGCATTCTTTAATAAATATAAACAATAGTTAGCATTGGCAAAGTGCTGTGGTATGAGAGGATTAAAGTACTTTGGGAAGTGTTATTGTTGGAAAATAATCAACTTTGGGTTGGTAATAGTACCTCCACTTTATGTCAGGCTGCATCACAACACCCCATCATTGATTATTTTCCTATAACAGCATGCCCCTTTGGGTTTCATTTCTTAGATAAAATAAGGCTTTGTAGTCTGTCTGTAGTCGTCATAGCCAGTTTAATCTGTCTGCATTTCTGGTTTAGGTCCTAAGATGTAGGTCTGATGATGATCTTTCCCTTCATTCTGATGTATGACCATGAATCCAGGGTTACGTTTCTCCAAATACAATGACTCAGCACTTAATGTCCAGATGTCTTCGGCTGCGTGACATGTCATGCCACCCTTGAGGAAGTCATGCCACCCTTGAGTAAATCGGGCTCTCTGATTTATGATTTATGAGTCAAAAGTCAGGACTGCTGCTTGATTTCTCTGAGAATTGGTCAGAGGGTTTGGCAATAATAAGGAATAAGGAATAAAACATAACAAGACCCTGCCTGAAGTCATTATTCTCCTCTAATTTCACAATGTGTAAAACACAATGTGTTTTATTCCTCTTATACCACAGAAATTTACTAATGATTCCAATTTTTTTATTTATTAAAGACAGCTCGTCTTATGTTTTATACATTTTATGTTTATAGTTCAATTACATTTTGTAGGAAGTCCATGAAACAAGAAAGTTATTGTTATCAGTTATGTTATAACAGCTATAAACAGCTGTTTCCTGACCAGTCTCTCTTTTTTCTCTCTCTCTTGCTGTTAATGAGACAAAGAAAATGCACTTGTCATGTTACTGAGACACTGCGAAGTACAACATCCTCTCTCCTGAACACTCCCTTGTATTGGAAGACTCCCTTGTTACAAAACACTGACATTGGAGACTCCTTCCATAAATGTTACATAAATTCCCCACACATTGCTTCACCACACCAACGATGATACGTTTTCGTTGTCATATAACATGTTTTTAAAATCTATTTATTATTACCCTACAATTAATATCATCTGCCATACAAGTCCCAGTTAATGAGCTGTTGCTTTACAAATTATAACGTATTAGAACGAATGCATTATTTTGCACTCACAGGCAACACTATTGTCCGAGCCGTGCTGTTAGAGAAAATTAATCAAGACGTTCAGACCAATCAGATTCGAGAATTCAACAGCGCTGTGTTATAAAAGGCTCTACAGGATGTTCGTATGTGCTTAACCCATCTATAGCCTAATTAAAAATCCAGCCACACCAAGGTAAATAAGCATGGAAGGCTATTTTGTCCTCTCCTCAGTTGCTATGGGAATAAATCAGAGAGATGTGTGGTGTAAACTGAAGGCTAAAAATACCTGGGAGTCTTTCAGGATAGCACTCAAGCAGGCTGTCTAAAGCAGACTACCTGGAAATAAAGATTCGGTTCTTCATACCAAGCATTAGGGCTCATGGTAGTTCAGTGGATGGGATTCAGTGCTAATAAGCAGAACTTTGTGAGTTCAAGGCCCAGGATTTCAGGAAAGTCATTGTTGGATCCTTGATAAAGGCACTTCAACTTCAATTACTATTACAATACAGTAAAGGTATAGAACATTTATGCTATGAAGTGAGATAGCAAATTAAATTAAAGATCAAAGACAATGACGTAAACAAGGAAGATAATGTTGATGTGTAAAAATGTACGAGTGACTGCTTTCCTTACTTAACGTCCTGCTTTTAAAACACATGAATACACTTGGGAAATTCAAGGTTATTCACTTACAGTGTAGTCCAGAGAGAGATTTTTCACTTTGCTTAGCTTTCTCATCATTGATTTTTTTTTTTTTTCATCCGAGATGTTTTAATATGCTTCCCTTGTTAGCTTGCTTTGCTCATTTCTGAACTGGGTCAAGTAAATGCACTTATTTCTGCTAAATATACCTCAACATTGATTGGATGTTTGAAAGTCTTTGAAATGTGGAGAGCAGTTCTGCAGTTCTCTTTGTCACCTCATATATTCCCTTTTTTATTTTTTTTTTCTACAGGGAAAAATGGCAAAGAAAGATGCGAATACTGCAAAGTTACCAGTCGATCAGTACCGCAAACAGATCGGTGAGTTTGTAAACTTTATCAGATATTCACCGGGTACTTCCTGCTTTTCCTAATTCATTTCTACTGCTAATAAATTGTAATGAGATGGCAAAAAAAAGCTTTTCAGTTAAGCTCAGATAGAAAAGAGGTTGGAGGTAATTGGGTGGACAGACACATGGTTAGAGAATATTAAAATTACACTGAGAAAGGGACAACAAACTTTTAAGATAATATGATGTTCTGTTTTTTTAAACTTAATATCTTAACAGACAATATCCGATCATTTTGATGAAGATGTTTCTATGATAATAAAGTAACACTAACACTATATGGTAGTTATAAACTAAATTACTTGGTCTGCTTCATTTTGTTCAGGGTTTGCAGAGTTTTTTAACGTGTCATTATACATGATGTATTCATGTAGAGTAATTGTGTAATTGTTATGTAAAATTGTATTGTATACTTACAGTCAGGTCCATAAATATTGGGACATCGACAACATTTTTGGCTCTATACACCACCACAATGGATTTCAAATGAAACGAACAAGATGGGCTTTAACTGCAGACTGTCG
>CM074973.1:7942782-7969255 GCA_037577455.1 Pangasius macronema | reverse complement strand
ATATTGGGGCATCGACACAATTCTAACATTTTTGGCTCTATACACCACCACAATGGATTTCAAATGAAACGAACAAGCAACCAAGTATTAAAAAAGTGAAAGTTTGATTTATGATTATTATAATGTCCCATTACTTTTGGTCCCTTAACAAGTGGGAGGCACTGTTGTAATTCCTACACCGTTCGCCTGATTCGGATGTAAATCCCCTCAAATTAAAGCTGACAGTCTGCAGTTAAAGCACATCATGTTCGTTTCATACGAAATCCATTGTGGTGGTGTATAGAGCCAAAGATGTTAGAATTGTGTCGATGTCCCAATATTTATGGACCTGACTGTNTCTTCATTATTAATTGTAAGTGCTATAAACTTTTTATTTCTCAAAAGTATATACATTGAAAAAACACATTAGACCAAATTTTTCAAAATTTGTGTACATTACACATAAATATTGCAGTTTTAATTTAAAAAATACCGTCGGAGAATTGCAGTTTCTACATTAAAAATGTAACACTTCAGAAGTCAATAAGTAAATGGAGTTACTTTTACCACCCTGAAGTCGATTATTTCCCAAAGTGTTTCATAACTCTTAAACCATCACAGTTCACCAATGATTACAATTTTATATTCATTAAATAATGACACATCATCCTTTTTTTAAACTGTCTATAGTTATATTTAATGATGAAGAATGTCCATGAAACAAGTTAGTCCTTGTTATCACTTACATTATAGCAGCTATAAACAGTCATTTTCTCTGAAGTTAATAAGGCAGAAGAAATAAAGCTTGTTACTTCGAATGTCCTCAGTCTTGAAGACTTTTCCATGTTGGAACAATGTTACCTCTGATTGTTACAAAGCCCTGACACTGGAGACTCCTTCCATAAATGTTCAATAAATGTCTTGTTCTACCATATCCATGATTATACATTTTTCTATGTTAACAAACAAATCTTGTAATCAGTTTTATTAGGCTTAGATTATGTACTGCGTCAACCGACATGTCCCTGTGAACGAACTGTTACTATAGAAACAGTTATTTATTAGAAGGACCACATTAATATGAACCTGTGGTTTAAATTACAGCTGCCAGTTAATGAGATTTGGAAATTCAACAGCTCTGTGGTGTAATAGCGTTTATATAAAATGCTTCCATTGGAAGGATATTTATGTCCGAAACAAGATTTCAACATTAACACTTTTACGTTTAACCATTCCAACTTGAGGTACTACAACAAAGACTATGAGCAGCGACTTTGCTTTGTGTTGACATAGCCTCGATATTGTGTACATAGTAACACAGTCTGTCATCTCCGCCATTACCCGCATGCTTTATTTTATGTGAGCTCATTTTGAACCCCTTAGTAGGGTTATTTAGCTTGTTGTGCGCCGTCACCCCATCTCATCACACCTCTCTTTCATGTCTTGGAAGAAACATAACAAGCTGAACCCCTGCTGAAACCTCAGCATCTCAGCCATATTCGATTTTGTTTCATATTTTTTTTCCCATCTCGTCTGTTCAAAGACATAACAGCAGGTAATGGACAATAAGAATCCCTCCTCCCGTCTCAGTTTGCTTTGAAAAGAGCCTCCGTCGGCCAATTTCAACTAATCTCTGTTTAACAAAAAAAAAGAAAGTGTCACCTGAAATGGCACAAAGAAACACAAAAGAAAGAATACACAGCACAATTTGAAATCGTAATGAGGAGGTAATTTATATCCTGTCAGGTTTTTTTTCTTTTTCTTTTTTTTCTTTTTTGGCCAGTGAGCTTTTGTGGTGTTTCGGCATTGATACATTGTCCTTAAATGCTGTTATTACTTCTTATAATGTAGTGAGAGTTTTCATGATCGTGTGTGTGTGTGTGTGTGTGTGTGTGTTTATGTGTGCTGGTGTTGTTGTTGGCTCTTGGATTTTGCCTTTGTCTTGCATTACTTATAGATCTTTGCTAAGTCAGTGGTGATGCAACAGGCTTGTGTTCTCAGTTAAGTTTGAACGTTACAGCCATGGCATCTTATACTATAAGTCTACTAAATCACACGACCGTGATTAATCTTTATCATGAGGACGTGAAGTAAGGTGATCACAAAACGTGTGTGGGTACTGTTGAAGGGAAAAGATACAGGAGACAGCGTTAGAAAGGCACTACTTTATCAACTGAAGTTGCTTTGTTGATGACCCCTTGCAGGTTTGAGGCATTGTGACGTGATACAGTAAAATAAAAACATTTGATACATATTGATTGTGGGTTTCTTTGGTGGTATATCAAACATGTAGTAGAAGTCCTTGGGTGTTTAGTCCTGTTCACTGTTCACCGAATTACCTCAAAAATGTTGTAATGCTTTAAAAACTGAAACAGTAAAAATGTATGCAAAATAAAAGTTTTACGTTTTATTTACATATTAAAAACTCAGTTTTTTCTAAATATGTTAATAGATATGTTACACGGAAATCGATCCGATACCACCATTTAATAAAAAAACAAATAAAATTCCCCAAAAAACACAGGAAAATGAGCATTTCCACCATTACAGGTTTAAGAAGAGTAGGGCAGGGCATAATGATATTAACAGCAGTGTAGTCAGGAACTGCTTGCTGGCAGTGGCAATCACAGAAACTTAGCTGGTGGAGGTTTTTAAGGTGATCTGCAATATAGTATAAGACAATAAACAGTGAAAAGCATATTTTCAGGAAAATATTTTTACAAATCAGTTGTCTAATGTCCACATGGCCGATATTTTCACTTTTGATCTGCTGCTGCTCAAAGCACATTAACTATGTTATCGTTGCTCTTTCGGCTGCTCCCACTGTCCGCGTATTGTTTTGGCACAGGTTTTACGCTGGATGCCCTTCCTGATGCAACCCTCCCCATTTATCCAGGCTTGGGGCTGGCACTGAGAGTGCTCTAGCCTGTGCACCCCTAGTTGCTGGGGTTGGCACTTGGCATGGGGCTCAAACCCACGATCGAGAGATCAAGAGTCCCATGCTCTACCATGAGTCGATCGGCCCGTGGGTTTCGTGCAATTGATATATGAACAGATTACAGTCAGTTGAGTTTGTATGTTAAATAGAATTTTCATATTGATGAAATAATAATAATCTCCATTTGCCTTGACAGAAATTGAGAAAGTCCAGTCGAGAGCATGTGAGATTCTTTGGTTAATTGGTTGGTTAATTATCAGAGAGTTCAAAACAGTCAGTTATTCTAGATTAATTGGCTCATCTCTCATTTCACTGGGGAGAAAACTGAACCGAAAACCGAGAATGCCGTACAAAGACTCACTTTTGAGTGTGATCACATGAGGCTATAATTCAGTGCCTAGTCCTAATGCAAAATGAATAAAGGTTGGTAGAGCTGCTAATATATTACAATTGGAGCAAAGGTCATTGGGCATTTGCGTCAGTGTAACATCATTTAGGTACCCTTGTTAGTACCCTTCGACTTTAGCATGCATTGTCAATATACATTGGCACAAAAGGCATGTTGGCAGAGTGGTAAGGCTTTGGGCTACAGGTCAGAAGGTTGTGAGTTTAAGTTTTAGCACCACCAAGCTGACACTGTTGGGTTCTTGAGCAAAACCCTTAACCCTCAACTGCTCAGTTGATCTCATTTGCAAGTCACTTTAGATAAAAGCATTAGGCAAATAAGATAGTGTCAGTACCACAGATGTTGACGACACAGCACGTATCAGATTATTGATACGATATTGTCTGTTGATGGCCCAGTGGTGGCTCCCATCAGACAGGACCTGTAGTCCCAGATGAAAAGGTCACTGTAGCACAGCAGTCTACACATCTTGAAAATATGGTTGAACGGGGACCCTGATTGTACAGGTGTTACTCCGAACACCAACCGTGAACTAGTGACACTCGTGTGTTTGATCAGTCGACTTTTTTCACAGGGTACATAGCAATGGTCCAGTAAATCTCGATTTCTGTTAAGCAGTTTGTGCTTAACATGTCAACTGAATCAACGGAAGATGCAGATGAGTTGATAAATTACATACATTATTGGTCATCAAGCAGTGTTTACTTTGAGAATGAAATATATATCAACTGTGGCCAGACCCAGAATTCTTGCCAAGTGTATTGGCATTGCAGCATATTAATATCAATCTATTTACTCTTGCGTGAGTATGTGGCCAGACCAGCCCTGTGTAAAGGGCTCTCAAGCATCTTTTGGATGGTACCGCCAGCTGTCTAAAACCAGTTTAGCCCCTTGGGTAAAGGAAGTGAAATGGATACCTCATGGGCAACACTAAGAGGAGGACTTAGTGGAGGACTTAACTTGTAACTGTGAAGCAGCAACAATGTTGCTTCATTGGATCCCCTATACATACAGTGCCAGAGCTTTGTGTAATTATCATGCTCAATAGTAGAAGAAGGACACTAATTTCCAGGAGCAGCAATACAATAACTCACTCCTTTTTTCTGGATTTTCAACCAGCTTTCACTCTTCATTTTTTCACTCCTCTACTTGAGTCCAGTTCTCAGGGCTTCTTTCTACTTTCTCTGCCTTTGTCATATCAGACTGGTTCTTTCTCTGTGTGCTTATGTGTTTACTTGAGGCAGCTTGGCTTGTGTGTGTGTGTGAGTGTGTGTGTGTGTGTGTGTGTGTGGTATTTTTTTTTTTATCTACTCTGTCGTTGTGATGTGATGTGAGAGACAAGGGCCAAATGGCTCTCATGTGGTGGGAGTCAGCCTGTAGCACTGCTTCCTGCTGATGAATGATGGCAGTGCTTCGCCTCTCTCTCTCACTCTAAAACAGAGGCCTGTCGCCAGGCCATCACTGTTCCTGGCCCTCTAGCTAGGATTCGAGACTGTCCTCTCCAATCAGGCATCACACTGCCTTTAACTTTAATTCCGAACAACATTGCCTATAGCCTTGTCACAAAAGCTCTTACTGCGTTTTTTTCTTTCTTGGAGCAGTGTGTGTGCGCGCACCATGGCAGCTTCCTGATTCATGCACCTGCCCTTTTTTTTTTCCTCTCAAAACCTGTCGCTTTTCTGATTCCATGATTGCTTGTTTTTTGTTCCTGTCCTCCACTCTGGTTGAGGCTCTAATTGTTCCGACAAACTGTACACCCATTCTGCTATGTATGAACATGTAAAAGTGTTTCTGTCTTCAAGAATTATATGATAATTGGAAAATTATAATAATTGCATAGCACAGGAAGCATCTTGTACTCTTAGAAGTGTTAGATGGTCTTCAAGGAATCAATTTAGTAAGTCATTATGTGTACATTTACATTTATTATTCTGGTAGATGTGTTTATCCGAGTGAGGTAGAATCCAATCTAAGCACCTGGGTGGTAATGGAGCTGGAAGTGATACCACATCATTTCAGGGCATCATTCGAATAGTATTTGAATAGCCCAACCTTAAAACAAACAAACAAACAAACAAACAAACAAACAAACAAAAAAACTGTTTATTTATGGCACAAAACATATTATTCTCCTGAAAACATTATATAATGTAAAACATGTTAACCAAAATGTACCAAAGAGTAGTAAAAGTAAAAATAGTTTTTAGCTGGACATATCTTAAACAGCTGCAGTATCTGTTAACATAATGGGCTAGGGTATTATTATTATTATTATTATTATTATTATTATTATTATTATTATTACACATTTGGTCCATTTTTCAGATACATCAAATACTGGCTGTTGAGAGTTACAGCCTATAATTATGCTGGTCACTGAGATTATAAGGTTCTGACACACTATAAGGTTCTTAAATTGGAAAATACTTAATGTACCAACATTGTTGAATTTTGATATTTGATATATGAATATTCCAACATATTTAGTCATATCTAAAGGTAATTCTACAACTATAGACCAAATCAGAATGTTTGTGTGGATAACACCACTGGGGCAAATTCTGGGATGGGGGGTAAGAATGCGTCTGCATTAGTCATCGAAAGCTTGCATGTGCTGTTGACAGTCACCCTCAAATTGAGCGTTTGCTCAAGTGTGATTGGATGGTGATGTACAACCTGTGGTCCTGAGACAATGAATTTCACTATGCCATCATGCAAGGATTTTATTGATAGCTTTTAGAATGGCAACTCAACAACACCTGGGCTAGTTTGACAGACCCCGAGCAGCGTAACCTGAGCCACATGCCTACTGTTGATATCAGCATTGTGTCTCTGGTGGTCTCAACAGAAAAAAAGCTCTATACCCAAATGTGTACTTCCAGATCATTGAATGCTTATGATATTTTATTGGGTATGGCATGCAATGGCAATAAGTTAGTTGTTCTCCTGGTAGCATTGGAACAAACACTCCAATATAGTGAAGTGAAGTGAAGTGACTTTGTGGCCAAGTGTGGTGACCCATACTTGGAATTTGTGCTCTGCATTTAACCNAGAGAGCGCTGGTCATTCACTCCCCCACCTACAATCCCTGCCGGACCCGAGACTCGAACCCACGACCATCGGGTTCATCATCGGGTTATAAGTCTGACTCTCAGACCATTAGGCCACGACTGGCCCAGGTTGTCTTGCATGCGTTACTGGCTAGATGAATGTGGTATGACCTTTAAACTTGGGGTTTCTGCCCAAGGCCATTCATCACATTTTTGTAAACCAGTTGATTGACTTTGCAGTGTCAGTTTGCCGTTGCGCACACTACCGTGCTACTTAGACTGAATGGCAGCAATCCGATCCTCAGACCAGCTCTTCGTCTGTCATGGAGGGAAGACACCAGGGGCTCCCTTGTTTAAACATAGCCTGGCCCACTGAGTGGTAGACCATGGCCTATAAGTGGGCAGGATGCCCAGCCGTGACATACTTAGAGGCTTGCCATTCCAGGACGTTTGCATTTCTGGACCTTGACATCATTGTGTGTCATCTATATGTTCTTCAAAGTTAACATCACTGCTCTTAGTGGTGTTAGTGCAGCGGTCAGCTCCAAACACATTTCCTGTGGTAGTTTGGTTCCTAATGACGCTGTGGTGTACATTGCCCAGGTTATTCTCACCACTCCTATCAAGCAAAAAGTATGAAATTGTACTCTGGTTACATATGTAAATGTGGTTCTATGGACATCAGATAACCCCAGATGTCATTTGGAACCAACGCCGACACAGCAAGAGGCGAGAAGGTTCCAGGAAAGTATTTATTGCAAGTACTGCGTCATATGTTACTTCTTGACTTTGTTGGAAGGTCTTGGCATGCATACAAGAAGGTATCCTGGTAATTCTCACTGCCCCTGGCGGTTATTAAGGGTTCAAAGAACCAAAGTTACATGTAAATAAAGATTATTCTATCGTAGTTTTACAACTACTCCTTGCTGCAGTTCACCATTTTGAGAAAGAACATTGCACAACCCCCTCATCTGAGACCAGTCAACATCTGGTATTCAGCATCTGGATCTTGGAATTAAAAGATCCTTTCTGACATGATTGGGATTTTAAGATACTGAGTCTGACTGGTCACTGGACTGATTTTGCAACAATTATTTGGCAATGTTTTTTTCAATACTATTTTTCACTTTCATCTCTCTTTTATTTTAGTACTTCAGTTTTGTCTTTCTGGTTTGATCCTGAGCTTGGATTACTGTCTGTGTAGGTTTCTTCCCAGTGTCTGTGTGGGTTGTCCTTGGGGTCCTCCGTTTTCCTTTTAACTCCCAAAACGTACTCTAAATTGTACCTAAGGTTAAATGAGGGTATGAATATTTGTGCACATGCAGCCCTGGTTGGACTGGTATCTCATACATAGTGTATTCCCACCTCACGCCTGGATCCACCACACCCCTGACTGGCTAGCGAAAAAAAATGAATGAGATTTGTCCCTTTTTGTCTTGGGTGGTGGTGTGGAGGATTGAAGTGTGACCAATCAGTGGTGGTAACATTACCACTGAAGTAACAGGTTTAACTGAGATTGGAACCACAAACAGATCTAATGAATTAGTGCCTATAAATTTAATTAGCATGTGAACATTTACTTATAAACTACACATAGCTTCGATCAGTGTTGGGCAGTAGCTAGTAGTTTGTAAACAATCAGTTGTATGTAGTCAAGCTAATTTTTTTTTGACCAAGCAGATTTTATATATGTGACATCATTTCCTTCCCATTATTTAACCAGGGTAGTCGCATTGAGATATTTTTTTTTTGCAGGTGAACCCTGAAACAATTTCCTTTATAAATAGCTTAAAATCTGATAATATTGCAGATTAATTGCAGATTTCAATTAAGTTTCAAATAGTACGAGTATCAAGTTTCTGTCGGTCATTCCATGATGGTTGGACTCCACAAGTAAACGCTGTCTTACCAAATTCAAGTCTTACTGGAACCCCTTTTTTTTTGCACCAATGCAGATTTATACATAGGAAGTGAATCAAGGATGTACATAAAATATAGATTTAATATTTTTAAGAACATGTACATGTATATGATTTGTTTTTTAATGATATGCAGGGTTTGGATGGGTGTTAAATAGCATTATTCTTTTACTTGTTAAATCTACACACACAACTTTGTTACATGAAGTTGCAGATAGACTGCAACACTTGATGCAACACTGCTGAATCTGAGTCAATGCAACAAAGCTGTTTCTTGTGGAGGCTGTGGAAGAGGTTCATGATGTTGTAGGAGTTACACTGTGCACCATTTGCCCAGTAGAACACTATTTGAGACTCGTGTCACAGACATAAATAGTGACTCATAGCGTAAAATGTATTTTTGTTGTATTATAATGTTGACTGAGATCTTCTCTGTGTCTTCCTGCTGATAAAAATAATAGCACACTATTAGTGAGGTAGACTAGCAGAAGTATAAATCACAGATTTATGTTTAACTGAAAATTATTCAATTTCAAGTAAACAATTGAGTGGTATTTGATTAGTTAGCAACTCATGTCCTTCACTAGTGGTAACTACTAGTTATGGTTATTAGCTACAGTGCTAGCAGAATAGAGTAATACATCATTTCACACGTATAGATAGAGCAGTTGGTGGCATTTTGAATGTACAAAATCATTTGAATATTAGGTAGCTATTGTGTCTATAAATTTATTGACATGTGCTGACATTTTTGCTGTTATTTCAGATCGTGAATGCCTTCTCCTTCTGAAATCTGTAGTCGTTTTGGAATGACTCTTAACGCTGAATTCATACCGTATGATTTTCACACATCGTAAAAGTATTCTTTGGTGGTGAGTTGAGATCGTCGTCGAAGTTCTGTCAGTGTCCGAAATTTTAGATTAAAATCTCAGAGTAAGCGCTGCTACGCTGTTCATCTAAAAGTCATCAATAGCAGGACAGCATAGGATTATGCAAAACTCGTGGGATAGCTGGGAATATGGTAGTGGCAATGGTGAAACGTACACGAAACATTCTAATGGACAGAAAAAGTTCTTATTACCTCAAGCTCACGTTGAAGTAGTTTCTGTTTATGTCTCTTCACGAGCCCGGGTCATGCTGATCGATGGCATAAACAGAACATACTCATTTTCTTTAATTGCAGATCTGTTTCTTTAAATGCAAATGAGGGTCTTCATGATATAACGTGACACGGAGAACACGTTACTGCGCAGTCTGTTAGCGAATTCGGCCAAGATTTTACTGAGATCACCTTGTACAGTGTACTGACAATTCGCAGTGTGCCAGATTAAGATGGTTTGGACATGTTCAGAGGAGGGAGAGTGAGTATATTGGTAGGAGAATGTTGGACATGGANGATAGGTGGAGAGTGATGATTCGCTGTAGAGACCCCTGAAGGGAAAAGCCGAAAGAAGAAGAAGAAGAAGAAGAAGACCTTGTACAGTGTGAAATGTAATCTTACAATACTACTGAAATCCCTTACCGGCTTAAGATGATGAGGTGATGAGGATTATCCCAAGAGCAATTGGCAGGCGTGTTAAATTATTAGGTATTGGAACAGATAGTCATTGTACGTAATTGTACGTAACTCACGTATTTACTGTTTCAGTCACACGTGGTCGTTCCGGAGAGTCAGATATGTGAATTTATTCACATTTCTCAGAGCAATTACTTCGATTTGGTCACAATTAACTATTCATTTGGAACAGATGGTCGAGTCTGTTTGCTGTGCACACTTTGCCCCATGACAGGAGTTTTCTGCAAAAATAAGACACACCTAATCTCTCCCTGCTGCTTTTGAACAAAACAAGGTTTGCTTTCCACAAGGAGTAGAATCAGTGCAGATGCAGGAGTGAACGCTGTAGTGCTTGTGTACGAGCGCATATCACTGAAGGTGTAGGCTAAGTGCTCCGAACATGGAGTAATTGCTTTTTTATGGATCTGTGGAATGACTGACTGGATAGATGGATGTGTTTAGTTTGCCAATGCGCAGTATTTCAAATGTCACACGTGAAATACTGCATTGGGAGTGATGCAGGATGTGTTAGAGCAACACATGATGTTATCTTATATTTCTTCATTTTGGCTGACAGGTTTAACCATAATTGAGGGATAAATGTTTTCTACCAGCAGGATTCTGCCAAAGTGTGGTAAAGAACAAACTCTGTTTCCCTGACCTCAGCTTTAGAAACTCATTGTGTGGAGTTTCCATCCAACTGGTTTTTAGCTACTGGTTTTTTACAATCCATGCATCTGATGTCTTTACTTTTTCAGCACAGCCTAGCCACAAAGGGTAAAAAAAAAAGACAAAAACTGACCAATTTGTTCTAATTTATATTCCAATAAATGCACTGACTGTCCTGTGTCAGTTTGACAATGAAAACGTGCCTGATATCATTTTTATATTAAATTTAACTTGCTATATAAAGCCGTTTATATGTAGTACATCAACACCAAGCAAAAGCCTCACCTCTTTCAAGCAAGCACTTTCAACATAACTTGGCCAAAAAAAAAAAAGAATGACGCAATGTAGTCATGTGGGAATGATCGGCGACCTCGGAAATTAAAAGACCGACTCTTAACGACATTTTTCCCATTGTCACCATCTGCTTCACGAGACTCTGGCCAACCTGACATAATCACTGCTGGTGTGTGTGTGTGTGTGTGGTTGACATGCACACAGGTTGAACACGCAAAACTCTACACAGACAATAACCTGAGCTTAGAATCTAACCAGCGACCCTGAAGCTGCGAAGTAGCAAAGGTTATTATTTATTTCCCAGTATTTCGGCCATTTTCACCGACACAATGGACAAGTTCATTAATTCTCGTGAGTTGCTCAAGACTCTTAAAATGTTGTGTTTTTTTGATTGATAAAGCTTAATGGCAGAAAGGCTTTGGCTGTTGTGTAACTCAGCCTGTTCTTCTCTATCAGAACAAATAACTGAATGACATAAGAGTAAAGTGAAACATGAGATAGTTAAATGAATCCGTTAATGCGTTACGGCTCCATGATGTTGAGAAAGTAAAATGAGCAGTGCTATACTCGTTGACTAATTTTATCTGTAAACGAGGTAAACGAGTTAAAGGTAAGTTTCTAAGCCACATAAACAAGTGTGGCCTATACTATACATATACATATACTATACAATTCTGCTCAGTTCAAATAAATTATGATTGAAAGAATATTTTTGCTAAATTGGTTGAATGATTATGTTTTCACCACTGAGCAAAATAGTCCTGATTATCACGTTTAGCTGTTATTAGGCAGCCCTGGACTGTTCTGACAAACGAGTTCCAGATTCTCTGTCACTGTGTGCGCTTGGCTTGCGCTCTCTGGATTAGGTTACCTTGATCAAAGCACACAGTGATTGTGTTTTCTCTTGCTGATTTTTTTTCTGAAAATTAGGATGGAAAAATATCAGAAGAGATCCCAATATTTCCCTCATAACTATGTACAGATGGGTAACAAATTGAAGGGAAGAAAGGTGGCTTGCTATGCTGTATTTTTGATGCCATGGTTTAGGTCCACTTAGTGAAGATTCACTGCAAATCAGTACAAAGGTATTCTGAATGATCACCTTTATCCTATGGAGAAACATTTCTATCCTAATGGTCTCTTCCAGGATGACCCCCAGCGGATGAAAATGAGTAAATCGTATACTGTGGCCTCCACAGTCACCAGATCTCAAGCATATTGAACACATATGGTAGAATCTGGAGTGACGCGTTCGGGCCTCGGCATATCTCTTGCAGAAATGACATCCGGCTAGCTACTACGAAAGATATGACGTTATTGCTGAGCGAAAGGTTGTCGTACAGTGGCTTCGCTCTCTATGCAAAAAAGCCTGTGAGCAAAAAGTAAAAAAGGTGGGAACATCCATCCATCCCCCACTCCCAATACTGAAACTTGTAAGCTTGTGAAGGAGGTTTTGTCATCGTGCAACCCTTGCAACAGCGTTCTCTAGCACCATCAGTAAAAAAAACAACTGACGGAATATCTTTCGGAAGAATGGTGTCCAATACCATTCCAGAGACTTGTAGGGCTCGTGTTTGCATATTTTATATTCTGGGTGATGAAATGTGTCGTGCGATCCCCTCTGCGACTAGTAGGAAGAACAGTGAGACAATGAGAATATGATCATGTGCAGCAGATCCCTGATTCCAGTTTATAATCTATCTGTTTGTGTTGGTGTGCAAGGGCAAATACTGTTGCTTGTATAAGAAGTTTGGTATGTCACACCCAGATAGTTGTTAGGAACAGGAAAAATAAACACAAACCCAGTATGATACCTGGAAGCGAATAGTATAGAAATAGCTACATTTCGCTATATAGTACCTACAGTTCTCTTTGCAGAACAGACAATCCTCCATTGCTACATCTCCCTAACCAATATTTTCTCAAAAAAAACCCAACTTTATTTAATTTTTAATATCGAATCTTCTACTTGTTTCTGAACAAAATAGTGACAAAGTGAAGTGAAGTGACTTTGTGGCCAAGTGTGGTGACCCATACTCGGAATTTGTGCTCTGCATTTTACCCATCCAANTGGTATTGAGGGTGGCAGAGAGCGCTGGTCATTCACTCCCCCCACCTACAATCCCTGCCGGACCCGAGACTCGAACCATTAGGCCACGACTGCACAAGTCACATGATAGACACCTCTAGTGGTGTCTGGGGGTGGGGCTCTGGGCACTGGGTTTCCACAGTACCTTAGCAAACTGCTTTAGATGCTTTAAGGTCGCCTGCTCACTCTGTATCCTCCTCCTCTTCATGTAAATAAGTCTTAAGTCTTAAGAGTTGCACTTAAACCGGCCCAAGTGTGTATCGACTTCAGCATACTCGGTGCTAACCTACACACACACGTACAAACTTGCTGTCCCTCCTCACCCAGCTGTTCACTTTTCTGCTTTTATTTATTCTTCCTTCATCTTATTGTTTCCATGCTGATACAGAACGTACACACACACACACACACACACACACACACACACACACACACACACACACACACACACACACACATGTGGGTTCACTGCACAAAACAGTCTAAAAAACCTGCTGCTCGTGTGAGTAATCAACGCTCTGTACATGCAGCAGAAACTGTCAGTACATTTATAGATTAGTTATTAATATTATGAGCTTCTTGTCAATAATGTAAATTATTTAATATATTCCAGAAAAAAAAACACACACATACCCACCTGACTGGAATAAAACAGATATATTAATGCATTTATTAATAAGTAAATGCAGACGTGCACTTAGTGCGTCTGACTGTGCGTTAACAAAATCCATTACTTTAATGATTCCTAATGAAGCATTAATGAAGACAAAAGCAAATGTATGTTGTTTTATTTAAGTGTTCGTAAAGAATTTACAAAGTCTTGGACAAAGTGGAACGTCTTCTCACTAAATAATTACTGCTAAATTGCCATTTAAAATAGCACTTGAAAATATAAAAAAATGCTTGATTGGATGCTCATATTTGGACATCGAGGCAACAGAAGTAATGTGTGTGTGTGTGTGTGTGTGTGTGTGTTCTCTTTCAGGAAAGCAGGATTATAAGAAAACCAAGCCGGCTCTGCGAGCCACACGACTGAAGGCCGAGGCAAAGAGGAGCGCTCCGGGAATCAGGGTGAGCCCTTCTTTGTTGTCCTGACTGCTACTTGTTTAACATACACAAACATCATACTGATCTTGAACTTTCTTCTCAGAGTCTCTCTTTTTCTTGCTCTCTTTCCCTGTAATACATAAATGATGAATAACGCAATACCCTGGCAGCTCCTGTCATGTATTTTTTATTTTAAATGCAATTTTATTTTCCACATTGCTGTAGGAGTCAAAGTAGAACGGAGGCAGAAAGGATTTTGCAGGATTTTGGTAGAAACAGGATGATCACGCATGCTTTGCTTAGTTACAGAGTGACCATTTAGTCACAGATTCATGTCCTTGGCTGACAGGAGTGGAACCCGATGTGATCTTCTCCTGTTGTTGAGCATCCATCTCAAGATCCGACATATTGTGTGTTCTGAGATGCTTTTCTGCTCACCACGGTTGTAAAGAGTGGTTATTTGAGCTACTGTAGATTTCCTGTCAGCTCGAGCCAGTCTGGCCGTCCTTGCCAGGTGGTTGTGGGAGTTTAGCAGTGATGTTTGTGTGCTAATGAATAGAAAGCTAGGATTCTCAGGATTTCAAGAGAGCCCCTACTCTGTCCTTGGAAGGGAATTGCATTCTGTCGTACTGGTAAGAGACTGCCAAATAAATAAATGTAAAAATATGCTTCTTTATGCAGACGAAGGTGAACATGAGACTGAATCAAATTGTTCCTGTCATTTTCCCGGTTTGTTTGCATCCTCTGTGAATTTTCTTATGTGGAAGATTTTTTGAGGAACGTGTTCTGCAGTTTGGGTTGGAATTTGTCTGAGTGGTGAGTAATGAACTCCTCAGCTCTGTCTACTTTTTTTTTTTTTTTTGGCCTGCTAGGCAGGATGTCTGCCTTGCCTTCACTCTTTCAGAGTGTTATACTCAGAATTCTTTACTCTGCTTGAATTTCCATTGCTTGTTCCCTGTGGTGGTAAATGTTTGGCACGTGGCTCTGAGACCCTGACCATAGCTTACTTAAGAGCTGGTACTTTAATGATGACTGACATGTGTAGAGCTTTCTCTCTCTCTCTCTGTCTCTCTCTCTCTCTCTCTCTCTCTCTCTCTCTTTTCTCACATTCTCCTGTCTTCTGTTCTGCTCTGCTCTTAGCTGTTGTTGGAGCAGGTTGGCAGCTTTTGTGAGCTGCTGTGCACCATACACTGACCAGTTGGCATGCTGGCACAGGTAGCTTCAGGCAGCAGGCCAGTTGGCGTGGGCATGGCCCTGCCCCCAAACGACAGACACAGTGGATGGCACAGCGTGGCCCCAAGGAGAGGAGCTGGCCGCATCCTCACCATAGACTCAGTGGCCTGAAAATGTGCCATTCTAATGCACTGCCTGCTGGCACTGAATACTAAACAGCCACTAAACAGCCACATGACGTTTAACCCCTTTCCATTTGACATTCCGTTGCATATTTTAATGGTTTTTTTTTCTGGTTTGATCCTACACTTTTAATTTTCGCCAAAAGGGGAGCAAAATGACAAACTTCTCTAATGAATTTCTCTAATATAGGCATCATTTTGAATCATATTTCAATTACAGAGATGCTCAAAGTTTGACATGTCGAGATGCTTTTCTACTCACCACAGCTGTAAAAAGTAGCTGAGTTACCGTAGCCTTCCTGTCAGCTCGAACCAGTCTGGCCATCCTCCTCTAACCGCTCTCATTATAACACATCATGACGCTCCTTGGATGCTGTTTGTTTCTCGCTCCATTCTGTGTGAACTCTACAGACTGTTGTGTCTCTGAAATCCCAGGAGATTAGCAGTTTCTCAATTACTCAAACAAGGGCATCATTTTAAAGTCATATTTAAAATATTTTTACAGAGAAAATAAACTAAAAAAATAAAAAAGTGAAATAAAAAAAGTCATAAATAACTTAATATGAAACAAATGTGACTTTAGTCACTGCGACATTGAATCCATCTGTTATTTGACTGTTAAACACACACACACTCTTGCTATCGCACACCTGCTTTTATGGTATTGTTAACATAATTTACAATGATTGGGTTTTTTTAAATAAACTTTAGAATTTGAAGTTTTTAATTCTAAACAGATGGCCCATGTTACGTAGTGACCTGAATTTTAATTTGGATTTTTCTTTCAGTTAGTATGTGAATACCACCAGTCCACACACGATGATGCGCAGAAGTGCTTGTTGGATGATGTAACCTCTTGCCATTACCTCGGTATGCACCTGTATTTACAGGACCGGAGTAGCAGCAGTCAGTCAGCACCTCGTATAACTCTGCGTAACATCTCCGCTGGTGTTGCAGCCCTTATCTGAGCTGTGATTACGAGGCTTGTTCACACCTCAGTATTTTATGAGTGCTGAAACTCACTGTTCACCAAGACACTGGTCATCGACCATCAGTGGTGAACATATACAACACGCCTGGGCCTGATGAACCTCTACGCAGCCAGTTAACACCAAATCCAAGCCCATAACCTTAGATGCTGTTGGCCAGAAGTGTTGGCACCCTAAACTGACCTAAAAAGGCATTTATTTTTCATCAGTAACAAGGCCTCTGATTGTTGAGAATAACAAAAAAAAAATTCACATTATCCGTCTGTGAAATAGATATATTATATGATTACTTTACTCATCTTTTTAATGCTACCCATCTTAAAAGCAATTATTTGGGAATAACACAAGAAATAAGACGTCATCACAGTTTTACATTCTTGTCGAGTATTAAATGCTGAACTTTATTTTGAGGTAAATTTATGTTAGATTAGATGTGGTTGAACACTTCCTTAAGTAAGGGATAAAACACCTGGGGCCATGCTGTTATAGGAAAATAATCAGTGATGGTGTGACATGATGCGAGGAGCATTAGGGCATTAGGTAATATTTGCCAAAATTTGTCAAGATTAAATCTATAATGGTTAAATAGTTTGAATAGATTGGAATATTTTCCATTCCCATTCCCATGCATGTACACAAAACTCCATCCCCAGTTCAACTAGAGTTAGCATGCTAACTAGCTTTAGGCATCACTTTCAAGCATGCTTGAAGGCCAAGTTATAACACTATAAACACATGAAATACGACTCATACTGACTTATGAGAATGGTCAAGAGTGCTTTCACTTCCTGTTTTAATAAAAAACAAAGATCTACTCAATCCGTTGTAAACTCAGCCATTTAAACAGTTCAAAGCTTTATACAGATTGCATTTATACACCTGTCCAAGACCAGTGTCCCTAATTCTGTGTCCATCTTCATCTCATTCACCGGTAATAAATTACTTTGTCATGTCATTAAGTTTTTTCGAAGCCCAGTGTGTCTTTTCATGGGGAATTATCTGGCTGCGCTGGGCGTTTAATGATTTCAGACTGACATAGGGAGCTGTTATTTTTTAATCAGGCTCTGCATATTTTCCTGTTTGTTTGCTGCTGTTTTTTCAAGTAAGAAGTAAACACTTGACTTTTGTACCTTTTACATAATAATCCATTTATTATTAGGCTTAGATTATGCGAAGCATTCACCATAAAAGTCCCGATTAATGAATTGTTACTATAGAAACAAAAATGTATTAGAAAAAGCACATTTAATAAAGGCCTGTGATTTGAATTACAGCATACACTATTGTCACAGTGGCTGTTATTGAAAATTAATCCATTTCAACAGTGCTGTATTTGTGTAGCCACACACACTGTCAGCGTTACTACAGCATATGAACAGTCAAAAATAACAGCCATGAAGTCTTAAAATGAATGCTTTTCTAGTAAAATCACTAACTAGACTTTTAAGACACAGGCTGGATTTCCAAAGTATAAAATAACATGCTGTTTTATTCTAAATATGACTAAACTACACTTACCCGAGGTGGCGAAAATAATGCTGAAACATCTCATAAGAGACAAATGCAAAACAATCCAAACACTCCATGCTGTAGCAATTATGCCTGTGCACAAAGCAGTTTACTTGACAGCTAAATCAACACGGGTCCAATAAATGAAACTAAAGGGCATGAAATGTAAAAGTTTTCCAATTACGGATGACTAAAGCTGTCTGGAGCCTGGGTGGCTGAGATAGAAATGCAGGAGCTAGTAAGTGCTAATGAGGATGAACGTGCTGATGGTGGCCGCTGCAGTCTGTACGCAGATAGTCATGGCCATTACAGCGACTTTTAATAATTTGGGTTCGTATGCGTGTATGTGTGATATGCTTTATACGTTCGTTTCATGTCTAAATTCATGTCTCAAGCTTCAGAATTTCCATTTCTCATTTCTCCCGTCTTTGACTTTTTCCCTTTCTCTTAGTAGAAGAGTTGAAGGAGAGCTGGGATCGTTGTTTGTGATCTAGCGCACACAATGTCTCTGATTTAGCATTGTTCCAAAGTCAGATTTCAGATTTGATCCTAAATCGAACCGTGTGCCACTCCAGACAAAGCGAAAAGCTACAAGGCCAGAGGTTCAAAAGCAAACCCGAGAATTTCTCCACTTAAAAACTCCACATACGCTGTTCAATATATTAGTGCAATTTTCTTTCCATTGTGCTGTGTATCTGTGCAATTTGCACACATTGTGCACAGAGAAAGGCTCCTAAAGTACCTAATTCTGATTAGAAGTTTGATAATAAGTTGTCAAGATGAAGAACAATGGCTTCGCTAATTCGCTTTACTACACGATTGCACTTAATGAACCTGAGGTTGATGAGAATTGTATTTGTAATGACTAACTTTTTTTTTTTCTTTTTTTTTTTTTTATTTAATTCATGTTTGAACACCAGTCCTGTAGTTATCATTAGTTTAACTTTGCCATTAAAGCCAGGAAAAGTCTTAATTAGAGTAGTCTTTTCTGGGAGATTAGCTGTTTCTCTCAGCTTTTTTTCCCCTCAATTAGAAAAGGCTTTTCTGCGAGATTAGCTGTTTTCCTCGACTCCACTTATTTTCTCAACTGAGCCACAGAAATCTAAGTTTACCTTAAAACTATATTTTTATTTTTATTAAAAAAAAGGTCATTATTGATTTACATGTTTGTTTGTGTTATTTAATATAATTCCAGTAGATATATCAACTTCAAATTTACACACATGATGTCTTTTGACTTTGGACTTACAAATATAAGCGTAAAGATCTTAAAAGATGTTTAAAAACCAAATTGACTGTAAATAAGTATTCAGATACCGTGTGTATGTGTATATATGTATGTATGTGTATATATATATTTGCATGAGAATATTTTTGCAAAAGAGCTATTTTAATTTTTATTTATTTTGCAGCATAGATATAAATGCTGCAGAAATGCTCTCAGCAAATTGCTCCTGGTGTCATTATAAAAGTCATAGTTGTTGTTTGGGAAGATTTCACACAACAAGCAGCAATCATGGTGGATGTGAACCAGGGACAAGATTTTTAAACAACATTCACATAGAAAAAGCTACACAGCCATAGCAAAGACCTCAGGTATCTCTGTCGGCACAGGTGGTTTGATCATACGCAAGTGGAAAGTGCATGGGACCAGAAATAATGTCCCCGAACAGGTGAGAAATGCAAGACTTTACCACGCACTCTCCGACGAATGATGAAGAAGGTAAGCGAGAGTCCAGCAGTCATTCAAAAAGAGTTGCAGGATGACCTGAAAGCAGCAGGAACAGCAGTTGCGCAACGAACTGCACCACAATCGTCTCCATTCCTTACGTCTCGCACAAATCTCTTATGCTTAAGAAGAAACACGGAAATGTAAAAGCTTTTAGGCGTTTCAGAACTCTTTTGGACAATACACTCAGGTCAGACAAAACAAAATGTAACTCGTATCATACCTACAGTGAAGTATGGAGGTGGGAGCATCATGATATGGAGCTGCTATCCTGCAGAAAGTACTGGGGCATTACACGTCGTCAAAGGAACCATGAAGTGGGCAAAGTACGGGGATATAATAGAGGAGAATTTAATCTCATCAGCCATGAAACTGAATCTGTGGAGAAGATGGACATTTTTCGACAAGACAATATCCCCAGACATACAGCCAAAATAACTCGCATGGCTTAGCCAATCTCCTGAATTGAGTCCCATTGAAAATATATGGAGGAGTATGAAATGTGCATGCATCAGTGGGAGCCTGATGAATTGGAGATGATTTGCAAAGAGGAATGGGCCAAATTTAAGCACAGATGTATCGAAGCTGTAATTTCCAACAACAGATTTGCAACAGAGTTGTAATGTTGGTCATTTGTTGCGTCGGAATAATTTTATTTTCTTTATTTATGCCTATTTTTTCAAAACAATTATAAGTACAAAGTCAAAGTACAATTTTAAGTACAAAGTCAAACGACATTGTGTGTGTGTGTGTGTGTGTGCGTGTGTGTGTGTGTGTGTGTGTGTGTGAATTATAAGTGGATATATACACTGGTAGTATATTAAATACACATTTTCCCTCACTGTATTAATTTTTTTTTTAATTGTGATGCTATATATTTCATTCATATGATATGAGTATGTTTACTCTCAGATTTTCCCCAACATTAAATATAACAAATAATAATGGATAAAATGTATGATGTGTTATTCCTTAATAAATAAAATAATATTTGCATTGAAATATTAAATGGCTGCGGCGTAAGAGGAATAAAGCACTTCAGGACGTGTTGTTGTTATCGGAAAATAATGAAGCTTGTCGTGTTTTATTCCTTATTTGAGAAATGCCACAGTTAACAGACCATACTGAGATTTTCTAAATGATGAAATAATATTTGATGGTAGTGGTAAGCTTGAACACTGCAGTATGTCAGCATTTCTATATGCATGCCATATTTGCTTTTAGAGCTGCTTGTATAAACAGTAAAGTATACGCGGTTTTCAGTGACGAGAGCTTTGCAGGTTGAATTTTCCTGCACTTTGCCTCATCAAAATAGTTTTGTTTGTTTGAAAAGCTTCGCAAGCCTGGTCTGGAGAGTGTTTCATTCACATGAAGGTAGCACACTGCAGTTGCTAGGGTGTTTTGAGGTCAGGACATTGATAGAGCTCTTTGCACAAAAGCATTTATTTTTGGCATATGACACACACCTGCACATTTTAAAGCACATTAAGTGCACTTACAGCCTCCATGGCTGTGGTCTAGGATGTATATATAAGAACCTGTGACTGGCTGCAGTTCAAATCTGAGTGCTTCATATCATATCAGTGGCTTATCATAGTAATTTGGTCATGACTGAAGTGCATGTATTCATCTGCTTTAAAAGAATGTTCCAGTTTGGTATGGATTTTGATTTGTACCTTGTTTTAGGACACCATCTTGGTGATCATGGCCGTGCTGGTCTTCCTGCTGGGGGTTTACGCCTTCTTCTACCTCAACCTGAGCACCGAGCTGAACCTGGACACGGACCTGGACTAAAGAAGCCGAAAGAGCACAAAGGAATCTGTGAGGATCGAGGCAGTGTTACAATCAGATCGCGTTCTACTCCAACAGAACCTCTCAGTGCCCTTCTTGCCTGCTAAGAACCCAGCGATTGGACCCTAGGTTTTGTCTTTGAAGATGCTGACCATCTGCTTTTGCACATGTTATGAATGGTAATACTTTCCTGTGGGATTAAAAGTTAATTAATTGAGGGTTGTTACTCAAAATCCAGGTTGCCATATGTGGCTTTTTGGAGTCCAAGGAGTGAACCACGATTAAGTCTTTCCTCGCTTAACGCAATTTTATTCTGTTCCAGTGCTTTCTTTGTTTTTATATCTTCTGGGATTTATGGAAATCTTTCAGTGTTTTTTTTCCCCTCCACAGCTCAGGATATTAAAGACATAAAGCCGACTGTGTGTCTGAAGAATACTGAGTGTGTGTAGATGCATTGCCCATCTTATTAGAACTTTAATTAATCACTGTCTAAAATCTCTAGCAATAAAAGACATCATTTTGTCATGAAGATCTTAGTGAGCTCCCTGTTACTTAAGAACCTGCACGGTTCATGTGTATGCATGTGGGAAATATAAAGTTTGACATTCCAGATGAATTTTTTTGCATATAAGAACTCATGCAAACATTCAGAACTGACTTGTTTTAGTTCAGCGTCTGGAAGTTGGTTTACGGTATTATTGCCTGTGTGATACTTCTTTTGCTCAGGATTAGTGTTCAGCACATTTTGCTAGGAAGGATCGCTGTTTTNCTGA
Organism: Pangasius macronema; assembly: GCA_037577455.1. Taxonomy (NCBI): domain Eukaryota; kingdom Metazoa; phylum Chordata; class Actinopteri; order Siluriformes; family Pangasiidae; genus Pangasius; species Pangasius macronema. The sequence continues at coordinate 7,947,163 of CM074973.1, read as the reverse complement.
GAAAAGCTAGCTGTCTCACCTTACATTCACACTAGCAAGCGAAGCAATAGGCGTGTGTGTACTGTATGTGTACCATATGGAGCAACGACTTCAGCGATAAAGCGACAGCGCAATCAGCAACATATGCTTCTCAACGTTAGATCTTCTCAGTTATGTTCAAATTAGGTATGTTATGATACAGAGACAAATCCAAACAATTGCCTCAAATGTTTCTTTGGACCAATCCTTTGCCATGTGCCTTCCAATGTTTTTTCAGTTCCTGCCTTATTTTTTCACTTCCTACCAATTACTTCCAAAAATGGAAGAAAAACATATAACATGAATGAAAAACATGGTTTCTCATTACACATTCTCATTAAATGTCAATAGAGACGTTATGAAGAAGAGGGAAGTAGCAGAGATCATTGCCTCATGAGTGTACTTAGCTACTACAGCTGGCTCGCTTTGGTAATCGGCCAGTAAAGCTAGTACAAAGCCGAGCGAGTAACTTGTAAATCGAGTTTAAATACATTTTAAACAAAAGGGATGTGTACAAACAGTTTTGTGGGCTGTAGGCTATACATTTTGTCTACTACTTACTACTACTTTTTCATTAGAACTTAAAAAAAATATGCCACAATAGTATGCCACAAAAAGTAAACTACAGATGACACGAGTGAATGGAATTGTATTATGAAATATGACTGCATGTGATACAAGACACTTGTATTACTCTTACTGCTGTACATAACCTTCCTTACTCCACATTTACAGTGTGAAAACATTTTTGTGGGGAGTGCACAAATTTTTGAGCATATAAACAGTGGTAGCTCAGTGGTTAAAGGCATACATTACCAGTATCAGTATGTTAGGTCAAATCCCAGGCCTACCCAGCAATATTTGGTCCTTAGGCAAGACTCTTGACCATCAGCTGCTCATTTATATTCATCTCAATCATAAAGTGTCAACTAAATGGAAAATTGTAAATGATAAATAGAAAAAAAATCCACTCTCACTCTCCTGGCATTCGTTTTTAGCAGCAAGCTATCCTCCAGCTGACTAGCAATAACACCGCTCGCTTAGCTAGCTAGTTAACAGAGTGCTAAGTCATAGCTAATAACAGTATCCCACATGATTTATTTTAACATCACATCAACATTCTCACCAGTTTTACTTATATTTCAGTAGTAGACATCTCAACTAAGAAACCATACATATACAGACTTATGTTTTTGCTTACTGTAATATATAATGTCAGTTCATAGTTAGCTTGTTTATAATGGTTACTAGCAAAGAGCAAGAAAGTGACTCAGCTCAATCTCAATTCCTCAGCATGCTATAGATTTGAAGATTTTTTTTTACAGAATTCACAGAAAATAAACAACCATGTCAGAAAAGTATGTTAATTACCAAAAGAGGTCGTGACAACAATGTCTAGAGAACCATCCTAATTAAGTCAAAGCAGTGTGTGAACTGTATACAGCAACTATTATATTTATTTAATTTGTATTTCATTTAATATGTCACGACAAATATAAAAAAAGAAACGGCGAATGTGACAATTTAGGATGGAAAACGAGTAATTACTTTAATCACAAGCATCATTCACGTCAGCCGCTCAGGTCTCGTTTCCTGATGTAAATGTTAGACACGTCAATCATTTGACGAACAGGAACGTCAGAGTTGCTCTTGACTCAGGTTTGCTCTTGTGTCAGTGATGATTTCAGTGAGTTTGTTGGCTAAATTTCAAATATTCTTGATTAGCATTCAAACGTTGTCCACTGCCGTATCTACAGTGTCAGTGACGGTGTGTGTGTGTTGCGGAGAATTTGACAGCTGGTATTTAAACCATTTACAAACTGAATTTGTTAGGCTTATGGCACATATCCAACAACTTGATCAAAGTGTGACGTTCACCGTGTGACACTTAGCTAGCAAGCTAGCAATTAAAATACTTTTTTTTTTTTTACAGCCATGATTGTTAAACTGGCTTTAATTGACCTAATATGGTCTCTGAAAGAAAGAAAGCCATGGAAAGGTTATAAAGTAAATAAAAACATTTCTACATCATTGTATTTATTGGTTATTAAATTAGAGGTGTCAAGGCATGTAAGAAGCAAAAAACACAACCTGAATTTTTTCAGTATTTTTGGCTGTTTGGTAAAATTCAGGTGCTGCAACACCCGAATAGTTTTCCCAGACTGCCACACATATTCAAATTATGANAGATCTTGTTAGTGCAACCTGAGATTTGGACCCTTCTGTGTGTCTAGTTTTACCTTTATAACTAGTTTGTTTGTGTGCTTGGTGTTTGTGTGTGTTTGTGTGTGATTAGAGAGGCTCAGCTGCTACCATGGCAACTCACGTTGTTAGCTCTCCTGGGGTGCCACCTTTGCCCGTGTTGGCTGGTTGAGGGTCTGTCTGTGCTGGAAGGGTGTTAATGCTGCTGGCATCTAAAGCACAGGAGCGTGCCCTGCCTGTGCCCAGTGCCACTGATGTCAATTCAAGCCAGTGGGGCCGTGTTAGTTCACGAACCCCGCGCTGCAGCTGGGCACGATTCAAATTCACACACTCATTAGGAGCAACAGGTGGCAAATAGAGTGCAGCGGCGGGAGCCCGACTTAGTGGAGGAAAGCGGCACGCCATTCATAATCACTTCTATAGCCAAGCCCATGCATTTATGAATGTGACACCATTGTCGTAGGGTCACTGGAGCTTTATGTTAACAATGGACTTGAGTTGCACCATGAATATTAATGTGATATTGACTTCTTGAGTCTTTTAAATGGCAAATGAGTTGGCCAAGCTTGACATGTGCCACATTTCGTGTTCAATGTAGATATGACTATCTACACCAGGCAAGCTTTCACAAACCACTGTGGAAGTAATAATAATAATAATAATTAGATAATTACTAGAAATAAATTATATAAAACAATAACAACAATAATAAAGTGCAAAACTGTTGAGTAATTTTAACAGATGCATGATTTTGACCATTTTACCGGTTTAATACAAAAAAAAAAAAAACAATTCCAAGACCACTTTTCTTACATTAAATGTGGGTTGGTTTGGGACACGCCACTGGACAGAGAGACAGATCAGGTTTTGGCTGAAATTTTTTAATAAAACAAAAGTTTATTTACTATTTTGCTGAATGTTATGACTAGGCTATCTGCCAGCTGTTATGCAGTCAACCTAAAGATGCACAAACCCTTGAAAGCAAGTGTGATTTCCTCACATAGTGAATGTCAGGCTTTGACCAAGTCGTTGGATATGTAATTATGTGCCACAGCGAAAATGACTAAGCCTAAATATTAATTAATCAGATAACGGCTGTCAAAAAGTCTGTTATGCTGCTGTGTCGCAGTATATTTTAAGTGCTTTTTTTTTTTTTTACAGAATTTAAATGCTGTAATTTTACTTCTCATTGAGGTAATTTCAGCTCAGGAAAGCCTGTAGTTTTCAGAACTATATATATAAAATAGAAAATGTCAAGATTTCACCATGTGAAGGATTTTTCCAAGCTGCCACACAAATTAGAATATAAAAACATCATGTTAATGCATTATTTCCATTTTGTTTCCATTTCTGTTTCCACTTTTCTTCAATCAGATTCCCTCCATCTCTTCTTTCTCTTCTTCTTTCCTCCTTGCCTGTCTGTCTGTAGATCCTTTAGTGCAGTTCAGTTCATTCTTAAGCACAGTAACTGCACATTGTCTGTACCACGGACATCTATTAACACAGAAGCTTCGGCGATTTTGGCCGCCATAGAACTAATTCGAAATGGCTAATTAGAAATGATCTATTAGATTTTATCCCTGTGTCTTTACATTAGAATTAATCAGGCACTACCAAGGTGCTGTTTAACTTGACCTTAGCTGCACTACTAAGAGACGTGTTCTGAGGCAACATAGCTCCGAGATGACAAATGGACTGGTTGTGGTGGCCTGCGATTGTCTCATTAGTCATGTGAAGTATGTCAAGCAGAGTAATTACAGCTGGTTGGGGCTACCTCCTTCCCACAAACATGTACAAGACTACGCCTCCCACAAGAAAATATTCCTGCGTTTGTCTTGTAATGAATCATAATCATGGCGTAGAACTGGTGCAAATGGGAGATATTTCCAGTGGAAGGACTACACACAGCATTCAGACTTCACGTAATCTACAGTAAGTAAGGTTTTATTTAATCATTTAGCAAAGACTAGAATGATCAGATTGAGAAATTCTCACATTAATTTGAAAATATCCACTCACTGACCACTTTGTTGGGAAATCCATACTAAAACTGGGTAGGACCCACTTTGCTCTCAGAACAGCCTCAATTCTTCATGGCATGGACTCCACAAGGTCTTAGAAACATTCCTTTGAGATGTGAGTCTTCTTCTTTCGGCTTTTC
>CM074973.1:7917159-7927772 GCA_037577455.1 Pangasius macronema | reverse complement strand
GTCCTGCTCCTCTCATACATGTCCTGCACCACTCTGACATACTTCTCTGCTACTCCTGACTTCCTCATACAGTAAGTTACTGTTATCACCCTGAACTTGATTATTTTACAATACCACTGTCTGTTTATAGCTGCATTTAATGGTGTGGAATGTCCGTGAAACCCATTAGTTCATGTTATCACTTCCATTATAACAGCTATAAACAATCACAGACAAAAAAGCCTAACTTTTTCCTCACTCTCTTGAAGTTCATAAGAAAAAACGTGCAGCTTGTCATGTTGTAGAAGCCCAATGCCCTCTGTCCTGAAGACTGTCCTACTTAATGGAACAGCTTGCCCTTTGACTGTTACAAGGCTCTGACACTGGAGACTCCTTCCATAAATGTTAAATAAACATTTCCTTACAGAAGAGTTCACTGTATCGTATCAAATACACACATCTATTTACGTGAATCATATTCCATACAAGAGTCTATTAAAGTGGTTATTATAGAAATGACACTTTCTGACCAATCAGAATCAAGCATTCAGCAGCATTGTGGCGTTAATATAGTTAAAACCCAACTAAATTACTTGCCATGTTTAGCCTGATTGATAAAAATGACCTAGTGTGATTCTTGACTCTAACGCTGCATTACTATAATGATCTTATTTATTAGTCATGTGATCAGCTGTCAGCGAGAGGGGTGTGGGGCTAGCTGGTGTTTAGCAGAGCTCAGCTGAAAGATTGCATTTCCATAAAGGTTGAAGCATATGGTGCTTCACCGTGATTACTATGAGCTGATAATTTACTAGCTTGTCACATTTTTTACTTTGCAGGTCTCCTTAAGTAACACTTAAAGGGCGAGAAAAACAATAGCATATGCTGCTTTGACTGTCTGTAAAGAAAAAAATTCATATGAAATTCTATAAAACTTAGAACACCAGTTTCTTTGTTTTATGTTATGGTACAAATAAAATACTTGTTCATTTGGGATCAAACTGAGAGGCGTGGTGATGAACATTGGCAAATGTATTAGTGCATAATGCTGTTAAATGCAAGCAACAGTAGTAAACAGTGGTTTGAGAAAATGCGAATAGATACGTACTTGAAGCAAATTTGATATTCACCGTCACATTCGGATTACAGTTATTCATTTGACAGATGCTTTTATTCCTGACTTTTATGCAAGGCAGAATTGAATGAAAGCACACAGCTGTGCAGCTCTGGGTTAAGGGCCTTGATCAGAAATCAAAACAGGCTTTCGGGCAGGCTTGGGATTTGATGTCAAAACCTTTCCATCCTGAGCCTGGAGCCTTAGTCATGGAGCCACAACAGACGATGAATATGACTAGTACTTTTTCCAAGCAGCACTGAGAAGTGTTGATTTTTGAGTATATTTGCTTACACGCAGTTAAATATATCTGTCATTGGGAGACAATCGCTACGGTCTCATCATCACAGCTTCGCATGAGAGCTCTCCTGTAGTGATGCTGAATGCCCCACTGAACCAGCCTCCAGCCTCATTCAGCTCCTACGGCTGCAATTTCACCAAAAACGCCCCGGCTTCACGGGAAATATTTGCTGAATTTGTTTCAGTCATGATGCATCTATTTCCGCTTACCAGTCGGCCCGCCCTTTTGAAGCAGAGTTGCAGCGGGTAAGAGAAAGAAAACAAAAATCTAAGTTTACCCAATTGAGTCTGCAAAGCAATTTCAACTGAATGAGCACTGAGTGCACAATTGATGTCCTATTCATCTCCACTAATGCTGTTACTGCGAAGGGCCAAATTGCGTCTTTCAGGGAAACTGGATTATGGGCACTTGTAAGAGGTTTGCAGACACAAAGACACTTAAGATGGCTCCAAGAGGTTGTGGAATAAGCAAGGCAGTCCTGTATTGCAGACCAAGTATCTCTAAAGGTTGATTCTTGCCAATTCAGAAATGCCGTGGTCAAACAGGCTTAATGTATCTTCCAAAAATCTGCTGTAGGTTTTAATACAGCTTATATCACAGAGCTGTTGAATTCTTGAATCTGATTGGACAGAAGGTGTTGATTAATTTACTGTAACAGTATGGCTGTAACAGTAGCGCTGGCTGTAATTCATATGATAGGTTTATATTAATGCACTCATTCTAATATACTATTGGATGGATACTCAATCACCATAGCTGTCCTACAGTCATGGCCAAAAGGTACAGATTAACCAGTCACACTACACTCACCAATTGGTAGGACAAACAAATCGAATACAAACAAATGAGAACAGGCTCACTGAAACTGGGCATTGGAAACAGGCAACCACCGTTTCGGTGAAGTAAAGTGACTCTGCGGCCAAGTGTGGTGACCCATACTCGGAATTTGTGCTCTGCTTTTAACCCATCCAAGTGCACACACAGTAGTGAACACACACCCGGANATCCCTGCCGGACCCGAGACTCGAACCCACGACCTTCGGGTTACAAGTCTGACTCTCAGACCATTAGGCCACGACTGTGATCCTGTACCTGCTGCAGCCTCAGATTCCTGTTCTTGGTTGACAGGAGTGGACTCCTCTGTGGTCCTCTGCTGTTGTAGAGCATCAGCCTCAAGGTTTGATATGTTGTGCATTCTGACATGCTTTTCTGCTCAGCANCAGAACTGGCACTCACTGTATGGTTTTGTTTCCTGCACCATTCTGTATAAACTCTAGAAATGTTGGGCATGAAGCTATTGACCTTTGTGCATTGCATTCTGCCACATGATTTGCTAATTGGCTAATTGTATAGTGGCTGGTGAGTGTATTACTAATATCATGTAAGAAATAAAGGATGCCCTAAAACTTGGGACACAACAATCAATCCTATTCCATACATTTTGAAGACCATGTTTGATTCATCCCAAGCTCCTGATTAAAGCATTGATGATACAGCAGTTCTGATGCTAGATGGATCCTACCAGTACTCAAACCTATACTCAAATTAAGGCACTAAAAATTTACTGTACATTTGTTTGTATGTACTTTGTGGGAAGAGGATCACATAGGCACTTTGTCAAGAATAATTATGGCTTCCCAGGACCACTTTATTATGCTTGACCAGTCCAAGTAGTGGAGGGAGATGGGAAGAAAATAGCTGCTTATTCACTGGGCTATGAAAAGACCTGTAAACAATTAGCCTGACTGTGTGCTGGGAATTGGCAAGGCTGCAGGTCGCAAAAACTGGCGTTCCTGACCCGCTGCACTCGAGCAGCTGTTGCTGGAGATGGAGAGTGCACAAAAAACACACCAACACACATACACACACTCAAAGAGCTGCCTGTCCTATTCAAGAGCAGCCTAATCCTCTCGCTCCCGTCGTGAGAGAACTCCAGACAGCCAGGGCTTCAGTCCCTTTGAGTCCGAAAAAGACACTTAACTTCATAGCGTCACCCTTGAATGTGCTTTTGGCTCTGTCATTATGCGAAAGCTGTCGCTTGAACTCAATATGCCGCAGGGGGACAAAGGATCACTGGCAGTGCTTTGTCAGCATTTGGTGCAGTAACAAAACCCTTTTACACCTGCAGTTGATTTGGAGCATATGGGCCTTTGATGGCCCTACAATTGGTCATTGATATCATTTGATGCTTTGTCCTAGAATTCATACAGGTTGTTAAGTGAAAAAGAGGTTTACCCATTTACCCTTCATGTGGGATAGTTCCTCAGGAACTTACTGAAGTGTATAACTAAAGCAGGATATTTAAGCAGGATCACACTCACACCTGTGGATTTCTGTGTCAGGTTTATAGACTCTGTTATCAACAACAGAGCATAGATTTGCTACCTGGAACACCTGTTTGTCTCTCATTCACACCATCCGTAAATGCTTCAGTTGAATCATTTACATCTATTTGTTTGTCATACATCATCATTCTCCTGTGATGGTAACCTAGGCTGCTTCACGTACATATGTCAAGTCAGGTCAGATATCATGCAGGGATAAAACTCTAAAATTCATGGAACTGCCATGGGACTAAGGCTGTAAGTAAATATTATATAACGTCAGAGGCAATTCTCCATTTAAAGTCTTTTTTGAATACTATGCAGCCTCAGACTCTAATGCAACGTCATTTTAGATGTGGCTATAATGATAAGTTTGAGTTTTCACCTGTTTATTTTGTTTGTTTTAATGTCTGCTACATCAGAGACTTTAAATAAGACACTTAGGCATGAGAAGAGTTATGACCACAGTAAACAAAGGCCAACTTAAAGAGAAGGTTTGTATTAACGCTGTGATATACTTGGAGTAATAAGATAATGCCACAAGGACAAACATTAACAGGGCCATAATACAATACCACAATATAGTTCCACCACATTCAAATCATAATAATGAATGTGGTACAGAGTGAAAGTCTGGAGTCGGTGCTTTACCGCTCATTTCCGCAAGCTACGAGTGAGAAATGATTAATATAAAAATATATTGTTATTGCTGGCATGACTGTGGCTTCAGAGGGCTGAAATGTCTGGAAACTTGGTCCTCTGAGACATTGAGTATTTATGCATTACCTGCGACAGGAGTAATCACTGGTCGTCTGATTATGTCTATTATTAGAGTGGCATGTCAGTAATGCTTTCATTCAGTTCTTCATGTGATACTCAGTGATATTTACGATTAGTGTAAAAGGATGCTTTTCCTTACCATGTGCACAGATGGACTGGTAAAAGCTCCAAAGTGTTGCCCAGTCCGATGTTTTGGTTGCGCAATAACTACCATAATGTAACAACACACGATGAGCTAGTTAGCTACACAAGTGCCTAATACAGACTAAGAGAAACTTATGGATATATCATTATCTTCTTCAAAGAAAGTTGGAAATGTAGCACGTTATGTCTGTGACCTCAGCAAGTCGCATGTTTGGCAGTGAGCTGTGGGGTTCGGTCCTCACATCGCATGTGACAGTTATCACTGAAAGTCATGTTAGCGTCTTTACGTTCTCTGAAAATGTGTTAACCGGTGAGGTGATGATGTGTTGTGCTGGCAGGAGAGTTATATGATGGATTTGGGCCAAACTTTACTTTACTTTACCGTTCTGCCATCAACCAGATAGCACGTTGGCTGATTTGTGTAGTGCAGCCGATGGTGGGATTTAGAAGCATGCGCTATAGTTACAGCATTGATGTGCATTACACCACGTAGCTGCATGCCACAAGCTTTAAACGTAGCTGCACGCCACAAGCTTTAAACGTAGCTACACGCCATAAGCTTTAAACGTAGCTACACGCCACAAGCTTTAAACGTAGCTACATGCCACAAGTTTTAAACGTAGCTACACACCAGATGAAAACGTTTGTTTTGCAGAAGTCAATAAGGAGTGTTTTTTTCTGGTTGTTGAACCTACTTGTCTGCGAGGGAAACTGTGAATAAAAACTAATAGCCCAGATACTAAATCTTCTTTCCCAGGTGCCCTAGTAATCTGTCCACCCCTGATATGGACTGTTGCTTTGTTTACGCCACATTGTTATTGTGTCTCAGTATTTTCTCACTATTATATTTGTATTCGTAAATTCATGTTCATTTCCTTGTGTGCAAAAGAAGGATAGATAATATCCGCGCTTAGATGTTTGTGTCTGAAAGTGTGTGTGCGCACCACACATATGTCCCGTGGTGTGTGTGTTCGTGTGGAGCCTGGTGGCGGTACACATTTGGAGGCCTGCTCATCTGCATCGTGCCATGCCCCATCAGCTCCATCAGGCTCAGGGAGAACAAAGCCGGTACATTTCCACAGCCATGAGCCTGCAGGGAGAATACTCATCATAATTAGCCCAATGATGAAGCCCTATGATGTACTGCACAGCAGGCTCTCTCTCTCTCTCTCTCTCTCTCTCTCTCTCTCTCTCTCTCTCTCTCTCGCTCTCTCTCTCCTTTCTTCATTACTAAGGAGAGAGATGGGAGGGGTGATTTTGACTAGATGCTGCTGTCTGTCTGAGATTTAGCTTTTCCACTGAATTTAAAAACAGGTTTATAATATGTTACAAACACAGAGGGCAAAGAGAGGACAAAAATCCTGCAGCTCCACCACATGTTTTTTTGAATCCTTATTGTGCACTACTTTCTCCGTTATTTCTTCATTACTAAAGAAAGGATTTTAAGGTGGCGGGGTTTTAACATTTACTGCACACTTGTGTCTATGTCTTAGCAAGGGAAATTATCTTGAATATGGGTGAATAAAATATTATTCAGCCTGTTTTTAGGTGCGTTTCCACATTTCAAGCGTAACTCTTTCCTAGTCTATTGGCAGACAATCTAGCTTTTAAAAAAAAAAATAAAATAAATAAATAAAAAAATTAAAACAGGTATCTGCCCCGTAGAAAGACTCTAGATAAATTTGATTCTTCAAGATATTGTCACTTGCTGTCATTTTTTTGCAGTGTGAATTTAGCTATAGTAACAAATGAAGATATAAAAATGAATCCAATAAATTTATGACACCTATGTGTTTTTAGATCTTAAAATGCTTCGCTTGGATCTCCCACTTCCTCTCTGCTCCGGGGACGGAGGCGACTGTTTTTTGAATAGACATTGATGTCTGAGAAGCCACTACTTCCTTTCAGAGAATGTAATTTTTCAGAAAAGTGCTCCACATAAAATAATAATAAAAAAGAAAAAACACACAGGATTTTTTTAATGATTCTCATAGTGGGGCACTGAGCGTCTCTCTTTCTCCTTTCATCATTAAAAATAGAAATAGGAGGAGATTTTGACTAGACATTGATGTCTGCTTTTATATCTCCTCTTTCAAAGAAACCCATCAAATTTAGCAAAATTGTGCGTTTTTCTAAGGCCGTATTTAGAGTTGGTGACGCAAGTTCAAAAGTTACTTCAATATATAAAAGTGGAGTAAGCTCGTAGTATTCAGAGTTGGGTTACACACATGCTTAACCCTCTACTGCATGAATTATTTATTTATTTATTATGGATTTTTATTACTTGAATTAGTTCAAGAAATAAAAATATATTTCAAAATTATAAAAAAAAAAAATTAGGGGGGTAGTTTGTAAACTGTTGCCATATGGCAACAATGTGCAGTAAAGGGTTAAGTTGATTTTCCGGGCACTTTATTGAGATTATTAAGATGATCTGTATGTAGTCCATGATTTGCATTTGCCAGATGTTTCATGAGACTCAGATTTCAACAGCATCTCGACCAGAATCACTTGGCATTAAACCTGGTGCGGAAAAAAAAAAATCAGGGATAGAAAATGCAGACTGTCAAATGTAATGCGATGTAACAAAAGCAAGATTAAAAATGAGTTTAAAATGAAAAGTTTAAAAATGAAAAATAAAAAAGACTAATATACTTCTTATTCATATATGTATAATATATGTCTAAGAAGATGGCAAGAATTGAAATAAACACCTAATAAGAGTGAAGTGTGTTGTTAATATATTGCTGCATTAACAGTCCCAGTTGTAATCATCACATTAATCGCTGCACATTTGGTTTAATGTAACAATATAGCTTCCAAAATAGCACTTGATCCAGCACATCCTATTATTTATTTATTTATTTTTATATCATGCTCTGATAGATACTTGTGCACATAACTTAATGAAGCCACAAGATACTAAATCGAGGCCATGAACTGTAATGTGTGTGTATGTGATCTAGGTTATTATATTACACGTTTAATTCACTAGTTTGATAATGAATTTCTGCTATAAAGAAAATAAAAGCTATTCACTATCCTTTCTTGATTACATTAGATAGAGAAGCGATGGTTTTGATCTTGCACTGTTCAAAGCAATGCATTTAATTCGTCTCCACTGAATTTATGATTTTTTTTAAAATGTATTACTAATGCAGAGGTCAGAAACTCTACAAATCCACCAAAGTCCAGTGTTTCTCTGGCACTTGAAATAAGATCTCTTGCTTTAAGATTACAAAAACAGAGGTCAAAAAGTCCAGCACTATAGCCTCATGCTTTTGTAGTGCTGCAGATGCACCACCGGGATCTCACGCTTTCTCTTTGCTTTCTTATTAAGGAGAGAGTTTTGGTAATATTTTGTATATATTGTGGTTTGTGTTTAGATCTGCTTAATCAGATATAATAATTAAAATTATAATTATTAAAGCATCTGAAGTCGTGGTTATTACTGATGCTAACAAGATGCATGTTTTAGTTGAATTCAATTCAATTTGAATCAATAAGATTATAAAAACAGAGGTCATTTTTGTATGTCGTACAAATTATTTTGTATATATTTGAATGGAGTACAAAGCTTTGTAGTATAATGTATATATAATGTAAGTGATAACAGGAACTAACCTGTTTTGTGGCTGTTCTTAAACACTGGGTAAACGTACAAGGTTTCCATCCATCCATCCATTTTCCATGCCGCTTATCCTACACAGGGCCGCGGGGATCCTGGCACCTATCCCAGGGGACTCGGGGCACAAGGTGGTGGACACCCTGGATGGGGTGCCAACCCATCACTGGGCACAACTGGAAACACAATGGATAATTTGGAAATCCATTGTGTTTCCAAAGTACAAGGGTGTACCCAAAGTACAAGGGAGAACATGCAAACTCCACACTCACAGGGCGAGCGTGGGATTCGAACCCCCACCAGTGTGAGTTTGCAATTCTGACCATTAAGCCACCATGTCCCCTGTACAAGGGTTCATCCATTAATACATTTTAAACACAACTTTGAGATGTGCTGTTATTGGGAAGTAATGATCTTCTGGGTGGTAATAGTAACTCTGCTTTGTGTCCGCCCACATCACAGCGAGGTGGCTGTTGATTATTGTACTCTTATAGCAAACCTCATCATGTTTTGTTCCTTATATGGGACACATGTCAAATTCCATGGTAATAAAATAAATCCTGCTAACTGACCAGTTCCAAAAAGAAAATTCTAGCTCCTACCCAGACATCTCACTTCCTGTAACATCCTGCAATTTCACCACAGTGACATAATCTCCTAGCCTTTAGTATGCACAGCCAGCGTCAGTATTCAGCTTGTTTACACCAGTTTGATGACGTGTGGAAAATAAATCGTCGTGAAGCAGCAAGATGCGAATCCGGAGGCTGGAATCAGGGAGGGTTTATTATGGAACCACCTCAGCGTTTAAGCTGCCTCCCCACCTGGAGTAGTGGCACGCTGCCCAAACATCGCTCCGCAGCCTGTTCTTCTCCAGTTCGACGCGTAAAGCCAGCGTGCAGACAGCCGTGTTTACATTCATTAAACCTGCATTTCAACACCATTCACATAAACCGATTGTCAGAGAGCATGGAGCTTTTTGGGTCAAAACACAAATCACATAGAAATCTGGCTCCCCATAACTCCTACACAAATGATCCCTTCACGTCGTCTAAATAACGTCTGCGGCCCTAAGTCAATTTCTGTCATGATTTAATCATTTAAGCGTCAGAATTCTTCTGCTCTTTAAACATGAACACTGTTATTATGGTTAATAGGTATCGTTCATCATCGCTGGTTTGTTACAGACTTGATTAATAATGTCTGGTCTACAAATAAACAGCACAGACCTCATGCTGCTGTTGGATGTGATGAAGGGATGCTGGAATGACTTGGCTGGCGATGGATGCTCCAGAAACATTACACTCGAGTAACACACCACCACAAAAGCAGGTTCCCAAATACAACCAAAGTGTACATAAATATTGCATAAATATCTTCTCTTATTTGACTGTGAAAATGTCCCATTTGGCTCCACAAGTGTTTGTCTGATTTTATTTTTAATTTTAGAGGTACAGCATAAAGTCAGTGCAAACCCAGAGGCAGGACAAGCAGCTAATAATTCTAGCGAAATCGTTTTGAACGTTGTGCCAGTTCATAATGTCACGTCTCGTCCTGATATTATTCTGTACAACGCTGAAAATAGAGCCGTAATGTCAGGACACTGGCGGAAATATCGGCGCTTATGTCAGGGTAAAAACATTTGTGAAGTGAAGTGACTTTGTGGCCCATACTCGGAATTTGTGCTCTGCATTTAACCCATCCAAGTGCACACACACAGTAGTGAACACACACATCCGTGAANCCCGGGGAGCAGTTGGGGGATCGGTGCCTTGCTCAAGGGTCTCACCTCAGTCGTGGTATTGAGGGTGGCAGAGACCTTCAGGTTCACCTTCGGGTTACAAGTCCGACTCTCAGACCATTAGGCCATGACTGCCCCCGTCTTCATTCATTACTAACATGAATCAACATGAATCGTTATCTTTATGACTCATGACTTTGATTCATGAAAAATCGTCTTAAAGAATTGTATTTATATTACATATATACCTTCGCTGAGCTGAGTTTGGTTCAGTTGGTGAAGCGTGAAGGCTGTTTGCGAAGAAGACTTGGGTTTGCTTGGATCAAAAAGTGGCACGGTACACAGCAGGTTTAGATACTATGGTGATGCTTCAACCTGATTGGTTCAATTTATCACATTACTTACTGTTACTAATGCTACGGAAAAGCTTGTTATGAGTATTGATATAGAAAAGCAGGCTTTCAGATTACTGGAGCACTGTGATTGTGGAGCTACATGGCTAAAAATCTTGTTATATGACATCACCTAATCGTTTGGAAACACCCTAAGCAAAGTGAGGTTTTGGACAATATCAGTATTAATCTTTATCATTTCCTGGTGTAAATGCA
>CM074973.1:7853797-7872950 GCA_037577455.1 Pangasius macronema | reverse complement strand
TAATGAATTTCCCGGTTACACGACTGCACTCTTTGACCATGTAGTACACAGTAATAAAAAGGAATTATTTATAATCTGCTTTCACCCAGATGAGGACGGATTCCCTTTTGAGACTGCTTCCTCTCAAGGTTTCTTCCTCATGTCGTCTCAGCGAGTTTTTCCTTGCCACCGTCGCCTCTGGCTTGCTCATAGGGATAAATATGCAAATTTTAAAATTTATTTTTTATACTGAATTTATTTATTTCTGTGAAGCTGTTTTGTGACAATGTCCATTCTTGAAAGCGCTATACAAGTGAATTGAACTTTTTAAAATAAGGTTTTCACTCAGGAACAATTTTGTAACATTTCTAACCCCTGTTTTCTAATTCTATGCTATAAAAAGACAATTACTTCTAACCCTTTTATACATTTAAGAGCAAAACGCAGCCATTGTCAACAAAGAAATCTGGCACCTCAATCACGGATTCACCCTAAACGCAATTCTTTGCTCCCTCTTTCTGGTTCATCTGTCATGTACCCTTGCCAGTGTTAAGTACACTTATCTAGGAGCTAATGAACTGGCAATTCAGTGTACCAGAAACGGCATATGGTCTTAGGGTGCAATCCAATGAAACTCACACCAGGTTGCTTGAATCACTCATAATGACAACATCTAATTAAACCAGTGTAAATATTCATGCATTCGACG
Source organism: Pangasius macronema (assembly GCA_037577455.1). NCBI lineage: Eukaryota > Metazoa > Chordata > Actinopteri > Siluriformes > Pangasiidae > Pangasius > Pangasius macronema. The sequence goes on along the minus strand of CM074973.1, from coordinate 7,872,262 downwards.
TTCTTCTGCTAGCTAGCAAAGCAATCACTCATCCACTTGATTCTCTTTCCTGTGAGAGTTCCCATGAACTGAAAACATTCACGCTGATGTGTTCTTAATATGATCCCCTCATCTGCCATTAGTGAGGAATGGAGGAACTGGAGAGAGATGAAGACATTTGGAGGCCGACCCCACTCAATGGAAGAAGGATCTGAGCAGCTGGAGTTAGTTCTCAGGAGGATCTGAGGTAGACTCCATCCCTGTTTCACTCGTATTTCACCTGGCCTGGCAGCCATAATAGACACTACTGGACTTTAATATTTGATGAATAGGCTGCTGGGGCTGTCTAGAAGCAAGAAGAAAAGTGGGATCAAGGAGAAAGGTGGAGCAACAGTGAAGGAGAATGCAGTCTCTCCATCTATTTTTAATTGGTTTTCGGAGAAAGAGGTAAATAAAACGTCCAGACTGCGCATACGAAAAAAAAAAAAAAAAAAGTGCAGGAAGAAGTAAAAAGAAAACTGCCGAGATAAACTATGATGGAGAGAAGACTAGCAGTCTAGCATTATCTGAAAGTAACTCACTGAGGCACAGCTCTGAAATTTTTAAATCATTATAAGACTTTTTTGACAGAGATGCTGGCAGATGAAATAAAAATTGCTGTAGATTACAACAGCCAAGCTTTTCAAGCTGGTTTTCTGTGATACATTACAGCAGGGCTATTCAACCAAAATTTGTAAAGGTCCAGTTACATCAAATTTCATGCTTACAAAAGTCCAGAGAAGTATCTACCACATCTGAAGGTGACAACGGTTATCTTTTTGATGCTTAACCATTAATGATTAGGTTATGGCTATAAATTTAAAGTGGTTGTTTTGCTTCGTAGTGGCTCTCCGCATTGCTGATTTTCACTAGCACTCTGAACTGATGAGATATCTGCTTTGAAATAGATCCCGAGACGGTAATCAAACTTTACGTCTTTTGTGCAGTCATTCTCTTTTCATTGTCAACTTTTTTTTCTAAAGATAGTTTGCTAGTCTGAATAGAAAGAGTAATTCATTTTGCCCTAATATCTCTAGCTATGCAGCTTGTTACTGGACTGAGCAAGAAACGGTCAAAAGATGCAATGGTTCATATTCAGGAAACTTATCAGCTCTGCTTCAGTACATTTTTTCTCCAAAGAACTCGATTCGCTTGTTAAAACACTTGGCCTCCAGATGGTATTCCACCAGTTTGCATTAGAGATTTCGTTCTCCTACTAGTCTGCATAATTATGATTGATAAAGATGGCTGCCTGGATATGTTATTGTCTAGGTTTGATTACAATTCCACAAATTGTCTTCTACCTTCTTCTACTTTTTCAACTTTGAATCAAATACACAGGTATTTATTTAAGCCCACATTAGCCACATTAGCTCTCCAACATAATACAAAAGGATGTTACATGCTTCAAACTAGACCTGAAGGTGTAATTCGAAGCATGCAACATCCTTTTACATTCTGTTCAAATCTTCCTGGAGGGCTAGTGTGGCCCCACGGTGCATATAGGAAGATTTTTTGATTGTTTTTCTACCCCCAAACATTTCTGTCATCACGGTTAGGTTGCTAGTAGAGAACACTTTCTGCATATGACTGCCATAACTGAAGTGAAGACAGAGAGGGGGACTGCAGGGGAAACTGCATGATCCTGTACTCCATATGGAACCCATTCTCAGCCCTGCTATGCCTGCATGCCTCAAAGCCGCTTGAGCCCATTTACAGAAATTTGTCGAAAGTAATACAGGATCCGATCAATTCGAAGGCAATCCAACACGCGTTCAAGAGGCCCGATCGGCGAGCGGCAGGTCGAGTGTGCAACCTCGTTCAAACACTTAGGCTGAAATAGGATGGGCTGATGCACATGACGATTACGACATCCAAGAAATCATGAGAACAAGATCTGTCTAGGTTAAAGACTGTTGCGTGTGATTTAATTTCACTACGCCATACGTGTTCGACCCAGCTCTGAAAGATGAATGAATTGACCAATGTGCCAAGATGCAGGCACTATTGAAATCAAATGCTCCGTAACGTCCTCAGAAGTGTTGTTGTTTTTTCTTTTTTTTCTGCGGCTGTAATGTAGCTAGCAGAACATTTCGACATACGTGCTGATGGACCCCGTTTTGCATTACTTGGTGCGAGTTTGGAGGGTTGAAGTTTCATTTTCAGCTCCCGCAGAGCGTATCTGTGAAACGCCTGACCCTCCTCAAGCGCGAGAGCATATCCCCGCTGAATCGCTCTTTCAGAGAGTGTTTATGTAAACCAGGGCAAATCGTTCCACCAATTACCAGGTTCGGGGGGTCAATGCGGCCTGGTCTGAGCTGAACAAGCTTCAAAACATCTGCTTGAGCGGGAAGGGGAGGATAAACGCAGCTGGAACTGCGCCTCGGCCAAATGGTCCGGCCCACACGAGGACGCTTGACTTCTTGACCGATAAAATGGAGCAGCTAACAACTGGACTGAAGGAGGAGAGACGCCACCATTGTTTCCTCCTATATTTCACTTGGCCCGGCAGCAATAATAGACACTACTGCAATTTAACATTTGATGAAATGGCTCGTGGGGCTGTCAGGGAAAGAGAAGAAAAGGGGAATCAAGAAGAAAAATAAAAAGGCAGAGGAGAGAGAGTGGAGTCTCGACATCCATTTTTAATTCTCCCAAGAGGCACATTCTTGTTCTTTTTTTTAATGGAGTAGAAAGTATTAAAAAATAGGAAGCCTGTTTGAGAAATATCCGAAAATATCTGAAAATCTGCACAGATTTTCAGCAGAGGTGATGGAAGATACCGTTGCACCAGATCTGTTTTTCTAATAAATGGCCTGGTGGACTCAGAAATACAGCAGAAACATTTTTGTAAATTGGTCCAGGTCTATGTGAGGACACTCGAATCTTTTTGACTGATAATGTCACAATGCCGAGCAGACTGATGGAGCTGAGGAATGAAACGAGAGCTGCGCCGTCGCAATGGACTGATTGTTTTCTCTGTCTTCGCTCTCTCTCCCTCTTTCTTTTTCTCACTCTTTCTCCATCCCGTTCCCTGTAGCTCGAGCTCAGCAATGTGAGGGGAAAATGTGAGAAACAGATGTGGAGTCTTGACTGCAGATGTGCACATTTATAGGCCAAGAAAAGGCTAATCGTATCACACACACACACACACACACACACACACACACACACACACACACACACACACACACACAAAGGACACAGTTGACGCCTCGGGTGCAGGTCTTCATTTCAATAATAGATGTCGGAAATACCAATAACGCCAAGCTGAAGTCTAATAAAGAGCATCGGTAAACTATTAAAAACATTTTTTTATCTTTTTCCAGGAATCCCAAGAACAAGAGGCGGCACAGATGATAACCCCTTACCACTCAATAGAGTTAAAAACACACTCGACTTGACCGCAAACAGTCTAATGGTTGAAATGCACTCAAATATTAATGCAATTGCTCTAGCGATATTAGACAGTAATAATCAGAGGATGCTGAGGATTCAGACTGAGGGGAATGGATGCAAATAGAGCAAGAATGTAAATAATGAGGGAAAGAAGTGCACGTTTGCATTTACTGAACCCTGAAGGTGAACGCTCCTTTCATTCTCACATGACCAAAACGCAAAACTGGCTTTACACATCTCTGATCATTGCGAATAATCGGGGTTATTCTTTCTTCTCATCTAATTCAGTGTGTATTGATTGGACCATGTTAGTGATGCACTCTGTGATGACAAGCTGCAGTGTCACCGTGAGCTGTGTGTGTGTGTGAGAGAGAGAGAGAGAGAGAGAGAGAGAGAGAGAGAGAGAGAGAGCGAGAGAGAGAGGAAGCTTTTCAGCCAGCTGTCTTACTAGGATCAGCTCACCCCAGTCCAACCCCTCTGACTCTCCAGGTCTTTTTTCGACTCTCCAAGGGCCAATAACGTCCCTTGATTTAGTGTTCGGAGGTTACACGGAACTTATGTTTAATAAGCAGCGCAGGGTCAGGCATCCCCTCCAGGACTTTGGGGATAATTAGCTCATTTCCATCGAAGGCTGATTGGGGAGGGGAATATGGACCCAGCGAGAGGTGCTGTGCAGGACAAGCAAAGCCCTTTAGGTTATTGGATATTTTATGGTTTCTGTTTAAAGGGGAAATTTATGATCAGTTATGTAAATGTGATTAATCTGATTTTGCTCTCCATTTGCGCTCGAGTGCCGGCTCTGTAAGGGATTGTTAGTGAGAGCGTGTCGGTTTATAATGGAAGAGCCTGATACATGACTGTTTGGCAAGCTACTGCATTGTTGATAGGAATCTTGGCACGCTGACTCTTCTCAATAATTCACTGTGTGTGTGTATGTGTGTGTGTGTGTGTGTGTGTGTGTGGATATGTTCAGTGGGGGGTTGGCTGAACGAGTGTGCTGAGAACACACCTTGAGTTTCTCAGGAGCAATATTGACAGCGACTTCAGCCTTCTCGCAGCACAATATTGCCGACAGTTCCAGAAACTTCCTCAGCCATAGAGATATTTGGAATTTAATTATGCCCTCTCTTCTTTTCTCATTTTCCCCAGCATCAATATCTCCAGCAGAGATGCCAGGCCATTTATTACAAATCAAGGCCACAGAAATAAGATGCACACACACACACATACACACACGCAAACACACACACACACACACACACACACACACACACTTCTCAAAGGACACAAATACAATGATGTAATAAGAGAAATGAAGCTAACTGGCTCAGCACATCTGAAACAAGTTAACAGGAATGATGAGTTTCAACTTTAGAGCTTCAACTGAACATGATGGATGGACAGACAGACAAATGGATAGACTAAAGAAAGAAAGAAAGAAAGAAAGAAAGAAGTGATGGAGTCACCAATAAGTAAGATACATTACACAATGTACAATGTTTATATGATATTCAATAATAGGCACGACAGACAGTAATTTACAGTAAGCCTCATGGATATTGCACAATATTAAATGTAACTATAAAGAGATAAATAAAAAAATTAATAAAAACAGTAATTGCTGGCAAATTTCTATAGCAGAGAGATAAAAAGAGAAAGAAATAAAAAGACTTCAAGCCTTGCTGCTATTGGAAAATAATCAACTTTAGGGTGATGACAGTAAGTCACTTCATATGCACATGGATGAATGTAACTTAGCCAATCACGGGCATGGGCTCATGTATGTGGAAGAGGGCAGATAGCATGTTCCTCTGAGTGTGTTACGCTGCCCTGTGACGTAGCATCAACAGCAGTTCTTGGAGGAAGCACATTAGCCTCCCTGGTTGGTAGCTGTCGTATGACAGGTATAGAGGTGGATGGTGGGTGTGAATTAGCAGGTGAGAAAAATGAGGAGAACATTGAAAAAACATTAGAATTAATGTTAGATTTCAGTATAATTGAGTCAACATATTGAAGAACATTTTCAGATTACTGTAGCACATATGTATATTAGCCTAGCTTAGGGCTGTTATTGGACAGTGATTGCATTTCACTACTACAGTGCACTGATGAAAGTGAAATATAAATTATTAAATATAATTTACATGATTCCAGTTGAACAAAAAGTTAAGTTTAGGGCTAGGCTCAGTGTTAGCAATCATACCATTTCAGCAAATGACATTATTGCTCAGGTTGATTGGAATGTGTAACTCAAGGATCAAACTCCATTTCTGATGGGCCACATTCCTACAGAGACCTAACCTAAGACCAAATTTAGCTCATCATTAAGGACTTGTTATTAGCTGAGGAGTTGGCTAAGGTGTGTCAACTCCATGACTGCAGTCTGACAAACCCGGTATAATTGCTCTGATGCTTCTATAATATACTATATCACAACTCTGCAGTTGCATCATCCCCAGCCTCAGCCAATGTTGCACATGAGACAAGCATTGTGTGTATTGAAAGTTAGACATGCGCTGGACAATATTGTACCAGTCACTTCTGCTCTGGAGTCATTGAACATTTCCCTTCTCCATGAGTGCCTGGTTTTTGCTTTGAAGCTTTCTAATGATCCCGTGTCTCTTCAGGTTAGTCACGCTTTGTGCAGCTCATCTCCCTCCGCTTCAGAAACCAGAGTGCTCACTTGTCAACCTTTTCCAGCCTCCACACTCAGAATCAGCAATGCTCTCAAGCTTGGTGCCCTGAAGGAGGGCAATCAGGATCTTGAATGTAATGTAGCACCATATGGCTATCTACTGAAATATATCTAACATGTATATAGAAACACCAAGTGTGAGCAGAGCTTGGACTTACCACACTGGACTACATTTTTTATCATATGTGATATATGTGTGTATGGGTGTTCGCATGCTACATGGTGTGATTTCTTTTCTTTGGCCTATGCCCACGGTAGCCTCAGATTCCTGCTCTTGGCTGACAGGAGTGGAACCTGTTGTGTTCTTCTGCTGTTGTTTCCCATCCACCTCAAGGTTTGAAACGTTGTATGCTCTGAGATGCTTTTGTGCTCACCACTTTTGTAAAGTCTGGTTATGTGAGTTACCAACATTATCTGAAGCTCTTGACCTGTATCTGTATGTTTCTATGCATTGTACAGCTGCCACATGATTGGCTGATTGGATAATTGCATGAATAAACAGGGGTACAGGTGTTCCTATTAAACTGACGGGTGAGTGGTGTATGTATGTAATATTGTGAGGTTTGCCCAGATTGTTTGACACCAGATTTGTAATGCAAGTCAGTTTAATGATCTTAGCTCCTGTTTGTGTAGTGAGGATTTTTTCTAATGCAGTGCTGTAAATGGAAAATGAAATATATTGATTAAAGAAACCGAGAACTGTATTCTAAAGCCAAGCTGAAGAACAAGGTTTTTTTCACTCACTTCTGTACAAAAAAAAAAATAGAAAAACGAAAAGATGAAAAGAGAAAAACTGAAAATGGTTCAAAGGTTCCTAGAATAGTAAGTAGATAAGTGCCTTGAATTGGCATAATTAGTTGAGTTTAAAATGCAGATTTAAATATGCTTATTAATTCCATTCTGCTCATTTCATATGACTGACTGCACTTAATTAAATCAGATTGATTAGACCTTTCCCAGACTTCCCCCCACAACCACATAATTATGACAAATCGAGCGCTCACTGCAAATGGAGGCCCCTGATGACTTCTCCTCGCGACACCTTTAAAAGTCCTGCCATGCTCACACACCTCATGTCTCAGTAGGGGAGAAAGTGCCGGAAGAATTCTTTAACACTGTGAAAAATAGTGTTTCTCCTTTGGGCACTTTCTTCAGTGCAGCTTTAGCTCATTGGATATTCTGTGCTGTAAACCTCTTCTCAGTAAAACTACTACCAGCATCCAGCCTCCCACAAAACAAGAAAGAGATTCCTTTCCCTCTGTTTAGAGATATGGCAGTGGCAACAGGGTGATCTTAAATTTTAATGGTGTCAATATTATTTTTGGTACAGCTAAGGGTATTGCATTTGCGTGGTCGCTAAAAGGAAGGGTTCAGCAGGAAATTCAAATCCAAACCAATTTTCTAGGCAATCAGCCCAAGACAAAATTGTGCTTATTTGATTTTGCTAATGCAATGTTAGGCTAAAGTAGTGTGTAACAATGTTATATGGAGTCGAAAATTGTTGTGATGTTCTTTGAATCTTTTTTTTAACTTTTCATATAGCAAAAGTCTAAGATACTATAAGATACTATAATTATGTTCCACTGATACTACAAGATACTATAAGATACTAGATGTGGACATCCCATTCCAAAACCACACATAGTGCCCATTTGCTGCTACAACAGCCTCCACTCTTCTGCGAAAGCTTTCCACTAGATTTTGGAAGATGGTTGTTGGGATTTGTGCCCATTTAGCCCAGTACGTGAGATCGGGGACTGATGCTAGTCGAGAAGGCCTGGTACACAGTCAGCATTTCAGTTCAACCCAAAGGTGATCAGTAGTGTTGAGGTCAGGGCTCTGTGCAGGACACTCAAGTTCTTACACACCAAACTTGGCAAAATATATCTTCATGGAGCTCACTTTGTGTACAGGGCCATTGTCATGCTGGAACAGGTTTGGGCCTCTTAGTTCCAGTGAACGAAATCATAATGTTACAGCATACAAAGACGTTCTATACAATTCCATGCTTCCAACTTAATGGGCACCACATGTGATGGTCAGGTGTTCATATACTTTGGACACATAGTGTACATAGTCCACTATAAGGACTGGTTCTGCTGTCCTGTTATGAGAATCTGTCCAACACAAGTGTCTTTCCCACCATGGATCTCTGCTCATCTTCCTTAAAATGCTGATATATTTTTTAATATAGGCCATTTTCAACAACAATTTAGAAAAAGGGACAATGTGGCAGAAACAAAAGAATTAAAAACCACTCCCCAGGAGCCGATGAGTTAATGCTTGATGGGGTTATTGTTGCTGAAGTGTTTCCATAGCTGTGATTGGGATTTTAAGTGGAAATTATCTCACTGGGGGGGTTGGCATTGTCCAACTGTGAGTACTGTTCATTAACACAGTCTCTTTCTTTCTTTGTCTGTTTCTAATATGTCTGTAGATAACATCCTGCAGCAGCACAATGAGGTGACTTACTGCCGCACGCTTTCCACATCAGAAACTCACCTTCCTCCAGTGTTCTCGCTGTATGACACAATGTGATCAAACAGCTACGGGTACAGAGGCTATCAGATAACAGGCAGAAAATCTGCTTCTGGAGTGAGGCCCAGCATCACGGGCGGAGCTAAGGGGTGGCAGTTCTCACTCCAGTGGGCACCCCAGAGTTGGGTGATCATTCAATTTGAATTTTAGAGAACAGCCACTGCTCAGTCATGGCAATTTTTAACAAGCATGCCATTGCTGGACACTTGTTCATAAAAGACCTTGGCCTTTCAATTTGATATGTGGATAGAGAAAAAGAAACAGGGCCACAGTTTCAGACGGGCAGATTTACACACTATGTTGCCATGGATGTATTGGCGTCTGTTTCCAGATCAGTTGGATACAAGCATACCCTTACTTGTCAGACATGATCTGGCAACCCCGATAGCAATGCATGTTTTTGAACCATGGTTTCAACCTTCAGAAAAGGTAAACCAACCACAAGAAGATATGTGAGCCTTCTTTAAAAAGTTGTCTGGAGTAAATCTAAATGTTTGAATTTAAAGTTATGTTAAATGTTACATTACATTTATTAGGCTAATAGTATAATAGTTAGCTAGCTAACTGGTGCATATGACTTTTGCCAGTGTCCTTCTAGAAAAGTGTGTCCATTCAGTGGCCATGTTAGCAAAGCTTTTTAGTATATACAGTATCTTTTAACTAGAAAACATTTACATTTACTTTCATGGCATTTGGCAGATGCCATTATCCAGAGTGACTATCTCATTTATACAACTGAGCAGTTAAGGGTTAAGTGGCAGTGGCAGCTTGGTGGTGCTGGGATTTGAACTCTCAACCTTCTGACTTTATACTATAGTGTACCTTTAAAGCTGTACAGTGGTAATTACGCTCCAATTACGTACTTTAATCTTTATTTAGGGTACACTATAATCCACATTTTAAGGTATAAGATACATATTAAAAGTAAAAAGGTAAGGTTATGTTAAGGTATGTTGTAGGATTTACTGTACTATTAAGGGAAGGATGCAGACAGTCCTGAAAACTACAAACACTACAAACATAACACTTGGTTCTAACCCAAATTTTGTAAGTGCAGACCATGACCTCAAATAAATAACATAAAGAATGATTGTGGAGCTGTAAAAAGAAGAGAGAACTCTAAGAACTTGGGAGGGTGACTTCTTCTTTGAGGTAGCTAGCAAGGCCGCCCACTAAATATTCTTGGGTAGGAGTTGTTGAATAGTAGGGAGGAGAGAGGGAGGTGGTTGGTGTGGAAATGTCATCACTAATGGAGAAAGAGCTGGGAAGTGAAAGAGTTAACTTAAAGAAGGTGGAGCTTCAGGTGTGGTTTTTTTCCCAAACTTCAGTTATTGAAGTTAGCATAGCCTTAAACATATATATCATTTGAAATATATCATTTGCTCATTGAGATTCTCTAGCATTAAGTCTTGCTTTGCTATATCCATCCCATTCAAAAATATTATGGGTCCACAACTGGACCATAGAATGGTGGCATATTTTATGGTCTAGTTGTGGATCCAGCATCCAGCACCAACCTCATGGTCAAGAATGAAGATGATTTAGACTGTAGCATTGTAGATGTGTGTGTTGTCTGTGAGAAACTTCCATCAGGTTGCTATAAACATCCAGCCCATCTTCAATGTGTTGAATCTTTACCCGCAGTTGTAACTCGGTAGCTATGTGTGTGTTGTATGTGATATGTTGATGGTCACTCACAATTTGCATGTCAACCTCACTCTCACTTTGGATGGTTACAGCTGATGGGACTCAATGACATGATTGGTTCATTTTTCACACTTTCTGCCTCACCCCCCTGTGTTAATTTGACAATAATTGTGCGACCTCTTCGGGCAAAAATGGCTGTTCTGAAAGTGGCATGGCCACTTGGCAGTCACACTCATTTAATCACTGAGTGCGTTATTACAGTCAAGCACTTTCCACCTCTCTCGTGTAATCACGTAATGGCTTCTCATGCGTCGCAATGACATTTCCTTTCATAGTCAGCCACACGTCTAAAAAATGCCAGAATCTCGTGTTTGATAGCTCTAGTCATCCATCTTACATCCCTGATCCCTCATTCCTTCCTTACGCTGCTGTACAGTATCCTTCCGTTAGCCATAACCTTATTTTTGATCCACTTTTGGAAATATAAACATCAAATCTACACAATTTACCCCATTTTTCTCAGAGAATGTCCATCAAATGTCCAATATATCTTTGCTGTGTCAAAATTCTTGATTTTCCATCTTTGTACTAAGCTAACCTAGGAAATGATGCTTATTTGCGGGTCATAAATTTCCATTACTTATTATATTAACTTGGCTTTGATGTCATAAGCACTCATGTATCTAAAAATACAAAAATTATTCAGAAATCTCCAGTGTTTAAGAGATAAAAGTTTCTAAATCAAATGCCCCAGCTCATTTCTCAGTTAATCACTTTAACATTAAATTAATTAAACTACTAAAACTACTAAAAAGGTCAGTTATGTAGGTGGTATTTTACATTATGGTTTATTTTATTAATATTATTGACAGCATTAGTTGACTTTACACACCATCAGCTTCAGCAATAATAAACCATAAGTAATGGCCAGTAGTAATAAATGTTTTTGCTTAAATAATGAATTAAATGAGTCAGAAATAAACTCTTGTGTTTTACCAAATGATTATTCCATCTATAAAATAAGTCCACAATAACAGATATAAGCAAACACCTTGATTAATGTAATTAATATATTCGCAGCAGTTAATTGGCAAAATTCATAACTGAGGTTGAATGGTGGGTGCCAATATATACATATACATATATATGTATACCTTCATTGCCTAATTCAGTTAATTATCAAAATTATTTGCTGTAAAGTCATTTATTTGGATTTATTTTTAGAAACATGAGTTGATGCAGTTTTATTTAGTTCATCAATTAACGCTTTGTTAACATTCGTTATGGATCATTAGTGCTGAAATTCATGATCTGGGAATGATAACCTCAATATAAGGCTTTACCATGAAATTAAATAAAGATTATTTTAAATTGAAATCATCGACATTTGATTTATTCTTGATATTTATACTTACTTATATTTATATTTGAAAAATTCTGTAGGATGTGCAGCCTTGTAGAGTGCTGGCTAAAAGCAGAGGCATGTTGGCTCTCTTCATCACTCCATTGCCATCTTCCTTACTGGATTCTCCTTTCGAAATGACATGTTCTCGTAGTAGCAATCACAGAGCATTGTCTGTGTTAAGTCAGGCGTATCAACTCCCATGGCAACCGCAGATGATGCTTTATGGCTTCTACCAGCTTTTGTTTGTTGTTATTGATTATTCTGAATGCACTGATGGATGCGTGCTCATAGGTATTGATTTAAGTTGTGGTTTTCGCTGGAGTTATTTAATGCAAATGGCTGTTCCTACTGGAAAACGTGCTGGACCTAGTATACTGTCTCTTCAAAGAGATTAACTTAATGAATAAACACCTGATTGCTCCGACTGGATGTCTTTAATAGTAGTCTTTAATCCTGCGTCTATTAGAGGCATGGCACTGATTTCTATCATGTTATAAGTAATTAAGAAAACACAACAAGGTGTGCTGGAAAATAATCAATGATAGGTTGGTGTGACGCTGCCCAACATGAAGCAGAGCTAGAATCACACACACACACACACACACACACACACACACACACACACACACACACACACACACACACACACACACACACAGTTGTTATTTTCCAATAAGTGTTTTATTCCTCTTATACCACACCAATTTGCCAATAATAAAGCTTTTTAATGGATGAAGTACTTCTTCTCCATTTATCATTACGTTTAATGCTATGGAACATCCATTAATGAAAAATGAAAATTTCTGCTTTATCTCTACCTACAAAGCACGGACACTGGAGAATTCTTCCAAAAATAAACTAAATAAACATCTTCTAACAAAAGGCTCACCATATCATTGGTTACAAACGATTTTTAATCCATTTGCGTGCTTACGCATGTTATTAGTATAGAAACAATAACATATTAGAATGAGTGAATCAATATAAATCGTAAAGACAGAGCTACTATTCAAGCTGTGCTGTTATAGAACATTTACCCTTCTGACCAATCAGAATTGAGCGTCCAAGAGCATTGGGGTATAATACACAGTAATGTTTTCGATATCCGAATTCAGATAATATGGCCTATACTTTCACTTATTCACTTGCAGGTTGTAATTTGCTGCATGAGAATACATAGATTTTATTTTCATACTGGTTCTGTAAGGTTTCAGAGCATAGAAACCCTGCTTTTCATTGACAGTGAAAGAAAAATAAGTGAAAGCGCAAGGCCATTTTTTTCCCTTCCGACAGCAGTCATGACAGAAGCTGATGAAGGTCTTGCACTGACTGATTATAAGACTTGCCCTATAGAGCCTGCCTTCATAAAGGTTAGCTAGTGATCCGTGACATAAAGAGCACTTTTCCGTGTAGTTAAAGCCTGGCATCGGTTAATGGGAGACAGGGACAGGGAGAGACGAGCAGCTGAGGGAGCTGTCCTCATCTCTGAAAGCAGAATTAGGTTTTAATGTTAGCGAGAGTGTCAAGAGAAAAGAGAGCTCAAACGCCTCTGCAATTAGCCAGACCCGGCAGTTTGGCAGGGAAAATCATGCAAATTGATTGGGTTGAAATTAAACTTTGATGGCCTGCATGTATATAAGGCATTTTGTGTGTGTGTGTGTGTGTGTGTGTGTGAGTGTTTGCTAAATCATGACTTTTAGGTCCTTTTAAGAAACAGAGAGAAATCGATTATTCAGGAACATTTGACAGTCTTTTAATTAATAACAATATCCTCAAAAATAATATTATTATAACATTTTCCTAAAATCCTATAAGACACATTACATATTAGCGTACCTGTCTCGATGCTTCCTTTCCTTACGTTATCCTGTTTCCTACCTCACACTGTCCTGTACTATGTTCCTTATTGGTGTGTAACCAATTTTTTACAGCACTTCCCTTGTTCTAGGTTACATACACTCATACATAGACTTCAAGTGAAACACCTGTACCCTTGCTCATTGATGCAATTCAGCCAATCACGTCCCAGCAGCTCAGTGCATAAAATGATACAGATACAGGTCAAACGCTTCAGTTTCACATCAAAACATCAGAACGAGGAAAACATATTATCTCAGTGACATGGTTGTTGGTGTCAGATGTGCTGGTTTGAGATTTCCTGGAACAGTCTCTATACTTTACATAGAAAGGTGAAACGAATACATAGAAAAAAAACATCCAGTTAGCACCAGTTCTGTGGACGGAAACGCCTTGTTGATGAGGGAGTTCAGAAGAGAATGGCCAGACAGGCTTGAGTTGACAGGAAATCTAAGGTAACTCAAATAACCACTCTTTACAACCGTGGTGAGCAGAAAAGCATCTCAACGCATCAAATCTTGACATGGATGGGCTACCACAGTGCCAGACCACATCACGTTCTACTCCAGAACAGGATCTGAGACTACAGAGATCACATGTTCACCCAAATTGGAGAGTTGAAGATTGGAAGCACATCATCTGTTCTTTTTACGATCTTTATTTGTTCTTTGGAGCTGTGGCAGGGTTTAATATGTTGGATGCTATTATGTCTGTGAGTGTTGGTGACCCTAATACTAATTAACCAGGAATTCATTATTAAAAATGCCTTGTTCGTGCAAATTTTAATGGCAGCTTGTGCATGCTCTTAAAACCGAGGTTAAGTGTCGTCTCTTAACTCAAAGACTAACATGTGACTAACATGAAGTTCACTCACTTACTGTGATCGTTCCTTCAAATGATTATGTTCTCAGCCAAGAACTCATCGATTTACATTTTTGATGACTGATTGATTAAAAACAGGCAGAAGTACATTCAGGCTACTAAACCCTACCGTATATCCATTTGTGACATGCAATGAAGAGGCTTCCTTTGTGAAACCTCAAAACAGAATATCGACTGAAAGTAAAATATCCCATTCAGTTCTAACAAAAGTCTAGGATTCTATGCAGTCAGGCGGTAGCCATGGTTACAATAGTTATGGCAACCACTGTCTCTATCGTTCGTGCAATGAGGCCTTGCCAAGGTCACTGACAGATGAACCTCTTACAAACTCACTGACTAAGAACTGTGGCTCCATTTTTTACTTTTTTTTTATTGTGCAATTCATGGCTGAAATGGTGTTTTTATGAATCCTTTGACATTCGCACTGCAGTATTTCAATCATCTCATGAGCAATTATGGGGATTTTATGTGTAACTCCTTCATCGCCCCCTGATGTGATGGAGGGAAGGGGGTGAGCGGGTGTAGCGTCACAGTGACCTTTCTGTGTTGCCACTTTTAGTGGCGCGACCTGACTGAGCTCATTAAAAGCAATGTAACGGATCATTCCCCGCTAATTGTTTTCCTTGACAAATTGGGTCTCGGGCTCAAAGCGTTCCACAGAGACTGAAGTTCTGTCTAATGACACTGTTTTCATTCTGCTATGTGTTTGGATTTTTGTGTGTGTGTGTGTGTGTAACCCTATGGAGTGAAAGTTATGGTTGGAATATCAACTGGTTTCTCCTCCTACAGCTTTCAGAGTTAATGAAGGACTCTATTAACAAACTCCTGTTCCTCAATAACTAATATTTTAATTCCACATTATTACAAGTACCTTAAACTAGTTGCTAGATATATCTAATAGTATATACTGTACATACTGTATATATTAACATATACAAATACTATAATTTGCTGTAATAATGCTATATTACAGTATATATGCTATAGCGCTATTAAATTCTCAGATATGATTGAATATTGATTAATTTCCTGTAACAGCATCTCTGACAGTAGTGCAGACTGTAATGTTTTTACTAATGCACTCAGTCTAATACACTCGTTTTTTAGTAACAGTTAATTCACAGAGGCTTTTATGGCGGATGCTCCACATAATTGAAGCCTAATAACAAATTAAATAAAAACATGTTGTTTAGCTAAGGAAAAACAGATACAGTATCTGTAAAACATACAGTAATACATACGTAATTGTTAATATGGTGAAGTTTTCTGTAAGGAGATGTTTATTTAAGGTTTATGGAAGGAGTCTCCAGTGTCAACGCTTTCTAACAGTCAGTAATCAGGTGTTCCACCACAGGAACGTTCTCAGGGCATTTGCAGTTTTTTGGTAACATGACAAGCATTAAATGTAACTATAAACAGCTGAAAAACTATACCATGGCATTCTTTAATTAATAAAAAAAAGTAAACACTGGC
Organism: Pangasius macronema; assembly: GCA_037577455.1. Taxonomy (NCBI): domain Eukaryota; kingdom Metazoa; phylum Chordata; class Actinopteri; order Siluriformes; family Pangasiidae; genus Pangasius; species Pangasius macronema. The sequence goes on along the minus strand of CM074973.1, from coordinate 7,856,348 downwards.
AAATTGCTGTAGGATAAGAGGAACAGGATGTGCTGTTATAGGGCATAGGTTTGTGTGCCTTATGGTTTTTGAATGAATAATGTATCCTGTAGATTTTAGAACCGCAAAATAAAAATGTCTGACATTTTTATCAGACAACAATCAAAAACAATAGAAAAAAAACAGACTCTTTGTCTGTATTGTAGGACAATATCTTTTATTTTTTTTGTCCTAATGCTATTAAAACATTACTTGACTATTTATCCCATACTGTATCATATTTTCTCATATATATATATATACATACTGTATCATATTTCTCACTGTAATATCTGTTTTCAGTTACTTACTTCACTGTTTATTCACCTTGCTTCTTTGCACTACATGAATTATAATGCAGTTTTTTTTGCACTACTGTACTTACATATATGCATATCTGTGTGTATATATATATATATATATAATGTATATTCATCTGTATATATTCATTCGTATGTCGTACCTCCTGTACATAAGTCATCCATTCCCCTGTACATCTCACCCTCATAGCTATCCTCCTATCATCCTTATTTGTAATTTATTGTAAATATGCCGCTTTTGCACTTCTGACAATAAAGTTAAATCTAATCTAATCTAATCTAATCTAATCTACAGCATGTACTGTATGCGTACTATAGAGAGCTTCAGGAATTGGAGAGATGAGACATGAGTGTATATACAAGCAAAAAGCAGACAGACCTACAGAGAAAACCTCCTACAGAATACTGATGACATGCTTTACTATACTGGAATTACAGTTTTCATTTGCCTCCTGGTCTCCTAAGGCGAGAGTCTTTATTTGAACTGTGGAGATTTTGCTCTGAAAGAAGAAGCCATGTTTTGCTGCAGTGGTGCCGAGCTGCTGAGAGTTCAGTATCATTGGTATTCAGGAGAGAAAGCTATGTATAGTTTCATATCCCCTATTCTCCACTCACCTCAACCCCCAACCCCTCTATGCATTTATTCTCTCACTCTCTCTCGCTCGCTCGCTCTCTCTCTCTCTCGCTCTCTATCTCTCTCCCTTCCACCTGTTCCATGGTCCATTGGAGGGCTGGGAATGCTATCAGGGGAGAATGCCAGTCCATCACAGGTGCGCTCAGGCATCGTGCCCAGCTTCACCCCCCCCCCCCCTCTCCCCACCCCACACCCCCACCCCAAGTGCTGCATTACAGCATGACGGATGGCTTCATATCAGGTGTTTAAAGCGAGGGGCCACTCCATCTGCCCAAGGATTCGGGAAGTCCAAAGCTCAGGCTCAATGAATGGTGAATCAGTCAGACAATCAGGCCGACTCTCTCTCTGTCTCTGTCTCTGTCTCTCTCTCTCTCTCTCTTGTTTTCCTTCATTGCCTTTCTCTCTCTCCAGCAAGCCCACTCTGCACGGGAAGTCAGGAGTGGGAGTAAGACACCAGCAGGCACTCGGAAAAATCAGATGTGTTCTGTACACGAGCTATCTGCTGGACTCATTTCTCCCTGCTAGTGTGTACACCACCACCACAGGGTGCGAAGAAAGCCTGTTACCATCGCATATGTGCAGCAAATGTGGTGTTTCACTCAAATCACTAATGTCATTCAAGAAGTGTTCCAGTGTCTTTACAACATAATCTCTAACTACAGCATTTGTAGCATATTACCACTGACAGTTATTTCAACTCATGTTTCCCATTTACACAGAACTGAAGCCAGTTGTTGGGGCATCAATAAACATAGTTTTACAGTACAATGTGAAGAATTATTATGTCAAGGGCTATGTGTAAATTAAGCTCTATATCTGTAACTGTTCATCCCTTCAGAGACATCTTTTCCAGGAGGATAAAGTTGTGGTTATGTGGCTCTAGCATGACTTGTCTTGACCCACCATTGCTCAAGACACGAAGAAGACATGCATCTCTGTACTGACAGCCAGGTGATGGAATGAACTTCTCCTTACTGTGCATCTAGCGAACATTTTTATTGCACAAATGATTGAGTTGTACCAACTTCTCTCTAACAGAAGAACTTCATAGTATTCTTATGTACTAGTCAGACACCCATGATCCATTCGCATGGGATAAGTGAACTCGGTATAAATCACAGACATCAGAATCTAACAAAAGCCAGAACTGGACAGATGAAGATTGGAAAAACATTGCCTAGTCTTCTGCCCACTGTAGCCTCAGGTTCCTGTTCTTGGCTGACAGGAGTGGAAACTAATGTGATCTTCTGCTGTTATAGCCCATCCACCTCAAGGGTTTTGAAATGTTGTGCATTCTGACATTCCTTTCTGCTCACCACAGTTGTAAAGAGTGGCTATCTGAGTTACCGTAGCCTTCCTGTTGGCTTGAACCAGTCTGATCATTCTCTCTGACCTCTCTCATCAACAAGGCATTTCTGTCCACACAGCTGTCACTCACTAGATGTTTTTTTGTTTGTTTGTTTTTCGCACCATTCTGTATAACCTCTATAGAGTGTTGTGTTTGGGTGGAGAAAGGTGTCAGGAGTTCTGTGTGATGGAAAAATATCAGCGAGAATCAAGGGGAAGGTGTACAAGACAG
>CM074973.1:7844870-7851564 GCA_037577455.1 Pangasius macronema | reverse complement strand
CTCTTCCTCAGTGCCACTGTCTCTAAACCATACAGCATGGCCGCTCTCACCACTGTCTCGTACACCTTCCCCTTGACATCTTTCTCCACCCATTCCAACCTGCCTGCACTCGCTTCTTCACCTCTTTCCCACACTCACCATTACTATAATTTGAATAAGTAAGGAATAAAATGTGATGGGGAATGCTAAAAAAAAAAAAAAAGTAAATAACAACATAGCGGTGTCATGTGGCCTGATGATGATAATTGTTTTCCTATAACAGCACATCCCAAAGTGTTTTATTCCTCTTATACCATGGCATTTTTTAAATTTATTAAAGAACAACACATAATACTTTTAATCCATCCATTTATAGCTACATTTAAATTTCTGCAACATTCCTGTTATCACTTACGCTATAGCACTTGATCCCTCACTTCCTCTTAAAGTTACTGTTACTAAGATGCAGCTTGTAATGTTGCTGACAAACCAGGAAACTCAGCGTCCTTGTTTCTTAGATCCTCCTGTGGCCAAAAACGTAAAGTTACAGCTTCACCTCAGACTGACAAAGCACAAAGCACTGACACTGGAGACTCCTTCTATAAATGTTAAGCATCTGTTTACAGAAGGTTTCACTATATCAACAATTATACGATTTTTTTTTTGTTTTGTTTTGTTAAATAACACATTTCTCAAACCTGTTTTTTATCATTTGTCTTAGATTATGGAGCACCTGCCATATACTGTAGGTCCCTGTGAATGAGCCGTTACTATACAAATGGTAACATATTAGAAGGAGTGTTCAATTCAAAAGCGCTGAATATTATTTTAAATTAATTTTACAATAGCGTTGTTGAATAAACAGGACATCCAATGCTAAGTGGTGACTAGACTAGATAGTCTTTAGTCTCTAGATAGACTTCTTTAGCTTTTTGCTATAGTAAGCATTGTACTGTATATTCTGTATAGTGTCTACTTTTTTTAACCCCCCTAAAAAAGAGAAATGATGTCTGCATCGAAAATAAATCATTTTTGGCTTATTTGACAGAGATACTTCATATATTTTTTTATATGACAAATACATGAAGGAGAAAAGCAAATATTTATTTCACAGCAGTAAGCTCTCTGACCTCCTTACAGAATACTTGACTACTGTGTGTGTGTGTGTGTGTGTGTGTGTGTGTGTGTGTGTGTGGGCTTGTGTGTCTGTATGGCGTCTAATACTGTATCTGGCTTTTTAATTTGTCTGTGCTGCAGACAGCACTCTGGAAAAGTCATTCAACTGAGTGCACTTCCAGTTGCGGCAACAAGGCAATTTCATTCTGTCTCTCATGTACATGCTTAGATTTCAGTGAGAGTGATTCATAAGGCAGCTTGTGTGTGTGTGCGTGTGTGTGTGTGTGTGTGTGTGTGTGTGTGTGTGTGTGAGACTGACAAGGAAGGCAACGTTACACTTCGTGTGCCTTGTCTGTCAACTTTTAAGCATCAAGGGGACTGGAGGCGGTGAGATGGTTTTAACATGTGCGTGCTTAAAGAAAAAAAAAAAACGGCCATCAAAAGTGCACAACATAGAATACACTACGATAGCACCTCGATCCCTAAACTGGAGCACTAGGAGACTTATGAATCTGTCATTTTAGACTGATCTGACTCAACGCTTTCAAGCATGAAACAGTATTCCTTTTTTGTTTTCTGTGCTTGGTTTCGTTTTCACAAAAGGAGCTCTGTGTGTGATGTTTATGGGGGTTTATGGGGTTGTCTTGTTATATTAGCTCTCTTGAAGGAGGGTAGTGGCTAGTACTCAGGAAAAACATGTGGAACAAAGTGTGCACAAGAATTATCATGTAATGTTGGTTCCACATGGGTTTGCTCCAGGTTCGGTGCTTTCTTCCCACCTCACAAAAACATGCCAATAGGTGGATATGCTACACTGTTCCTAGGTGTTAATGTGTGTGTGTGTGTGTGTGTGCATGGTGCCCTGTGATGGACGTCACATCCAGGGAGTATTCCCGTTTCCCTCGCTTCACACGCAGCATTCTGCGACCCTGACCATGATAAAGCAGTAACTCAAAATAAATGAATTAATGAATTTAGAGTCTGTATACAGGAGCTGGTCTGAGAATTGCAGCTAATTACATTATGACAGAGGTCGAGGTACCAACATTTCATTCTTAGCTTGAACTTCCTTTAATCTGTTAAACCTGCCATACAGTCGACTCCAGAATGATTAGCACCCTTCAATTAAACAAGAAAAAAAATGGATGAAATACCCATTGCACATTTATTCAAATTTTCCACTCAAACAACTGGAGGAAGCACTTCCCATTCCCCCAAGAAAATATCATTCTCATAAGAACTTCCTTTTTTTTTTTTAAATAAAAGCAAAAAATGTTGTGGAAAAAAGTTACTGACACCTCAATAGAATATTTAAAACAATGTTTTTTCGTTGTTCTATTGTTGAGAAAATGCTGTCAGAAGTGTATTTGTGTTGCTGAAATCTGGCGTCACAAGGCTTAAAACACACACCACAGTCACACATTCCCACGAGAACATCAGATGCAGACACTGACACAGATGAACGGCTAGAGCACAGTTCACAAATATTACGCATGGAATAAAGCTGCTATAGTCACTAACTGTACAGTAACATGGCAGGTGTGCCTAATAAAGTGTCCACAAAGTGTACACTGTTTTTATATCAGCGTAGTTCTCACTAATATGCCACTACCGGTCAGTGGTAGTGCTGAGAATGATCCATGGCATGTATACATACATCTATATAGTAAAGGTTCGCACATAAAATGCAGATGTTGTGTAGTTATAAGGTAGTTTGTGTAACTCATTGGCCATTTTGGCAGGTAAATGTTTGCACAGGAATGTGTGTTTAGATGTGTGTAGAGAAGAGGTGTAATGCAACACCAATATCTGTATCTGTTTAGGCTTCTAAATATCTGTGTCTGAATATATCTGTATTCGACTTTAAACCAGAAAGGGTTTTGTTTCGTTTGATCTATGAATTCTGGCTCTGACAGTTCCTCAACCTCAGCTACATCACTCAAGTTCAAGTTTACTGGTCTTAAACAGAGATCCGCAGGGGACTATTTTTTTTAAATCTCACTCTCATACTTGTTATATTTGTTCACTGGTTTTATTTCCCTAATATAAACAAACTAGCAGCCTAACTCAAACTGTAGTGACCATGAGCAGGCAGTGGCTAAGGACAACTGAATCGATGATGTAAATTCATGTTCATGAACATGGTCTTTGTGTGTCCCATGAGCTTTATATTTCACACCTCTCTCACAACCACAAGAAAGCAAAAAATCCCCAAATCCTTCGTGCTGGATCCCAGTCCTGATAGTGTGCATCCTATTCTGTATTCTGTATCTGTAGTTGTATCTGATTAGTACACATTATCTGTTATACTCATTCCGAGTCATGTATTAACATTCGACTTCATCCCTAGGTGTATAGTGTGTTTATGTGTATATGGGAGTTGTGATGTTGTGGACAGAGGTTGTGATCATGACAGACCGATGCCAGTAGCAATGCTGCTCTACTGAAATGGATATTCATTTTAAACACTTCTTCTTCTTTTTTTTTTTTAAACACATTGTTCAGTTGTTGCTATTATTCCACAAGTTCAACACCAGCTCTGATGATTGTGTGTGTGTGTGTGTGTGTGTGTGTCACAGGTGGCCCGGTAGCAGCTGGGGAAGTGCAGGAAGCCTGCGATGTTCTTTGTGTGTGTGNTGTGTGTGTGTGTGTGTGTGAGTGTGTGTGTGTGTGTTTGTGCAGGCGAGGTATCCTGTGTGTTCATGGCCCATCACCCTGGGCGGCTTCCACTTCCAGGAACAGCAGCGGCAGAAAACAGTGCTGTGTGTTTCCTGATGTGGGCTGCTGTTATCAGCGGCCACTCGAACCTGTGTCTTTTCCCTTGCAGGTTTCCTAAAGCGCCGTCCTTGCACCTCCGGTGTCAAGATGTTGCCGTCTGATTGTCGCGGTAAGCCTTTCTCGAACACACAAAAGGGAGCCGAGCGAGTCGTTGTGATAACGCGGAGCGGGGTGTGTGTGTAGATGTTCTGACCTCAGCTTTTCTCTTTCTGTCTTCGTCCATAATACACCAAGCTACAAGCAGATTAAACTTCACGTTCAGTCCACAAATGAATGTATCCTATTGACCCAGACTTTATCTTTTCATCTTATCACAACATTATCATGCAAAATTGATTTATAAATAAATAAATAAATACCTTCTCTCAACTGTTAGTCGTGCAAACAATCTGTAAGTATGCATATACGTATACACACAATCCGAGCTCCTCCTGATTGCAGGTGTGTGTGTACTCAGGTGTGAGGTGTGCGGTTGGGTGTGGCCGTGTGATTTCACTTTCTTATTCTCAGGAGAAAATGAGCTAAGCGTAACAAGTATGAGTTTTAAAAACGATCTGTAATGCTTCATACTAGACAGACTACTCATTAAACTTTGGTGTCCTATCTTATCACTAGCTGTGTGTAATGTGTTAAGCTCTTAACACTAATGGAAATAAACACACTAAGTAGACGTGGATGGACTCCTTATTTGGGGATGCAATAGGAAACACAAAGCAAAATGGAAATTTAAAAAAAAAAAAAAATGCTGTATCCTAAATTGGAATATACGATTTATGGGTTGCATTGGGGTTAAGAGAGAGATTGCGAGTGCAGCCTGCGATGCATTAACTTCAATAGCATCTGCGTGAAAGAGGCTGTTATCATCAGGCTGTAAACGAAGCTTCTGCTTTCTCTGGCTCGACAGGCCAAGATGAGATCCAGATGGCAGGGGGAAAAGTGTTTGCCTTGAGTTATTGCACTGAGAGAGAGAATGAGAGAGTGAGAGAGAGAGAGAGAGAGAGAGAGAGAATGAGAGAGTGTGTGAGAGAGAGAGAGAGAGATAGAATGAGAGAGTGTGTGTGTGTGTGTGAGAGAGAGAGAGAGAGAGAGAGAGAGAGAGAATGAGAGAGTGTGTGTGTGTGAGAGAGAGAGAGAGAGAGAGAGAGAGAGACAGAAACCCTAATAGACAGACAGATAAACAGATAGATAGATAGATAGATAGATAGATAGATAGATAGACTATACTCCCCAACACACACACGTTTGTCTTACTATCCTTGTATACTATATCTCCAACACACACACACACACACACACACACACGTTTGTCTTACTATCCTTGTATACTATATTCCCAACACACACACACACATTTGTCTTACTATCCTTGTATACTATATCCCCAACACACACCCATCCACACACACACACACACAGTTTGTCTTACTATCCTTGTATACAATACCCCCAACACACACACACCCATACACACACACACATACACACACACTGCAGCTTGATGTGTGTATTTGTTTTGCTCTTTGTATGCAAGTGTATTTATCATTTTGATGCTTTGAAAGCTCACTGAACTGAACTGAACTGAACTGAACTGAGTGTCTATATACATTAATCAGGAAAAACAGAAATTGCCAAAGATCGTTAATAAGAGCGTGATGTCGCGCGCGCAGTTTAATGGCCGCTCTACGCTGAGCCTCCGTATCGCGCTCGATCTCCAGATGTCCGCTCCCTGAGTCTCCGCCCCCCGCCGCACACAAGCCCCGCCCACCGTGCACCTGGGTCTTCCCCGAGCTCGCCGACTAGAGGCAAAAGAGCAGAGCTCCTCAGAGCGCGCGCGGCTACGCGGACCGACAGCGCGAGAGCAAGACTCGCACGCGGACGACGCATTTTTTTTCTTTTTTTTTTTTTTTTTGATTCGCACTTCTAACGAGCCGCGTGTCTCCTCGTCCCCGTTTAGCGCACGCACGAGCCACGGACACGACCCTGTCCAGAGCACGCACGATCCGTCACCTCGCGAGGACAACACGGGGGTTTAAAAAGCGGACGAGCGGCGCGCGAGCGAGCGCAGCATCCTCTCTCTCTCTCTCTCTCTCTCTCACTCACTCTCTCTCGCGCTCTCTCTCCCCGCTCCAGGCACGCGAGCTCCCAGCCGCAGCGCTGCCCTCGCGCGCCTGACTTCTGACGGACAGATAGAGCACTGAGTGCGAAAATAATTTGACGTTTTCAACCGGAAGCGAGAACTTGCAGGACGTACGCTGACAGGACTCAGAGAACCCGTTTCTAGGCTAACGTTTTCGACCGGAATCCAAAACCGGGGAATTAATTTTGCCCTGGTGAACAGCCGTGACGCATGGTGGGAATTTCTGCCTCTTTTCAGTGTAAGTTGATTTGTAGTTTGTCTCATTTTATTCATGACGCTTTGCTGTTTGTGTTTTTGTTTTGATTGTGTTTCATTAACAAATTGAGTGGACGCGCCAGCAGCTCGTGCGCTCTTTACCTCAAACACTGCCTCGCAGTGTCACGCTATTTATAGCTTTATTCAATAAATGCTTCATCAAATTACTGCTTGTGTTATTCTGTTGCTAAATACAATTAAACCCCATAATCTGCTAAACGCTCAAAATAAAGCTGAATGGCCTCAAGTCACTTTTACTGTTTAATAATCTGATAAATGCACTCATTTTATATATATATATATAAAAAAACATCTCATCTGCAGGCATGTCGCATCTTGTATAGGCGACAATATCTGCAGCAGGGTCTGATGAATCAAATGAAATTTTGTATATTATACAAATATGTGCCTAATATTATATTTCCCAGG
>CM074973.1:7814870-7839870 GCA_037577455.1 Pangasius macronema | reverse complement strand
CCATTTCCACCTGAGCAAACACACCTGCGTTTACGTGCAGGTAAAAAGGGTTTTGTGTCTTTATTTTCCTAAGCATTACACGCTTATGTTGTTGTCGAAAGAAATAAGGTGACCTGGCCAATGGGGCTTTCGGCGCTAATTAGCGAACAGAACAGGACGATAAGGGTCTGAGAGAGGAGCGGACAGTGATCCATGCCGTATCGATCCGTGCTGACGATAAACGTATCAATTAACCTTTATATGTGTGACAGCCGTTAATGACACGAGCTTCTGGCTGCTGACCCACGCAACCACCTCATCTCTCCTACTGCTAAGTGAGCTGGAAAAGATTGCTTTATGCCTTCAGAGTGTTATTTTGTACACATAATAGACCATCGATATGGATTTTACAGCTCTGTGTGACCATGACCCAAACTAGGCTACTGAAAGGCTGAAAAAAATGTTGATCACATTAAATTGCTTCTTTTTTTTTTAATCATGGTGACTTAAAGGATTATTTTAATGCGTTCTCACTAGCCGATTGTTAAAGTTGTTTTAAGCTGTACTGATTAAAAGGACATTTTTCTTTGAGTAATTTGTAAAGAGGATAAAAATCCTTCGGGAATTAAGACCATTAGGTATTAGCTGGTTTCAAGCAGCTGAAAGTTTCCAGAGCGTGGTTTGCTCGTAAAAAGAAAAAGTTGCTGACCAGCGCCTTTCAAAGCGCGGAGACGGAGAAGGTATAGATGAACTCGGAATGCCTGTGGTATGGATTTGCGGGATGGAGTGTTATTTCATGCCCTTGCGATCCCTCTCTGATTTATTCCTTCCAAAATACACTTCAGCGCCAGCGCTTAAGTAAGTGCAGATTGTGGCAGAGTGGAGATTAAGACCATACCCCGAACATAGAAAGGGGGTTCTCATGGAGCAATAAAATGGCCGAGCGTATAAATCTGTCTCGCCTTATAAGGTCAGAAATGTTTTAAGTTGTTGCAGGGTGTTTTTACACGCGCCAGTAATCGCATTTCCATTCGTCTTTATGTCTTTTTATCAACATCTGGTTTCGTGCACCATACTTCAGTAACAAGTATTCTTTTATACGACATACATTCCCAGCTCTGCTTGCGCTATTAGCTTAGCCTTGACTACTGCTCCGAGTGCCGACCTCCACACATGTTTGCCATTTCTCCATACCATTTACAAAATGTAATAACTTTTCAGGGGGAGAGCAAGCGAGTCTGTGCATCTGTGTGGGTGTTTCTTCTTTCTTTTCACTTTTTCCATAAGCTGTGAGACTTTTTTTTTTCTTCTTCTTCTTCATGTTTTTCATTCCTAATGTTCATTCAGCAACTTGAACAAATGACTTACTGCCTCTCAGGAGTTTGCAAGTTTGGTGAGAACGGTTTATCCCCTAAAGCACAGCTCTGTCTACACTTCCCCTTCCTATTAGCCGCGCAGAATAAGAGAAGAAGAGAGAGTGGGAGGAAGAGAAGGCAACAACTCTTCGCTCGCATCCGAGCCATTTGGCGCTTAAAAGGATGCGTCTGTTTTGAGCCGTTCCCCTCCTCTGAGGCCGATCAACAAGCACACACTTTGGCAGTGGTGGAAAGATACGATCTTAATCTGCTATTTCCTCTTTGGCAGTACTAAATTGTCCACATAATAATTCACAGCTGCACCGCGAGAGAAGGTAACGCTACAGCTGCACCGTTTGCAAATGTTATATTTTCTTTGTCTTTATTTTTTTTTAATTGTTCCCTCCCTTCCAGCTCCTTCTATCCACAGTGTATGTCGTTTGTGTCTGTCTAATTATGTGTGACAGGTGCTCTGTTTGCTAGTGCTACCATTCTTTGCCAGGAACGTTCTAGACTTTGAAATTTGTCGTACCTCAATCCAAAACATGGCACGCAAGGCAATATTTGAGCCGATCCCTCCCCCATACAGCCACGTGGCAGTGAGTCCATCATGTCAGCCTGCTGGCAGTTTGTTGATGATGTGCAGCCTTGGGCTATCTCTTTTAATGACCAACACCAACGGAAATGTTGATAGCTGATTAGGGATCGAAGCGACCTACATGTATTAAGATCCTTTTAGCTCCCTTCCAGAGCGCGACTCTCTAAAAAGGCCCTTTGAGTCAGCTGAGTGCTGCAGGCACTTGTGTTTGTGTGCATGTGTCTTTGTGTGCGTGATAAATTAGAGCTATAAATGTAGTTGGCTTTATCTACCGTTGGCACCATATTCCTCTCCCCCGTAGGATTTGGGGGCCTGAATGAAGAGGAAGGTTGAAACAAGAATGGCTTTATTCAAAACAACTGTTTGTGTGTAATTACCATATGAAAGGTAGCTTAGAGTCAGGCAAATCCGCACACTTGTCTTCAATTATTTATCTGCGTTTGGGGTGGAGGGACTGGAGCGGATGGAGCGGTGCCATGAACAGGAAAAAAGGAGGGCCTCTGGGAACACACTATCACACATTAAGAGATGGAAATAGAGTGGATTAGGAGTACTAACAGGACTGAGAGTCGAGTACGGTTCCTGACACAGATACACAGTTCATTAGCATCAGTGAGTATTTTATTAGATCATATCGTAGAGTGGGAAATGTAGATGAGAGGAAGGGGAAATACAGCGCAAAAAGAAATTCTCTGAATGAGAAGTTCGCCAACGTCTACGGTTTAGCGTAGGATTTTGCGATTTTTAGACCGCTTGCTATGACAGTATGGGAGCCACTTGGAAATTTCTGGAACAGTCAGATCAAATATGATCAAATTCACCTGGAAGTTGACTGAAGGGGTTGTGAAAGACGCACGCTTGCTTCTGGTAGCTACCAGCTTTTTGTACTTTGATAGTCTGGTAGCGGTCACACCAGACTTTTACCTCACTGCTTTCTCACTGCTGCTTGGCACCCATCTGGGGGAAAATGCAATCTTGTCCACCAACATATGCTTGGGGTTTTTGTGGTAAAATTTTTTTTTTTCTCTCTCTGCCTGCTAGGATTTTCTTGTTAGCAGTTCTGGCACTTCTATTATTCTCCTACCATCCATATACTGGAAAGACAATATAAGAGCTACATCACAGCACTCCGTACAAGTGTGAAGCGTAAAACATGAGCAAGTAGAAAATTGTGCAATGTAAAAAAAAAAAAAAAAAAAAAAAAACAGCTTCAATTGTGTGCAGAGACAGATGAAAGGGAAAAGATGGTATAAGAAAGAATTTATCTGGGTGGGGTATCCCATTGTCTGCCACTGTCATTGAGTATAGATGTGAAAAAAAAAAGATGAAAAGGATAATATCTGCAGGATCCAGAAATTAACCTGATCACAGTAGAGGAAGCCAGGGGAGGAGAAAGGAAAGCAAGCGAGTAAGAGAGCACATACAGGGATAGAGAGAGAGAGAGAGAGAGAGAGAGAGAGAGAGAGTTATCTAATAGACAGCCAGCATCAGTGCCAGAAGCCACAGGAGTATAGGAGCAGAAGAGCAGCCCAGAGGAGGAATGGGAAAACCCAAGTCTATGGGATCACATGAAATCTCATTTAGCGTGTGGGTTTGTTTCCTCATTTCACCAAGCCAACTGTGGTTGCATAGCCATATTCATCACCATAATGTGTTTTTAAGATCTCTTTCCTGGAATAGTAGCAAATTGAGCAGGACAATTACAACAGACCATCACTGTGCAGCACTGAATAGACCAGTGTCATCAGGTATACGGGAGTTTGGTACAACCATGTGACTAAAGGAAATAATTCATCTTATGTTACACCACAGTGTGATGAAAACTCAAATCTGACTGTACAACAGCAGCTCCAACAGTAGCTCTGCTTTATATTAAGGTTTATATTAGTGTGCAATATGTTACCAACCAACTACCAAAAATGTATAAATACATACACACATACGTAGACATACATATACAGATGTATGTGTTCGGTTTGGTGAAGCGTTCTGTGAGAAGACAACTGCATATTAAACATTTATGGAAGGAGTCTCCAGTGTCAGTGACTTGTAACGGTTAGGGTTCAGGACTCTCTAATTTCAGCAACACGACATGCTTTTGTTGTCTTATGAAATTCAGGAGAGAGAAAAAAGTGAGGCTCTTTATAGCTGCTATAGCGTACATGATAACAGGAATTAAATTGTGTCATTCTTTAATAATTAAAAAAAAAAAAAAAAAAAAAAAAAGGCAAATGGCTGTGGTATAAGAGGGAAAAAAACCTCTGGACATGCTGTTTCCTGTTATACTTAAAACACCTGCAATTGCTTATCATTTATTACTTATTAGACCCGTCACTAGGAATGTTTACAAAAATCACTGGCTACTGTTTTTTTCCTTCATTCCTTCATTCACTGTGCAGTGAAACGAAAGCCACGTGATTAACACGTGTGCTCTAAACGCGCTAACGGCGCTCTACTGCAGAGTTAGCATCAATGTGGATGAGACGCTGCGCTGCCGTACATGTCAGTGGAGTGAGAGAAATGTCTTGCCTCCTTTTTTTTGTGCTTTTTTTGTGTGTAATTTATTTTGTTTTCATCTCGGCTGTTATAATGGCAAGCAGTTGTACAACTTCAGATTCCCATGGAGTGAAAGATATTGAAAATCTACCATCGTCAGCCTGATGACTCACACATCCTCTCCTTCCCTTTTCTTCTGAGTCTCTCGTTCCTCTCTTTGCTCTATTTCACTTTCCTTCGTCAGCCCCCATGCTGTCTGCAAGTTTGATTCAGTGCCTCAGAGGGTTTCTTTAACAGCGAGCGAGCGATGCTAATGGCAGACATATGCTGGAAGACAGCGCCCCATTTTACGAGTCAGACGCGCGGCGCTCTGGATTTTGGGGCGAGACCGAACATCCAGCTTTACTGCCATCTTTGATTCTCTTCTTCTTCTTCAGCTCTGCTCCTCTGTATTTCACCTTGACCTTGTTTGCCAGTGAATTCTAATAATCGTTTTGTCTACACACAATAAGCCACTCACGTCATCCACCTCATCACAGATCTACATTGCCGAGTTGTCATGGCAACAGCGATGGTCCGGGCAGCTGGTCACGGGGGTCAGCGGACCTTCACTTCCACTGTTCCACTCTAACAGCGTAGATAATGACGTCACGAAACTTTTTTTGGCGCCACTTTTTTACACACGTTTACTAACATCATTCAACCACCAAACATCTTATTCTAGGTGTAGAGGTTGAGTCATGTTTTTAAGTATCTCCAAGGTTCTTGCTTAGACGACGTGCAAGAGTTTCCTAATCATGTTTATTCACCATGAAGTGGATCAATCTGAAGTCACCTGGAATTTATTCCTAAAGGCTCAAACATCAAATGAATTAAAGCTAAAAAAAAAAAACCACTCAATGAAATATGGATTTCACAGTAATGACATGTTTTCACATTCCAGCAAGCAAAAATGTGTATTTACAGCTTAACAAGATTACACTTTAACCCCTGTGTGGCCTTCACATTACGTCTACTCCGTTTGTCCTCAGGGTCAAAAATGACTCGCCTTCATTAACCCCTTAAAATAAAGAAGCTTAATTGAATTTTAAACCCCAAGAAACAATCAGTCATTCATCGGAGACTTTGTGAATATCTGGGTTTTCTCTCTTCACAGTGCGTTTAAGCAGTAGACACTCGTTTTCTCTGCTGGTGATTCATCACTGACCCCTAAGACAACACAAGGGTTACGGTTACATCATCAAATCGAAGTAATCGACTTCATTAACGTGAAATATTTCTCACGCAGTTCGAAAGTAAGCCTTCGAATCTCATCCAATAAACATTTTGAGTCTATTAAGACCGCATTATGATCATTATGATACTGTTCCTTTCCATATGCTTTATTTTTTTAAATGTAAGATGTACAACGTAATGTACGAGCTATTTCAGTTCATATTCCATTTAAAAATCAGAAGCTGTTCCTAAACAAGATATTTTACCTGGGAAATGTTCATTACATTGTTTGGCAATGTTATAATCCACTAGCACATCTGTGAGATTAGAGAACTATTATTATATTTTAATTATTATATAATCAAAATATTATACCAAAATAAAAAAGGAATATTAAAGGAGAACCTCATAATCCTGAGGTCATGATACACTAAATAAATTGAAACTGTAGCTGTGGAACTCAGCACAGGACACAAGGCTTGTCGTATCCGGAGAGTACCGTGCAGTGTGAAGTAGGAATGGTGTTTTTTTAGAGTCCTGGCTTTGTTTTTTGGTGCGGCGTGGCACTGTCGGGCACTGTAGCTGGCGCGCAGGCTTGTTGATGCCCTGGGCGGATCTTGCGGAAGGCAGATAGAGGAGGCCCGGCCTGTTCGGGACAGCAGAGGTCAGGCCCTCGGGGGCTTCCGACTTTAATTACCTGAGGATGAAAACATCTCGGCCAGGCCAGGAGGAGAGAGTGTGTGAACGGAGGGGGATATCGGGGGGCAGAGACATCCTGCCCGCCCTGAGGTTCCTGACAGTGGCGCTATCTCTGCCTGGCCCGCGGTTCCTTCCATTCTCCAGGCCATTGTGTGCAGCAGGGCCGGGCCAGGAACGACTGGTTCCTGTTGGACTCGCGCTCTTTCTCTGTCCCTGGCCCTACTGACAGATTCCTCCTGTTTTGTTTTCGCTCGCTTTTTTGTTATTAGCAGTGAGAACACAGCAGATTGATGAGCCTTTGTGATGTTATCTCCACCGTGTTTCTTGATTTACTTGCCTGATCCTGCTCCATAACGTGAGTAAAAGGGAAAACGTTCTTAAATTAAATTTCTGTCCTGATTTGTGGGCTTGTGTTATTTATTTATTTATTTTTTAATGATGTGGATTTCTCCATTGAGGTCTGCTTGTAAATGTGCTGAGCAGCGAAGCTTTGCACGTGCTGCAGCTTTTGAGTAGAAAAAAAAAAAAATTTTAGTCTAGTGACAAAGAGACTGTGTGCGTCTGTGTGTGTTTGTTTGTGAGTGTTTTAATCCAGCCAAGTGTGTACTACTAGCGCCTCCTAGTGAACAAGCAGAGCAGGATGAGTCATGGATCGCTCTGAAGCTCTCTCGTTCTCTTTCGCTGTCCCTATGAGATTATGTAGAATGCTGAATTATATCTATCATCGGCATGCTTTGATGAATGAGCTGTGCTGTGCTTTAGAGAGAGAGAGAGTGTGTGTGTGTGTGTGCGTTTGGCCGCGCAACCCACCATGAGCACAACTTGGCTCCCGTTCAAATGAGCGGGCTGATTTGTGACTGATGAGATAATTGGCTTTCATGAATCAGCAGAAGAAGTGAGACACACTCTGTTCGGCTCTGTCGGCATCCTCACGCTCGGTAACTGGAAAGAGAAAAGTGAAAAAAAAAAAAATACGAAAGCAAATATTGTACAAGGTATTGTCCTACATATCTATTATCATTCTGCTGAAACTGACCCTTATACACGTCCTGTATGAGCCACATACAGGAGCATAAGATTAGAAATGAAAGACTAGTTCAGCACTAACACGGGGCAAATGGAAGGGAGAAGAGTAGGAGAGAAGTCTGTAGAGAGCAAGAGAAATGAGTAGCAGTCCTTATCTACAGCCTGCTCTGGGACTCAGGGTCACCAGATTGGACAGATGGCTGAGAAGCTGGAGACACACACATGCTGTCCCTATTTTCCTTTCACTCATTCACTCGCACACATCGTGTAAATAAGGCAGGGAGAGAAAAGATTTTATTTCTCAGACACCCTGTGAGATGGATCTGTACACACTAAGCTGGCGTATTCGTTTTTTTTTTTAAATGAAATATGGAACAAGTTTCAAGGTTAAGAAAAAAAATATTACTTTGTTTTCTAGTTTAGAGCATTGGGGCCCAGCGATCTTAGGGTCACGAAGCAGAGCCGATATTTATTTAGAGTTATTACTGAGTTCTTAGCCTGGGAGTAATAAATATCCAATGTAGCATACAGCAGCTACCAGACAGAAGGGTGACAGCTATCACATACTTCCCCTGAGCACCGTAACACACTTAGTGTAACACTCTATCTGCCCTCTTCCGCATACATGAGCTCACAGAAGCCTATGATTGGCTAATGCTAGAGAGTATGCATCTCTTTCACCCAGAGAGCACGGCCAGTTTTGCTTCCTTGGCACTCGGCCACGGATAGCTGCAGCGCCGTCAGGATTCGACCTCGCCGTCCCCGGACGATAGTGCGAATGCTTTTCTGTTGCACCACTCGGGGCATAAATGAATAGCAATTTGAGCTAAATGGATAATGTTCTGAGTGAATAGCTATTTGAGCTAAATGGATAATGTTCTGAAAATAAACCAATGCTGAGTTTATTTTACAGTTTATGAGTCCATG
Source organism: Pangasius macronema (assembly GCA_037577455.1). NCBI lineage: Eukaryota > Metazoa > Chordata > Actinopteri > Siluriformes > Pangasiidae > Pangasius > Pangasius macronema. Next base: position 7,831,575 of record CM074973.1, on the reverse strand, counting down.
AAGGCAAAAAAAAAAGTTTGAGAGCTACATATTTAGACAAACAAAACATCTGTTTGTTGCAGACTGTTACAGTGAAACAGCCATTTTAAAGATTGAAGATTCTCACGCTCTTTATAGACAGTCGTGTTCCTCCTATATCTCTTTCTCACCCTGTCCCTGTATACCTTGGCCTCCCTGCTTGCACGGATGCTCATCGTATAGAGTTAACAGCTTCCAGCTGTGTGGAAAATCGGGCTCTTGGAAAAGCAAAGGCACTGAGTGGGCAAAAAAAAAAACAAGGCTAATTCGTCCCCTTTGTTGTGCACCGACGGACCACAAAGAACGTTGTCTCCCTCCAGCAACGGGTCAAGCAGCGCCGGGGTAAACAGGGATCACGGGAACGACGGCCATTCATCGGGAGCTCATTGACTGTGTATTTCAAGCCATTCAGATCGTTGAGCTCTCAAGACAAAAGTCAGAGCCATTCAGGCTGGTAAAAGCAGCTAAAAGAGCCTGTGACACTCCACCCTTGGGGGGGGGGGGCGGGCGGCGCGGGGGGGGGGGGGGGGGGGGGGGGGGGGGGGGGGGGGGGGGGGGGGGGGGGGGGGGGGGGGGGGGGGGGGGGNCCCATTCAGATCGTTTTGATCCCAATAAACAACTCCTCGCCATTCCGGCGGGTAAAACCCGAAAAAACTGCCTGTTTAACACCACCATTCCCCCCCCCCCCCCCCCCCTTGTCTTTTTATTACTCTTTCAACCTGTTAATGCAGTCAGTACTCAAAGCTGGCTGAAAGCACACTTCTCCACCCTACTCCTCCTTTGGCTTGAGGAAGACAGGAGTGAGATCAGGGCGCTCTCAGAATAGGCCTGGTTTTTTTTTTTTTTGTGCAATGAGCTGCCTGACTAAATAAAGCCAGGTCTTTAGAAATGCACTCATTTAGCATCGAGGAGCAGGAGGAAAGCACAGAGGTGTGTGTGTGTGTGTGTGTGTGTGCGTGTGTGTGTGTGTGAGCGCCAGTTACACGTGAATGCAGAGGAGATTTTCTCACGCACACAAACACACTCGAATAAGTTTTGTTGCTTTTTGTCATGGTAAGTGGACTTTCTGCTGCTCTTTGCACGTGAGCAGAAGTTAGATCGATTTTGTTAAACTCGTTAAGCCCATTGGTGTTTCAGTGTTGGATGTTTTTTTTGTTGTTGTTGTTGTTTTTTTCTGTTTTTGATGATTTTCCACTTTATTCGCAGCCGATTTAAATGACCCTTGTGTGTTTTCTGGCTTGATTTCAACAGCGTAAGATGTCATAATTTGATTATTCGTTAAAAAATGCTTAATTATCCCACGTATTGTCTTGGTGTTGCATTTTAACGTAGAAGTGTAGTTACTGTGTCGAGGTTAGTTTTCGTAAGAGAATGTCCTATATTTTGCCAGACCTAAAAATCTAATGGTAAGTGACCCCGATGCTCGAAGAAGAGGGAGAGAAAGAAATAGGAAGGAGGCAGAAAGGAGGGAGGGGAGGTAGGTAGGAAGGATGCTGGGAGAGAGAGAGAGAGAGAGAGAGAGAGAGATAGAGTATACTACTTAATGGAAGAAAAGAAAAAAGAATCAGCCCCTCCACCCATCTTTACCCCTCCTCATCCCCTCTCCCTCGCTCTCGTTTCTCCACATGGAGCTCATCTGCTGTTTAAGGCGGCTGGGAGAAATGCCTTCAAGCTGACAGGGACTGAAAGCCCAGACATATGTTAATCACATGCGGCGATGGCAGTTTGGGAGGAGAGAGAGAGAGAGAGAGAGAGAGATTGGAAGGAGAGGAAGGAGAGATGCAGGAGGGGGGAGGAGTGCCACTCTGGAGACTTAAAACCCAGCAGCAGCAGATGAATGCCTTTGTTAGGACTCTCTAAATTGATTTTTCTTTTTTTAATGAGGCTGCTGCTGTCGCAGCTGTATGTGCTCCTGACATGACGATAGAGGGAGGGGGTTGTGTTGTTTTAGAGGAAGGAAAGGAGGAAGGAAGGATGCAGATCAGGTCCTACAGATGGGGAACGATGTACGCCTTCATTTTCACCAGCCTTGAAATATCGGGCTGTGCATCGATGGCTGTCAGGGGTAGCACATAAATCCCAGACATAAGGTCGATTCTGTATAGTGGAGCTGGTGTAATACTCGGCCACTGCATTTTCTATACAAATAGGCTTTTGCTGCAGATTTACATGATTGATTTGCAGTGTACAGTACCGACTAAATCCCGATCCGCTATACTGCTACGTCATAACTATGACACTAGTTAAGATAACGTCCATAAACAGTAACGTTATTCTTTTTTAATAACCATCTTTTTTTTAAACTACAGATATTTAATTTTTTTCCTCCTCCTAAAATTGCTATTTTCTGCATCTAATCCATTTTCTAAAGGTTTATTTTTAATCCAAGACTACTGTTTTGCTGGCAGTTTGTTATGAAGCCTATATGTCACAACACATATTGAGTATCACAGAAACGTCTTGAAATATCGCGATATGATACGTTTGTCATATCGTCCAACCCTAGTTTATTTATCCTTACTAGTCATTGAAGGTGCAAGTTATTACTGTAGTTATACCTTAATTATAATCATTTGTAATGACAGCTGGTGGTATATTCATTGCTGGATCACATCGGATACACTGGTAATTTGGTACCAAGATCGCTAACAAAAAATCTTGCAGGTTGAGAGAAAAAAAAATGAATTTTTACGACTTATGTTGGTGGAAGAAATGGCTAATTTTTTTTCCCCAAGGAACTGGACGAAATCTGGAAAGCAAAAATTAATTGCGTTCGCTATTTAATATGTAGTTTGATAATTAACTCCTCCATTGTCTTCGTTTATGCATAGAAACACAGGGAAGTCACTTAATCGAAAAGACGACCCACTTAAAATAAGTGAAAAACCAATGAAGACCAAAAAAAAATACACAGAAAAGCATAACTTTCATTTCATATCCCATATGTCTCCCATATCACTGTGGCGAACGTGTAAATGCGACATGAAACTGTAGATGTTGGCACGTCTGTTTCAACACCAACATGTAATACACAAGGTCGGGTTTTATTATTGACTTCATCACCCCTTTAACATCTAAACATGCTCTATAACTCCCCGGACTCAGATGTTGTTTTCGTTAGGTGCTGTAGTAAAAAAAAAATAAGAGCTGAGTACGCATAAGCAGGAGCAGATGTGTGGGAAATCACAGAAGTGGCCTGTGCTGTTTTTCCCCCCTTTCTTTATGAGAAGGAGAGCATCAGACAGTGCTAGCAGCACTTTTTTTTCATCCTGCAGCCAGTCTCTGCAGTCTATCTCTTTCTCTTCCTTCACCATTTCTGTTTTTTAAATGCTCATCAACCTTTCTTGCTTTAGTGCTCTCCTCTTTCTCTCTGTCTCTCTCCTCTTTCTCTCTGTCTCTCTCCTCTTTCTCTCTGTCTCGCTCCTCTTTCTCTCTGTCTCGCTCCTCTTTCTCTCGCGTACTTGATAGTGTGTGGCTGCATCAAGTCAGCTGGGAGGAGGCAGGAAAAGAGGTGTGTGTGTGTGTGTGTGTGTGTGTGTGTGTGTGTGTGTGTGTGTGCCAGTAAGTGGGCATTGTGTGACTCAGTGTGAATGTTTGTGTTGTATGGGTGTGTGTGTGTGTGTGTGTGTGCCACAAGTGCCCCTGTCAGTACTTCACATCCATCCTACACACACAGAGAAGAGAGTTTGGTGATGCTGTGTATTATCTGGCCTTATCACTCTGAGATGCTAGGTGAGGTTGGACACACACACAACCTCACCTGTTATTGGTGTCAACTCTATATGCATCTTTAGAATGTTGGCCAACCTCTGGAAGAAGAAGAAGAGTTAATGAACGGGATTTCAGGAACGTTTCTGGAATGTAAAGGCAGGATTCTGCGTGGGTGCACTCTAAGCCTTTATGTCTCGAAGCCTTTTTTTTTTCCTGTCGAATTCCACACTGAGTCTGGCCAAAGGTGTGCTCAAGATGGAGGACAGTGTATGGAAAAGAAATAGGATGAAGAAGTAAAGTGGAACAGGCAGAAACGGAGAGAGAGAGGGAGGGAGAGAGTGCAGCTGGCAGCTTGTGTGTGTATGGGGGTTGAGTGCTGTGTGCTCTCTGGTCTTCACAGATGGTGTTGTGAGACAGTCTCTGCTGGCGTTGCCCGCCATGCTGCTCTCCTGTGTGCCATGGGCACCGCGGCACTGCCAACCTACCCACCCGCTACATACTCACTCCCTCTCGCTGTTTCTCTTCTATTGCTGTTTACTCAGTTTTGTTTTGATTCTAAACTCTGTGATTTAAGTTGTATAAATGCATGTATTCAGTTGTTTGCATTTTGGCCTGATTTACATGAGAGCTCTCCAAAAGCTTTTACTTCTCCTAAATGCACGCCTTTGTTTTCAGCTGAAGTGTGTGTCTGTGTGTGTGTGTGTGTGTGTGTGTGTGTGTGTCTGTGTCTGTGTGTGCCTGCTGGAGGGGTCTGGAGGAAGCAGCTGCGCATGAGAGCGCGTGCCAGGTCAGGGACACTTGAGCAGAACTGACACCAGGCTATTTCGGACACCCATCTGCGCTGGAGCTACCGTTCCTCCAGGCCTCGCGCGACGGGCAATCTGTTCGCTCTGCTGGCGCCGTGCCAATCTCAGTGCCATCCATCTGTGGCAGGGACTGGCGCTCTCTCTCTGCTCCGCCTGCGCTTTCTGCCTCCTGCATTAGCCAGAGCCACTGTAGATTTCGCTCATGTGGTCACGGGAACGCGTTCCGATCAGCGGACGAAAGATGCTAATGAACAAATATAGGCTTATTATTGCGTTATATTAATTCACAAGTTATGGCCTACATATACTACATAGTTATAGCTTTCTTATTATATGTGATGCATTAGATTGATTAGTATTCTGTGCGAACAAAAACAAATTCGTGCATATGAATATATGATAGCTTCGAAAATAGTTAAAATTTTTGCTAAGACTCTGTAACCTCTCCACATCCATCTAACTCGATTACTAGATACATGAATAATACATACCCTTGAATAAAACTATTCTATTATGGTCGGGTTTCAAATAATAGGAGGACGGACAACACATCCTAAAATGCTGTCTTCCTTTCCTACCACAGCAACTTGCCAATAACGACAATTTTGTAATGCATTAATAAATAACGTCATACATTATATCCATTTACAGTTACAGTCAGTGTTGGGGAACGTCCATGGGCCAACACTTATGTTCACTCCCTTAACAGCCTCTTTTCTTTCTTACTGTTGAAGTTAATAAGACAAAACAACGCAGCAGAATCAAGAATTCAGCAGCACCATGCTATAACCGTTTGACAGTAATGACTCACATTAGGATGAGAACGCAATCCCACAGAACTCTGACTTGTCTTCGGCTACACAGGGAGACGGGGTAGGAAGGGCCTTGTTCTTTCATGTTGCTCATGAGCCATAACACACACTACATGACCCTGTCTGTTTGTTTAGCCAAAGTTCACAGTCAAAACGTGCACGGATTTCAGAAAAACTTTTCCCGCCTCACAGAGTCCCCCGGTTTGATCCAGAGCTCGGGTTACTGCCTGTGCAGAGTTTCACATGTTCTCCCTGTGTCTGCATGCGTTTTCCTTAGGGTTCTCTGGTTTCCTCCCACCTACTAATGAAAACAGTGCTGGCCACACACACACACACACACACAGTCATGGAGAAATAAGCATATACAGCAAATCTGAAAATCCAGAAAACCTGTGTGTCACTCTTTGCTGCATCTCCTTCCTGTCACGCTAACATGGCTTTGACTAAAAACCTTTTTTTTTTTTTTTATTAAAAACATCTTCAAAGGTAAGTCCAGACAAAACGGTGTCAAAGTAGTTTCGGTACGTCCAATTTCGAAATGATGAGAGTTAAGTTTAATAGCACATGAAACTCAGGGATGTTCCCCAAGTTCAAGCGTTACACATCCTTTTAGTCATTTAAGAGCTGCGCTGGCGGTCGGTGTGTTTAGGATGCAGCTACTGCCTCGAGCTAAGCCTCAGTCTCTTCCACTCAAAGCCATTAGCAAGGCCACTACACATACATACACACACACACACACACACACACAAAAGCACTCGCAGTGGAAGTGCCCTGATGTTAGTCTCCAGCCGTCCAGATGTGACTCAAATCGTTTTTAAGGGTCTCATGAAGCGGACGGGAGGAGAGAGAGGGAGAGAGAGAGGGAGAGAGATAGTTTTTCTATATGCACATTGATGAAGGGCAGCATTAGTTGTTTTCTGAACCTGGTTCTACTTAGTAAATCTCCATCCTGGGCTGCATTTCATAAATTGTCTACATATTTTTCCAAGCAGAGGACTTAACTCGCTCTAATTTTTAACACATGGCTCCTGTCATGTGATATTTTCAAAAAACGCTTGCAGATAGACGACCCGGCAGAACTAAACCGTCAACCTGCCGTCAGATCTTGCTGGGTTTTTTTCCTTTGTTTTTTTTTTTTTTCCATTTTTTATTTTTATTTTATTTTATTTATTTATTTGGGGAGGGGGGGGGGTCTCTACCTCTCCCCCTTCTACTCTATTTTGCTCTCATTTTACTCCCGTTCTTTTATGGCATAGCTGTGTTTTCAGTTAGCGGGGCCATATATTACCCACTCACATAGTAAAGTAGCATTTCCCTGATGTAAAACATGAGCCTCTTTACTATCTGTCAAAAATTGATTTGGCATTTATAGCTGCAGAGTCTACTCGTCTTAAGATCAGAGGCCGCATGAGCAGAGCAGTCGCTGCCAGCCAATCCGAGACGCGCAGTCACATAGGATTGTGGGTAATGAGAGAGGATAGGCCTGCAGTGCTACCTCAAACTCAGTTATAAGCCAGAATACCATCTGTTTTCTGGGTCGATTCATGCAGAGATACGTAGAAGTGACACACATATGGATAAGCGACATTATGACCTGTTAGCTTAACTGCATTGCACAAACCCACCTCAGGTGCATTGTGAATCACTTTTTGGAAATGAAGTAACTGAAAGTATATTGAACCTGTTTATTCTTAAAAGCCGGCTGTAATTTAAATCACTGGTTCTAATACGTTCCTGTAGTAACAACTCATTCGCAAGGACTTATATGACTTCACATAATTTAAGCCTTTAAGCCTGACGCTAAATGGAAAGTGTTGTTCAACAGCGAAAAACATACCAACTTGCAGTGGTAAAATTTTCTGTAAAGCAAAGTTGAATATTTATGAAAGAAGACCTCAGTCAGTGTTGATATTTTCAGGTAAAGGAGTTCCTTTAAGTTTTTCTGCCAAAGAGAAAGTCCTCTGGACAGCCCACTTTGTGCGTTGTGGTTTCTCACACTGCATTCGTCTTCTTATTAACTTCAAGTGAACGAGGAAAAAAGAGGCTGGAGAAGTGGTGTTCATACGTTCAACATTAAGTGCACCTATAAATGGATAAAAAGTATGACATATTGTTCTTTAAATAAAAATGGTTTGATTTGGCAAATTGCTGCTTTAGGATGGTAACCCGCATCACACCACCCAGTACGCTTGTCATGTTTTATTCCTTACATGTTTACCTGAATTCAATACCGTCACATGAACTTTAATAAAGTTGTGTGACAGTGTATTACCCCTGAAGTGTGTATAATTCTCAGGCAGAAATGGCTTTCCTTTATTTATGAATGCTTATGAGGCCAAAAAGAATAGTCGGTGCCCCGCTGGTGACCAAACAAAGCCGTGTCTAGGTGTAGAACCATGGTGCATCTCTCTCTCTCTCTCTCTCTCTCTCTCTCTCTCTCTCTCTCTCTCTCTCTTTCTTTCTCTCTCTTCACCATCTTCAGTCAGCTGGCATCTGCCAGTGCCAGGAGGCTGAGTGAGTCATTGACTTGAGGGTTGGATGAGTTTCAGATTAGCGTTTGAAAGCACTAATCTCAGTATAAAAGCCCTTTTATTGACAAATGCTCTAATTCTGCCTCTTCAGATAAGAAGTTAGTAAATAAGTATTTGCCGTTTATTCAAAACATGTCGAAAATTGCAGCATTGCAGCACAGCTTGTAGTGTAATTACAAAATTTTCTTGAATACGTTAGAGAGGTCGAAGATTACAGCACAAGCTGCCTATATTTTCATTTATGTGAGATCTGGTGCAAGGTCTCATGCCTACAAATCTGACAAAAGATTTTTTCTTTTTTTTTTTTTTCATTTTGCCTAGCAACAAGATTCAGCAGAAATCTCTGAGATTTGAACCGAAGCATAACATTGACAATGAATCAGTTTTACTGTTCAACACTTGTTTTCTTCCTCTGTACCTGAGGCCAGTAAGGACTTATTTCAACAGATGTTTAAAACAGACGTTGCTATAAATCCATTCTGAAGAATAAGAGGTTCCTCTTTACTCTCACTGAAGGCAAGAATACACGACGTAGACAAAATAACCAGTCGAAGAAAATAAAAGTCTGACAGTCATTATTTTGCCGATCAGCTTATGGTTCTTTGTGGCTAAAATTTACGTCAGAGTGGCAGTATATGCGTGTTAGATGACATTAAAGAGCTGTTAGATTGCCCGCTGTGTTAATTTTTCATCTAACCAATGATATGGGGTTTTGAGAGAAATTATTGGAAAAATTATTGGAAATATCTGAGCCCTGGAAATATCTGAGCCCTTGAATTTTTGTATTGCTATTCTTAAGCAATAATACCATATGGCTGCAGTGACGGATGTAACCGAATACAAATGCGTTATTCTGAATGAAACAGCAATGTGTTCTAAACAAATACAAATACAGTCATAAAAAGGAGATGCACTGTTAAAAAAAAGCTTGCCATTAAGGTTTACAGAGCTTCTGGTTGAGAATAGAGAGATGTGATGGATCTTACAGGGCGCAAAACAAAAAAGTCACGCAAGCAGGAAGTTTTTACTTTCATGCGGGTGCAAGCGAGCAGTTAGATATGAAGCTCGTTAAAAAAAACAACAACAAAGGGGTACAAGTAATGGTACTACCACGTAAATAAGTAAACAGGCATCACAAAGACCCCCGCATTCCCATCCCACGTATAAAACTCAAAACAGAGAGAAAGAATATTTTGAGCACTAAGCAGAATGCTGATACAGATAGTGGCAATGCATTACACCCCTAGTCTGAATGGTGCTTTGGGCTTTAACATGGAAACCAGCAGCATTAGTGGCAACACCACTGGTATTTTTCGTGCTCCTATTAGCAAGATTTATGAACATTATATGATGAACACCTCAGTAGAAATCGGCGAGGGAATTAAAGCAGGAGGGCTCTTTAAATATTAAAGCGGCCAGGTTGGGTTGGTAACTCTTGAGTGAGCACAGGCTTCTGAAGGTCCCCTCAGCGCTCACGTCATTTGATGGGATAGAATGAAACGACGGCACACCACCTGGTGCCGGCCAAGCGAAGCTCAGAAAACAAGAGCGCCTGGAAAAGCAAGGGGCTCAGAGGAGTGTGAGAGAGAGAGAGAGAGAGAGAGAGAGAGGGAGGTGGGGTCGGAGGGAGGTGGGGATGAGGGGTGAAATAAAGTTAGATAGAGGTTCGAGGGGATACGGCTTTGCTGTAGGGAGAGTGAGAGCAATAAGCACGAGGATTGAGCTCCAGGACGACAGAGGACGTTCATACATCTTCCCTGACAAGCAGAAGGAGTTTGATAGGCTGGTCTTCCATCTGGCAGAGATGATTGCACGGTGCACCGACATGCACAGGTTCATAATGTATTTAGGAGAGCGGAGAGCAATGCTTGCATACCAATGCAAGCCTCGCAGCTTTACCGTGAGCTTCTATTACTCAAAACAGCATCTGAATTCCAATGAAGCCTGACGTTCCTCACACATTCCTGAGCATCTCTGGATATTCCAAATTAGCCATCTTGTAAACCGACATTATTGTTTGATCATCTTTATGTACCCTACCATACACAATGCAATGCACTGAGGTATAGTGGCTGGACAGGCACTGTTGTTGTCATGTGGTCTCCTTTATTGCCTCAGCTTATTTATTTGCTGTTGTATGAAGCATTTCGTCTTCTCTTTCCTCTCTTACCACATGACTTCCTTTGGTTCCCTCTGGGAGCTGAACTGCTGCGATCTTGTCACCATTAGTGTGCAGTCAACTGGCTTCCTGGGTCTGTTGTGTGTCGTGCTTTTTGCATCAGCGAGAAGCAAACGGGGCTGTGTTCTGAAGAGCACAGACTCTCTTTTAGAGAACTTCCTCTGGAGAAACTCACACTGACCCGTGTAGTTATAGCACTGCGCAAGTTTCTGGCTATGACAGGCGTCAGAGAAAGCGTGTGTTCAATCTCAGCACAGCAGATCTCAGTAAGATTCTCACAGGCAGTCCTAATATAAGTCACTATTTTCCCTGCAGATTAGATTTTATGAAGATTTGGAAAAGTGAGTGTCAGAACTGCAGTGCAGGAGGATAAATCTTGTTTCATTTTAACTCTTAAAATTAAAATGTAGTTACGAGGAACCGGCTCCACGGCTATATTAAACCCGTTTCTGGAGCTCTCCGCACGATTGCTCGACATATTATTTTACAGACGTTTTCATATGCATTGAGCGAATTGATGGGTGTACTTTATATTTTATTCATGAACTTCTTCATTCTGTACTCAATGCGTGCAAACAGTGCCGTCACTGCAGTGAGTGATGTAACAGATATGCAACTGGCAAAGCATTCAATATCAGACCAAGAAAAGCAGACCTCGGCTGGGCTTTGGATGTTCATGCTGGAGGAAGAAAAAAACAAGTGGTTATATAAAAGGGACCAGATCAGCCCGGTTGGTGGAGGATGATGAAACTGAAGGCACGGCTTTCGAGCAGTGGGATGTGTATGCGCATGTTTTTATAACCAGTTAGTAAATCTAGCCAAATTCTTTGCATAAGTAAACATGCATCTGCTCATTTAAATAAATATTCTGAAAAAAGTTGATGTACAGCTTCACATTCTTCACTCAAGCTGAAGTGGAGATGGATAAACTCTTAAATTTACTTCAGTTATGAAAGTACAAAAAAGATTTGTAAAAAATTTTTTTTAAAAAGCCTCAAATCACACTCAACTACTGATGATAAATTAGTGCCCCTCTCACCAATTGCTAATTGCTAATCTTTCAAATGTTATCTAGCATGCTACTACTCTGACCAACATTTAAGAGATTAGAAATTAGCTAATGCTAACTAACAATAGCTTAATTCCTAATCTCTCACGTTAGCTAGCAAATTACCTCAGAAGTGTAATGCTAATTGCTAGCTGTCATTATACTGCCTTGATAAGTATGCAGTGTGTAATTATTTATTTACTGGTCTTATTTTCGCTGTCACATCTCTCTCAAGATTAGATTTAGGTTAGATTTAGGTTAGATTTGTTAGGGATTTAGATCTCCTTGAAGTTGTCTGATGCTAAAAAGTCACTGTATGAATTTCTGACTCTGTAGTGAAGTAGTGAAGTGTCGTTTTTTGAAACTGTAGTGAGTAGAAAATGAAGATTTTTACCAATTCAATACGCAAAAGTTTTTTTAAAAAAAAACTCCTCCCTTGTGTGATATTCAAACAGACATATTCAGTATATGGTTTTTCCACATTCACGGCGTATCCAAAGCCATATCCAATCCAGCAGCTCAAATCCTGTTATGATAATCATTCAGTAGCATACACACAGCTGCTCTCTGATTCCCATCCACACACGACTGTGAGAGGCTGATAGCAAACACAGCAGATGTTCTGGAACATTCTTTCAGTAGAATGACGACACACTCTACTCCTCTACACACGTGAACCCGATGTCGTATGGGCATACATATCGTCTTAAGTCATAGTATACAGGTATGACCATATACTGTGATACAGTAATCGTACAGTAGTTAATGATACGGCTGTAGGTAATGACATTACAGAACATGTTCTAGGAGCAGTGCATTCTGGATATTTTACGGAACAAACTTTTACACATTGAACTTGTATCCAGCACATCTCAATGGGTTTTATTTAGCTCTATGACGATGTTTCGAGACTGTGATCTCTGAGTAATGTCTTTACGATTTATTTGTAGAGGAGTGTCTTTTGGAGTGGAAACCAACAATTACATGGTTATGTGGACATTAATATAAACCTTGCAGCCAGAACTATTTTCAGAGCTGCTGCTATAGAAATTTAATCAACGCCTTCTGACCAATCAGAATTGAGCATACAAACGCAGTGTGGTATTATTATTATTATTATTATTAATATTTTTAATATGACTTACGCTTGTAAACTTGTAAATAGACACAGTGCTAAATTGAAAGCTCTGATATTCCATTGTGCAGTCATTTTTTTTTTCTATAAAATTTCACCACAAAGTATAATAGAAAATGTCTCAGTAGGGTTTTAGGGCTTCACAAGATCAGTGTTCGCTTCAGAGAGATTCTTTTCTGTCTTTGCTGTTTGGGATGCCATCGCAAAATGCTCTCTTTTTGGAAACCAATAGCTCTTGAATGCACCATTTACTGTCACTCACTGCCCATGACAAATGACAGGGCATGGAGTGAGGATGCGGCTGTTTGCGATTTCTGTGGCTCTGCTCGCTGTGGTGGTTAATGGCGATCTGTGTTACTCCGGTGCTGTTTTGAGAAGCAATAAAAGACCTCCGCATGAGGAAAATGGAAAGCACTCTAACGGCCTTGCAGGAAGTCGCATTAAATTTCCTCACTGCATCTATGGTCCTCGCAGACCACCTAATATTTATTTGTGTGGCGCGTGCCACTGTTTCCCATTCCAAAAGGCAAAGAAACAGGAAAAACCAACAAACTCCGCATGTTAACTTCATGCTGATTCCCTCTATGAAGTGTATGACTTAAGTTTGGTTTTTGAGCCTGTTTACTTTTTTTATGTTGCAAGAAACAACCTTTAGCAGCATTATAGACATGTTTTCTGAATATTACTGACATGCGTCAGTGTGTATGCACTCGTCTTATTGGTCAAGCATTAATTTTTTCTTATTGGTCAGCAAAAATTTTCCTACATCTCAAAAATGTACAGAAAGACCCAAATCTAGCCCAAAAAATTCAGCCAGTTGAAAAGGAAGCCATGTTTTCCTTGTGTTACTTGTGTTTCCACAAGTCACTGTGGTGTGCACGCATTTCTGATTTTCAGCATCTGCAGTATGTCATCACTCGGCCTGGTATGGATATTATCCAGTTCACAGTCCCTTTTCTCTCTCCAAATCTTTGTAATATTTCCTTCCATATTTAGACCATTAACCTGGCATTCTGATGGTAAAAATATCCTGGCAGCTGCAAACTAGGCGAAAAACCACCACCCAGGGACTCGCTTTTCCCGCCCGCAACCTCTTTCCAAAACTAGCCCAATTAGACGTAAAAACTGTGACCCTGGCAACCCTGATTGTGAGCATGGGCAATATTTAATCCCTCTGAGATGAAGTACTAAATCTTGAGTGTGTTAAAGATATGGCTAACTAAAGTGACAATGTCATTTTATATTTATATTGTTGCCCCATGTGTTAAGGTTAGGTTAAGGTATTTATTAGTATAAATTTCAACTGTTGCTTTATTATTATCATTATTATTTTTCTGTGTGTGTGTGTGTGTGTGTGTGTGTGTGTGTGTGTGTGTATTGAACATCAGGTGTGTAGATTAAAGCTTAACCCATTACTTTATCATCCATCTCTGTCAGCCAGAGAGCAGGGATGAGTCTCAGATGCTTCAGGCTTGTGTTTCTGTCCTCCACTCTGCAGCTCAGCCATGGCATTGATCCATAACGTTAATCTCCAATTAGACTCATGGAAGCAAAAGCAGCCATTCAAGTTTTTGAGAACGTATACAGTCTCAGAAAATCATCTTTATCTTATAAAATCTCTTGATGAGACATTATTCACACAAGCTGTCGGTGTTATTGATACCATGTGCATTCAACATGTTTCTCTTATTAATCTGATGCCTACAGCAGCACCACTATAGACATCATAGTGAGCCTTAGTCATGTTTTAACATTTACAACACAAATGTTTGGCTACATACAGGATTTGAAAATTTGTTAAATTAAACTCCAGAGCTGCATCATGTCGTTCGCTACCTCAACCAGGATCTTTTGCCTCACAGCTGCCAAAAGGATCTCATTTGATCCATGCCTGGTTTCCGATAGTAATAAGTTTTCATTTTTTCCCATCAGATTAATTCGGACTTCTGCGGAAACAAACACAACAGCACCACCAATAATAATAAGAAAAATACACAATGGAGTGAGAAGTGAGACTGGGGCTGATTTCTTTCTAGCCCAGACTGTAGATTCATGCAGCATATTGTCCAATGTATATACAGATTACACAAAAGGACAGATGACAGAACCCAGTAGAGCCCAGTAGAGCATTAAGAGCTTGTAACACTCCCATCTAATATCACAGGCATTTGTCATTGTTCTTTACATATCGCAGCAAAATTGGGTTAAAAGTCTTCCTCCACTTACTGTATTTAATAATATTTACCCAACTGGAAGTCATCAGTGCCCAGATGGAGTGCAAATGAGTGAAAGAAAGATGGTCAAGAAGATTTGCAGTACTGTTTTTCCTGCTGAAACCACATAGAAAGAATCGTGAGGTTTATGAAAAAAAAAGGTATGGGTCAGATTAAATGTACAAACACACACATGTGTCTAGGAAATGGTAGCCATGTGGAGTGGAAATTCCCACCTTCTTTATCTCTTCTGCATTGGCAAGAGTCCTAAAAGGATGGCTTTTCTTTGTAAAAGAGAGCACTAATCACCCCCAGGGCCCTCGGCTTAGACTTTACACATGCAAAAAAATAAGCTCTGCTTTTCATTAACTTTATGGGTCTTCATAAGAACTTGAAGACACTATTAATTTTGTCTGTATGACTTGTTCCTTCACTTATAAGGCATCAAGGGCATGTTTGGTTAAAAAAAAATCAACCAAGTATTTTTTTTTTTATAATGTACAACTGGAATTTATTATCTAGGCCAATTCTTGCTGGAATTTATGATGTCATGTATAATTTGGACTGTCTGGAAAGTCTTCAGTCCAGATGTGCGTGCTTCTAACTTGCCTGATTAGGATTTCTGTTCTGGCACGAGGCTTCAGTTTGATCAGACAACAAAGTTGTCTAAAGCTACAGCTAATCAGTCTGTTGACTGACTCGTACATGGCTGAAAAAATGTCAAGTTTGCTGATATAACACACACTTTAAACTGTGTGTGACATCATCCAAATCTTGTCCAGTACCGATTGTGTCTGTAGTACCCTAAATCCCGACGCACTATACGAAGTTTTGAGTCATACACGTTCGACAATATGACAAAATGAAATACAATAAATTAAGACAGAATTATTTAATGTGTCTGACTGGATGTGAGTGATGTTTTTTGCTTTCTTTTAAATAAGGATTCAACAATATGTCTCTAATAGCATAAAAGAATAAGGTGGAACTCTAAAGAGTAAAAACTATACTTGTTGAGAGACTTGTTTAAAAAGTAAGAATAAATTTACATTACTTCTGTGATGACAGGCTGAGTAAAATGTTTTGTTGGGATGATCTCTCCACCTTTAAAGATTTACAGACGTACCTCCGCTGTCCGCTACCAGTCGCTCACTTCAGCCACAACACTCATCTTTATTTAGTCTAAAAGCTAATAATGTTGTGTTTGGCTGTTCATGTGTTTTAGCTCTGCATTCCTACACTAAAGACCTGATTGAGTAAAGCAGCTTTTTGACAATATCTTGTACGAAAAGCTTTATACAGTTTAAATAAATAAACTGATTTGAAGTCTACAAAGGGAGCGCTGCTCTGCTGTGTGTGGAACAGCGTTTAATCAGCCCTGTTATTATTCCCTACTTTTAATCTGTTTGTTTATCATAGTCCTTCATAATGATTTCGCTCACATTGTGATAAATAATAAAAAATATGGTTAATCAAGCAGCCTTAATTAGCTTCCTTCACTAATTAAAGAGTGAGCCATACAATAGTCTAAGGCTTATTGGGTTGTCGCCTTGCTTGTGTGTCTTGCAGCCATCGTTCCCACTTTGTTCACCTGGATTTCAAAAGGAAAAAAGCAATTTTAGGGCTCTTAAGTAAAATAGAAGAAAAGATATCACTGCAGATATCTTTATAAAGTCCTCATTCACAACTCCATACATTTTGAATTCAGTTGGAATACTAAATAATCACAGATACAGCGATAAACTGTCCATATTTGGCTACAAGGTAACTACACCAATGTAAAGTCACACAAAACGTGAGTCACAGATAGCTTCCATAGAGTGATTATTGCTCCTGGTTGTCAAAAATTGCAACAAACACTAATAGAGATCCATTCTGATCATCTTAACCTGAACCACTCTGTTTTAATGAGTTGCTACAATGCCACTGTGAGATCATGGTGGATCATCCACACGCCCCAGTGTTCTCACACACACCGGTGGATCCTGCACACGCCCCAGTGTTCTCACACACACCGGTGGATCATCCACACGCCCCAGTGTTCTCACACCCACCATCCTGACTGTGGGAAGAGCATGCGCCTGGGACATGTAGCGACCACCCTGATTCCAGCTGTCATACCTGCGTTTCCTCCTTCAGATAGTACTGAGGAGGTCTTCCTTCTCTGTCTGCTCTCTTCTGTTTGCTGTTACGCCCCTTACTTCCTTCTTACACAACGTTCAACATGGCTGTTTGATAACAACAGTCATATA
>CM074973.1:7788223-7814770 GCA_037577455.1 Pangasius macronema | reverse complement strand
CCCCAAACCATCTCCACAGCCCCCAGGTGGCACCATCCCCAGCAACCACACGGTTCTTCAGGCCATCCATATGGGGATCATCCATTCTGATCATCTTAACCTGAACCACTCTGTTTGAATGAGTTGCCAAAATGCCACTGTGAGATCATGGTGGATCATGCACACGTCCCAGTGTTCTCACACACACCAGTGGATCATCCACACGCCCCAGTGTTCTCACACACACCGTCCCGACTGTGGGAAGAGCATGCGTCTGGAACATGTAGCAACCACCCTAATTCCAGCTGTCATACCTGCGTTTCCTCCTTCAGATAGTAGTGAGGAGGTCTTCCTTCTCTGTCTGCTCCGAAGACAAACGACAATGCGGGGAATGAAGGAAGAATGTGTTGCAAGTTGTACCGACAAACTATTGTTGTCAGTATATTTACTGTATAGCAGCCATTAACTGCAGGTCGTGATCACCATATGTGGCACAGGGCTAAGCCTTCCTCTCTTTCAAGATAAAAATACATAGTTTGCATTTTTGGCATCCATATTGTCTTATTTACTGTTTTTCCTTTTATATAACCAACAACAATAAAACTAGAATAGACCGAATGTTATGAAATACACACCAGGGCTGATTTCTTTCTAGCTCAGGTTATAGATTTACGTTAAAATTTCATGTGCATTGAGGCTGATTTATTTCACCGCTAACGAACTGTTTTGGTCTAGCGACCCCTAGTATTTGCACACAAGTGTAACTGGTTACTGAAATTCCTGTATACATGTGGTTGTCCTCCAGTAAGAGGATGGTTGGTATGTACCAGAGCCAAGAGCTGTGTCCAAACCAGAAGGACCTGATGTCTTGTTGTCTCATGAGTCTGTGTCTTAGAAAGCAGTGTGTCAATAGATACGAAAGTAGCTCTAAGCAAGTGGTTTGAGATACCTACATATGCTAACGTTTACTAGTAATTACCTAACTATTAGAGATAACAGAGTGAATATCCTGTGACTACTCCAGCTGTTCTTTGTCAGAAGTAAAATCTTAATTCAAAGCAGTTACAAATAGCTTAATGTACTTTTAGCCATTATTTCCCTCCATTTTCTGTTAGACTTCCTGCTTCACTGGGATTTTGGGATACACCGAGCAACTACGTTTCCCTGGGAATCCCAGATGTTTTTACCTTTTGGCCTAATTTACGTAAAATATTCTGGATTTTGGTTTCTGATTTTTTTTTTTTTTTAAATATACACTCCATGCCTACTTGACTGTCTTGAATGGCAGCATTTATTACATTTAGCACACGCTGATGGAGGAAGAGAATGGTGAGGAAGACTGAGCAGCTGGTCTTTGGGCACTCAGCAGGCCTGTATTCAGTGTGTTAGTTACAGGAGCTCAGGTGTACAGGAGATCATCAAGGTCTCACCAGCACTTTCATTTCCTTAGACTCCTTGCTTCATTCATATCCATCATTTTCCCCGTCTCTCCTCATGGGTGGTTCATCGGTCACGTCTAGCTATCGACGAGTAAGACATGTACTTGTTTGTGTCTCCCTGCAGATCGCACTGAGAAGCCCTCCACCATGCCCGACTCGCCCGCCGATGTGAAAGCACAGCCCAGGTTAACTCCGCCCACCATGCCTCCGCCACCCGGCACACAGGGAGCCCCCAGGACCAGCTCGTTCACTCCCACGACACGTGAGTATCACACACACACAACCTCACAGTATCTTATGTATATGTATGTACAGCAAGGTACAAAAAGGAAAGCGCCCACTACACAGTAACTGCACAAAACAGCTGTTGAGACAGAGACAGAGTAATCGGTGTGATCTGAGCTCCGCTGTGCTGTCAGCGCCTCTAACACACTCCTCACACTTCCTCTTCACTGCCGGATCCCTAAAACACAGATCACTTGGACTCTGCAATTAGCGCTTATACAAAAAAAAAGAAAAGGAAAAATACACACGCAAGCTTGCACTGAATGAATGAGGAGCCTTTTAAAAGCAGATTCTAATTACACATGCTGAAGGTTTAACAAAGCGAGCGCTTTGATTCACCCCCCCACCACCACCGCCACCACCACCACCACCACACACACACCCTCCCGTTGTAATTGTTAGCAGATGCAGCTGAAGTATCTCATTTCTGTGCTGCTGGAGAGAGGCCACAGCCTAATCTCATTAGCGAGACGTTGACGCCGTGGCCCGTATGGTTCGCATCATCATTCGACCACATGTATTCGCCGCTGCTACATTTCATATGGCTGATGTGCGCTACATGGTTATGCGCTTAAGGCCACCGGGGCTGATTGGAAGCAAACGCAGCACATTCTGGGTTGCAGGAGCTCAGTGGTATGTGGACGTTAGACATAATCTGGGTTCACCTAGTCATCAGGTGGCACTTAACAGCGAGGCTTCAGGTTTAGGGATTTTCACTCTCATGTTCAGCTTAGATGATTTCTCAGAACAATCTCTTTTGATTTGCATTCTGATTTATTGCAATGAAAGTGTGTTTATATAATAAAATGTGTTTAAATTCCCTCAAAACGGAACGTAAGGGTTATAATATTATAATGAGGGCTGGAAAATACTTTGTATGATGATTTGTATTTTACTCAGGTGTTATTGAAATTGAATACTCTAACTCAAGTACATTTACAAGAGCTAAAACTCATTTTTTCCTTCTTAAATCTTTACAAACCTCTTTTTTTTCTTAGTAAAAATTTAATATCTGCCTTTAAAGAAGTATTTAAGCTAACTGTAAGTTTGGTAAAATGGCTACATTTGTATCTTAGCTACGTAAATTAGCCAGCTAGCTAAGTGCTGCAAGTTAGCTTGTTAAATTAGCTATTAATTAGCTCAGTAATTAACTAGCAATTAGATAGTTAAGTTTTCTTTTCATTGTGCCTTTGCATTCATTCCAAAAGAGCTATTACACAAGACAGCGAGACGAGTTCTAGGTTTGTCTGAGTTAGCAGAATAGTTTCCTTATGTCTGCTAGCTTAGTGAACTAGCTAGTCATGCAGGGTCGGCCATGATGAACTTACGGTCAGCTAGATAGATTTTGCCTCCATACTCCTACTTTTAATCAAGTATGATTTTGTCACAGTACCCTGACTATAAATCAACAATAAATTTAGTAACACTTTCTGTGAAGCCCATATTCATTGCAAACATTATATACACATAGAAAGAGTTTTTTTTATTTATATATTTTTTTGCCTCTTTCAGTAACAAATGGCACCAGTCACTCTCCCACCGCACTGAACGGCGCTCCCTCATCCCCCAATGGCTTCAGCAACGGCCCTTCATCCTCTTCCTCCTCTTCGCTGGCCAATCAGCAGCTCCCTCCGGCATGCGGCGCACGGCAGCTCAGCAAGCTGAAGCGCTTCCTTACGACTCTGCAGCAGTTCGGCAACGACATCTCGCCGGAAATCGGCGACCGCGTCCGCACACTCGTGCTGGGCCTTGTGGTGAGTCTGTACACACACGTATACACCCCATTGTGGATCTGGATCATGCTGAACATTTACGGAGAGTCTAAACATACAGAGATGTACAGACACATGGTCTAGATTTTGCTGAGCGTTCACAGATACACACACACACTCATTTACTTTTAATTTATGGGTTTTTTTACACACTCAAAAGGGTACACATGGGCAATGTTCAGACAGCCAAAATGCATACTTGCACAGTCATATATAGATCAACATATATAGAAAACATATCAACATATATAGAAAATAAAACACTATAAATAACATCATGAGAGGAATAAAGATGGAGAAAGGAAACAGGGATGATATGAGTTATAGGTTATAGGTCATCATTGCCACTCTAGAGCCTTACTGTAATTCTCTCTGCTTCAGGGATACCATGAGATTTCTAACCTTACACTATAAACATGAAAAAATATACAAAAAAAGCATATATATGAATTTCAGTGTACTGCACTTGTTACAACAAATGCTTTCTATCTTTAAGAGTTAAAGGAAACAACTCCACCCTGAACAACTCGTTTATTAAATGTTAATTTCTTCATTGACATCCAAGATGTATTTTGTAATGGAAATTGTAATGAGTTGATTTAGCTTCATCTCTACCTAAAGACAGCGATGCAGCAGCGCTTTAGTAGTCTTTACTAGTGTTCAGGTCTCTCACCTCCTCATCTATACACTCTGCTGAAACAGATCAGCTTCCAAAGCTTAATTTTTCCTTTTAATACCACCATCAACTCTGTAGTAGATCAATAACTAGCCGAGCTGAAACTATTCGAGTCCAGCGTTCGCCGTCTCCTCTACTACTTCACTGGATTTCTCACTGAACATCCACAGAAAATTTGTTTTTAGGAGCTAACTGCAAAACCTGACCATTATGCTTGAATTTCTTTTCTTCTTAAATACAGCAAATTAGCACCAGAATCGCTAAGTGTGTCACATATATTTTAAAATAAACATATTTAATGTGTTTCAGGGTGGATTTTTCTATTAAGATGCTAGGTGGTGTGGGCTGGATGATATCTAAACATATAGACCAACAGGAGCCAGAATTTCTATCGTTTCTATTGTTTTGTTGTAAATAAAAAAAATGTCAGATTCCTATAAATAATGCTACACGATGAGCTGACTTATTATACCATTGTATGATATACACTATAATATATCACTGAAATTGCAGAAATTACGGGCCACACAGCTACGTCTAAGAAAGTCATTTTTTTGTGAATAACATCAAGCACTGAAAGAAACAGTGTTAAAATAACCGTGCCTGTACCAGAGGAGGGCCGCTTTAATTAGCCAGTCGGAAAAAGAAGGCTCCTTTTTTCTGGCACGTGTTTGTTTATTTTTCACAGTGTCTACACGCAGAGGGATTCTTGTGTCCCCTTGGCTTGCATCGCTCGCTTTAATACACTCCCCTCTCTGCCTTATTGAAAAGAGTGACACACTTAATTAGCGCCGGCAATGCCGGAGAAAAGCTCAGGAGGCTCTCTGGCTGTCAAAACAGGCCGCTGCAATCTGGGCGAACAGATGTAAGCCTAATGTAACAAAATTCAGGTCTGGGAAATGAGGTAGAAAGCTGCGTATTTTTTTTTCTCTCTCTCTCTCTTCCGATGCAGTCCCTCTGTCTGTCTCTCTTTCTCTTGTTTTTTTTTTTTTCTCACTCCTTCTTGGAAGCAACATCTTGAAAATTGAAAATAGTGTCACCGTCCTGTCAGTCTGTTAAAATGAGATAGAGCGGCGAGAATGGGAGTGAAATTAGACGCTTCTCTTTTTTTTTATTGAGATAGGAGCTGCACTGAGCAGCTGGAAGGGGCGATACGTGCAAAGTCGGCAGAGATCAGAGAACAGAGAGAACCAAAATCTTAATTAAACAGATCAAACTGCAGCTTTTCCACCTCTAATTAATGCATGCGATGTCCTGCTACATGCCTGTTACGATACACACTATCTTACAAGCAGACAGTGAGCAGCAGCTTAGTGTTAAGTTGAACACTGATATTTTGCAACTGCCAAATGTGCTGTACATGTATCCTCATGCTTATAGTCAATATTTGTCCTTCATTATGCTGCATTATGCGTTCCTTATGCCTCCCTTCAAAGCCGACTGCAGCACTCCGTTGTTCTGCCTCCAATAAGCAATATTATCACATAATGTTTTCCACATGCACACTCTCTACTCTCTCTCTCTCTTTTTTTTTCCAGAACTCCACGTTAACCATAGAAGAATTCCACTCCAAGCTGCAAGAAGCGACCAACTTCCCCCTCCGACCTTTTGTCATCCCGTTTTTGAAGGTACGGCACAAGCCAGCGATCTGGAAAGCATTTACAGAGCCCAGACCCAGATGTGCATATTTCATATAGAGCATTTTTTGTTGTTGTTGTTGTTGTTTTTCCTTTCTTTCTTTCCTTCTTTCTCTCTGTGAGTTCAGGGAAGCAAAGTGTACAAGCACAAATAGACACAGTTTGAATTTCCTGTTGATAGAGACCTAATTTTGTTTCTCTCTTTTCTATTAACGATTCAGTACCTTTTTTTTTTTTTTTTTTTTTAAGAGTACAAGTACATGTTTTTAGGTACGCATCAATACCAGAATGACTAACCTGCTTAGTACTGATCAATCAGGGGTGTCACAGAAACCTTTTATTTAGCTCTAGGTATGTTTCCCTGATTTATATCGTGGTCATGAAAAACACACCCGTGCGTATTCATGCGCTTAGGCTACTACGCTCGTTGTTTATAACGTTAGCTAGTTGATTTTACATGAAGCATTAGCTACAGTAGTTACATTAGGTCTCTTGAATTGGGTAGAGTTGCAGTGTGAGAGTTTTGATTCACTTCTGGAAAAAAAAAGCCTTTTGTACAGCTGTATTTTTGTTTTCATCAATGACTGATAGTGGCTGAGTGTCAAAAACAATATACTGGGTAAGCGCTGTTATTTTCACTCACCCAGCATCGTATCGTATCGTATTTCTCGCCTAGCCAGAGTGTGCTGCTAGCTGTGAACTTCTCATACTGAGTTTTATGTCTAAGAGGCTTTATCACGTAACTTGTATTGTAGTAATGCTGCTTCTTCTCCAGAGCACAGTTTGCATTCTGCTTTGCTTTGATCATCTGCCATCATTTAATCGTGAAATACATCCAGATTTTGCTTCATGTCGTCTGTTCATTAGCATGACAGCATACGCTCGGTTTAAGTCACATTGGTATCATTTTGCTAGTGCGAGTAAATGTGCGTGCTATCAGGCCAATACCAGGACCAGTACTGATGCATCCTTACTTTTTCTATTTTTCATTTTTCTATAGTTTATGTGGAAATGATTATGTGGCTGTGAACAGTGTAAAAAGTGCGTACCAGGTTTAGCTCGGTTTTAGCACAACGTGTCCTTTTTGTTTCACGCTGCCTGATAGACTCCCGTGTGTAGTGATCGATATTTCTCACACAGTAGGAGGGCCATACACATTTGAAACCATTAGCAGGGCAACATGAGCCGCCATTGTTCTCTGGAGGAACAGCAGCCTGCGCTCTGCTCTTACTCCATTTGTCACTTATTTCATTACAGCTCGCAGTGTCTGTTTACGCTGGGCCACTTTAAGTGAAATGCCAGAAAAACAAATGGATCATGTGTTTCATTCAGAATCCTGCTTAGGCATGATTATGAGTGGCACAGAATTTATGATAGGGTGAAGATAAGCTGGTCATCTGTCCTTTTAATGGAAAAATCCACCTTGCATATTGATCAGACAATTTTCAATAGCATCCAAGATTCATTTTCATAGTGGTGCAGTTGTATTAAGCCTTTGCCTCACATCTACCTTAAGACAGTGGCACAGCAGCGCTTTAATCCTTTAGTTTGTCCAGGTCTCTCACCTCCTCATCTCAAATAGATGATTTTCATTTTAATGCTAATACCGACCATCAGTGCCATTGTGCTCATTATCTCATAGACCGCTAACTAGCCGAGCCTAACTCAGCACAAGTCTCTGCCGTAACTCAGCACAACTGCATCATGTCGTTGAATTCCGACTCCTACATTAGAGTTCTCATTAATATGACATCGAGCATCGCTGGAAAATGGCGAATGAGAAACGAAGCCCTTGCTCTTTGGAGTTTAGGAGCTAACAGCAAAATCAGACTGTTATCATTCAGGCTGTAATATATGAGATCATTCTTAACTTTTGTCATTGTCAATGTCATTGTAACTGTGCCAGCAATGTCACCCTATGACATCAGCACGGCACGCAAGCACTAATTTCTCATGGGAATAACGAAAATACCGTACCAGCCAACAAATTACCACAGAAATCGCTAAGCACATTACAGATATTTTAATATAAACCTATTTAATGTTTTTCAGAGTGGAGTTTTCCTTTAAACTGGACTCATTTGTCCATATTTGCTTAGAAATGACAGCTGTTATGCAGCATGCCTGAACTCCTCCCTTTTTATGTAACCTTCATCCCCTCCCCCATAACAGCCCTCTCTCTCTCTCTCTCTCTCACACACACACACACAGCCTGTTTTATCAGCACACACCCTCTTGCCTTTAACAACGAGATAAGCCATTAAAACAGATTGAGTCTGTGTAGTTTACTACAGAGAGCATGAGGGAATGGGGTCTCTCGATTCACGGGAGTCTGTCTCCTACACTGGAAGCCCCGGGCGGCTTTGCACTGCAGAAATTGGTCCCATTAGGGGTCGCTGATGGATGCAGAGAAACATACAGGGCCACTTCCCTCTCTCCATTTCTTCCTCTCTCTGCTCCGTCTCTCCATGCTGCGCCATATGGTTACTGTATCATCCAGTCGGGAGGGGTGCTATCAACGATGCAACTTGTGTTCTCACTATTTCTTACTCATTCTCTCCTGTCTCTCTGTCTTCTCTCTCTCTCTCTCATCTAATTTTAGTGCTTTTCCTCAAAGGAGCCTTTAATGACAAATACCATATGGCTGTGGGAACGGGGGCTTTTATAAATGCACAGAAGCTCAGCTGCAACAATGTGCATTAGAGGCGTTTTTTTGGGGGTTTTTTTTGTGTGTGTGTGTTGTTTTTTTTTCATTAGGCTAATGTCATCTAACGACCCTCCCTTCAGTGTTTGGTTTGAGGAGAATTGCTTACTGGAAGGGCAACATGCGCCACGCTAATGATGTAATCGAGAGTCCGCACCAGCTGAATGCCATTGTGTTTATATTGTTTGTGTATAATTTGTCTAAATGGGCTTTAGATGTTATTTCAAGATGTTATGTCTGATAAGCAGGTGTTAGCAGTGGCCTGAGTTTAAGATTGCAATAATATGTACTTTCCGGCTGTATTGCTAGCGGTATGGGAACGTACGACAGAAGAACAGAGAACTTCAGAAATATTTATTCTGTTTTTGGGCATGGCGTAAATGTGTCGGGGTGACAGATCGGTAGCACAGGTGCCTGGGACAAGAAGATTATATGTCCAAGCAGCGGCCAAATAGGCTTAGTCGGCTAGAGATCACCCATTTTTTTCTTCTCGTTCAATGATCAAAGAAAGAAAAAAACATTCATATAGATTTTCACAAAAAATATTTTGGTATATATGTTCAAACAAAATGTGCTTCACTGTGCTGTGACACACCTCGATGCTCTGACTATAGCTCATGCTATTCGCTGTGAATCCTGCCACCTGCTGCACTACACACATCAGCATTTACTATTCAGATGAATTAGCTGGGATGGATGACATACGTCTAAGCAAGGTATGCATCCACGAAATAAAGACCAGCCCAAAGCAGCCATATAACTATCCTGATATCCAGCCAATGACTTTCTGTCGAAGGAAGCAAACGCACTGTGCTACTACGGACATTTTCTTAGAAAAGGACAACGACTACAGCCAAGTTTATATACTCCACTAAGTCTATGCTAACATATTTAACTAGCCAAACTTATTTACATTTTATTTTACATTATGTTAGCTACCATGTTTTAGCCTGTTCAGTTAGGTTTCCATGCAACAAAACCTGGAAGCACTTGCCTGCTGGGCTAGCTAATGCACACCAGCTTATTATAAGAAAGAATATTTAGTGAGCCAGGCACAGATTATCAGAGTTAAAATTTAGAATTAAATTTCGAATAGTTAAAATAAAGTAGAATTAATGTTGTATGCTGTAAAGCCTTCCAGATGAAACACTTCTGCTAGCGTAAAAATGCTCTTCCGCACCACTTTGAAATGGTAAACCCTCCAAAAAGGGTCTTGTGGACAAAGCCAGCTAACCTCTTAGCAATCAGTGCTGAAAGAGACAGGAAGGAAATGAGAGATGATGTTGCTTTGAAGAAGACACTTTCCATGTTGACGGTGATTTCACATGCCCCTGTGCCAGGCAGTGGGCAGACTGAAAGCACTAATGCATGGTTTGGGTCACAAAGTACCAAAGCAATGCATTTTTTCTTTTTTTTTTACCTCCAAAGAGCTTCTCCACAATCACTGTAATGGGTAAACAATGCTTGTAAAAACCCTGGAATATGGCCAAGTGCATTGTGACGTTTGGTCTTTGTCTGACTAATGCAGCCTTTGTCCAAACAGCGAGTGCTAACCGCTACCTCCCCCTGCAGGCCAACCTGCCGTTACTGCAGCGGGAGCTTTTGCACTGTGCACGCCTGGCCAAGCAGAACCCAGCACAGTACCTAGCCCAGCACGAGCAGCTGCTACTCGACACCAGCATCACGTCTCCCGTAGACTCGTCTGAGCTGCTGATGGACGTCAACGAGAACGGCAAGAGGAGGACACCGGACAGGTGAGCCCGCAGAACACAGGATTCCACATTAGTAACCGAAATAGATCCACAGCTGTAGTTTCAAAGGCAGACTTGTAATGAATTAAAAAAAAAATAGTTTTTCCACTTTAAGTGATTCAGAGAGTTGTGGTTGGGCGACTAGAAAACTACAGTCCCTGTGACACTTATGATATAGCTAGAGATATTAATGTACTTTTTTGGTCAAAATGACTTAATTTGACTTAGAATTGCTCAATTTGACTCAATTTGGAAAAATGATTCAGCCTGAAAACTTAAAGATGAACAAGACTTGAAGAGTAACAAGATGATACAATAATGAGTTTTATTCCTGTTATAATCCCTACATCTCTTATTCATGAGAGAAAAAAAATTAAGGAAAATTTCCAAAATTAGTATTTGTACTGCTATAAAAATAAAGATAGATCCATTACTAACTAATATAACTAAGACTAGCCCTTTCCTGACTGCACTGTAAAATACTGCAGAAATGTGCACCATTGGGTTTCTTTATTGCTCTTTTCAATGAGGCACAACGTAGCTTTTGAAAGGAGAAGAGTCTGAGATAGACACAGCTGGAGATTATGGAAAGTTTATGTGTATGTGTGTATGGAGGTGTCTATATCTGCTTAGCGTAATGGAGAGTCAATGAGTCGTGCAAGCCGGTAAGTTAGCTCTACGACACCCAAAGCAAACGTCAAATCTGCATGTCATTATACAGTATTTAAATGCATAGTTTATATATTATATCTGCTATAATACTGTATAAGTGATAACAGGAGCTATAAATAAAACACTTAATGATGTGCTGTCAATCAACTGTTGGGTACGTCTATTATTTACCTGTAACAGCGTGCCTCGATGTGCTTATTCCTTACTTAATTGCAGATGATTTTGTGCAACCTGGCTTATAACAGAGTCAGAATTCAAACTAAACCTAGAATATAAAAGCTGGTTGTTAAGGGCCTGGATAAAGAACCCAACAGTGGCTTACTAGAAATTCTGAACTTCAAACATTGATGATTTTAAGTAAAATTTTCTTTCAATGCTAATATGAACACTACTTCCACAAGTTTTAAACACATCATATAACTGAACGAGTCATTGAATGAATGAATGAATGAATGAATGAGCAAGCAAATAAATATTCATACATACTGTACAAAAAACACATATATACAATGTAGTTTTATGAAAAACTTGGGTCTAATGCTCATCACCTCAAGTCCCTGAGGCTCCTTTGCTGTTTTATCCTGTAATGCCTCCATGTTTGTGGGAGATCTAACGCCTTGCAATCAGAGCCTAAGGGAGAGGCTGATAACACATACAGATGAGGCCGAGCTCCCATCCCGCTGGCTAAGCGCTTCTGTTTCTGCTTAGCTCGGCACGCACCGCCTTGCCTCGACTCGAGGAGAGCAGGAAGAAAACGTAATGGTGGAATCTGAATGGGAAGAACAATGGTCTTAATCACATATTACAAAGCAGGGTCAGATTTTTCCTGATTAATATCAAAGAGGTCAGCGAGAACAGAATGCAGGCCTAGCACTTTTCTCGTTATTTGGATGTGTGAAATGTGTGATAACGTCTATTTGTATACAGTTTTCTAGCAACTTCTGTCTGTGTGAAAATGAGCTTATGTTTAAAAGAGTTTGGCATAGCTTCTGTGGATTTCTTGTTATGCAATGGGAATGATGTAGAGAAACAAAGGCAAACTGAGTTTGAGTAGTGAGGGTCTTTTTTTTTTTTTTTTTTTTTTTTTACAATTTTCCAGCCCATAATGCAGATGCAGGTACCAAACTGTACTTTTCCTTGTTGTTGGGGTGGTACCATCAAGAGAACATTTGTTCATACCAAGAGTATGTATATTTTACTTGAAAACAGTAATATGGTGGACCTTTAAGAATTATTTAAGGTGTGAACTTGGACCACTGATGTTCCCTTAAGGCTTTACTTCAAAAGCGAATTGAACGTACACCACATGCACCTTCCTAAAAGATACATACTAAAGGTGCAAAGCAGGTGTCCATGATGGTACCACCATTGAAGCCCCAGCAACATGAAACAATTCAGGTTGGAAGGTTGGAAGGTTTTCAATATTCCTAAAGACAAAGCAGAGGTCTTGAATTATGACCTGAAAATATATGAGACAGGTAGAAGAAAAGCAGGAGTATTTCTAAGGTGTGAAATGTACAGGGGGTAGAGGTTTCCTCCAAGCAGATGGACTGTGACGGATGAGCATTAGGTGGCCATAAAAGTGGCTCATTAGGTCACTGGGACTGTCTGAGTGCTGAGGGACAGGATACACACAAACACACAAAGGTGCAAGCACACACTTTTCCTGGAGTGACAGGCATTGTAATGTCCTACCTAGCAGGGTTCGAGGTTTCTCCTGTTTCTCCATTTATCCTGTGAGTTCTTCTAGAGAACACCAGCCATTTATTTTTATGTCAGCTTACTGTCTCTTCTCCAGATTGTGCCTTAATATTCAAACCCCCCATCTCTTCCTCCTTCCAGAACCAAAGAGAACGGATTCGAGAGGGAGCCTCCGCACCCAGAGCACCCAAGCAAGCGGCCATGCACCATCAGCCCTGGTCAGCGTTTCAGCCCCTCCAATGGACTTTCATACCAGCCCAATGGCCTTCCTCACACTGCTCCACCACCCCCGGGCCACTACCGGCTTGACGAGATGGCTATTGGCCACCATTACAGAGACTCTTATCGCCACACCAACCACCGTGAGATCCGCGAGCGCCCACGGCCCATCGGTATGCGAAGGAGGAAGGGGTTATAGGATACTTCCTAATCTAAATCTTACTAATGTAGTCGTGTGATGTTTTGGGTTCATTGGGGGATGGCTAGGACTACAGGAGCTAAATGTGTCAGCAAAATAGCATTAAAAATCCATTTCATTAGTCTTAGAAATGTTAAGGTAGATTATTTGTACTACTGGTGTGGTGATTTTTTTCCAGGATGCAGGATTGCAAGATTTTAAACAAAATTTTATGGGAAACAGGAAGCTCTATCCAAAACAGGGGTAAAGATATGCTAAAAATACATGAGCATACTGCTCTGTGATGTATGAATGAGATATATCTGAGCCTGGCAGGCCTAATTCCACCCAGAGAGAGCCTGTGCCCACAGGCAGTGCTGTAGAGGGTGGTGAGGAATGAAAGTGCGTGGCAGGAGGGAAGCGTGTAAGTGATGAAGAACATGTGTGTGAGGATGTGAGAGATGGTGTGTGTCATGCAGCAGCTGAGTGATAACTCGAAAGCAGACTGGAGCTCTGCAGTAAGGGAATCATAGCACAAAGAATAACGAGTGCAGGCTGTCCCTTCTCACTCTAATCTCTCTCCGTTCTTTTCTCGCGCAGGGATGCACGGCGGCACGCGTCAGGAAGAGGTCATCGATCACAGACTCACAGACAGAGAATGGGCCGAGGAGTGGAAGCACCTTGACCATGTAAGAAAAGTAATAACAATTTCTATTACTACTACAAAGTTTTTGTGTATTTGTTAGTCTGTATGAGTGTGCCGGAGTGACCAGCAAATCGATAGATTCAAAAATTAATACGGTTTTAAATCAAATAATAAAATATCATTGTAACTCAAAGATCCGTACAATGAGTTAAAATCATCACATTACACACACATTTGCTGAAAAATTCTAAGAACAAAAAAAAAACATCCAATGCCCTTTTTTATGAAGAAAACAAAACAATAATGGTAAATTTAATAATAAAAATCAAAATGAAATGATGATATGTAACGATATTTATACCGCAGCACAGTTGAATGCCTGTTGCTGATTGGTCAGAACGTGTTTCTGTAGTCGCACCTTACACAGCGAATTATATGGTGAAGTTTTCAGTGAGGAGATGTTTATTTAGCATGTTTGGAAGGAGTCTCCAGTGTCAGCACGTTGTACAGGTAAAGCTGTTCCTTTGAGTTTTCCAACATGTCAGAGGGCTTTGCGCCCATGCAGTAACACGACAAGCTGCGAGAGAGAGAGAGAGAGAAAGAGAGAGAGAGAGAGAGAGAGAGAGAGAGAGAGAGAGAGAGAGAGAGAGAGAAAGGGGCCTGTTATAATGTAAGTGATAACAGGAACAAACTTGTTTCACATACATACAATATTGAATGTATCTGTAAATGGATAAAAAAAGTACAACATGATTGTTAATGAATAAAATAGGTTCGTGCTGTCAAATTGCTGTGGAATAAGAGAAATAAAACCAAAACCAGGTTTTGCTTCACAATTATAAAACAGACAATACAGATAGATAATTTTACTTCCTTGTATAAATGAATTTGTGAAATATGCAAAAAAAAAATCTGCCAATTGAATAAGACAGTTTCAAGCTGGAAATTAATCATAATCTCATAAATGTTTGTGGTATTTCCAACATCTAAAACTAACAATCAGTTAATGACTGTTTTTTTTTATCCCAAAATTAAACTAAAATTAACCTAGTGCAGATGGAACTTTTTTTATTTTGAGTGAATGTTATTGTGCACGTTCATTGTTAATTGTATGCCTTCATGTTATTGATTGTAGCTGTGTGTGTGTGTGTGTGTGTGTGTGTTCTGCAGCTGCTTAACTGCATCATGGACATGGTGGAGAAGACGCGGCGCTCGCTCACCGTGCTCAGGCGATGTCAAGAGTCTGACCGCGAGGAGCTCAACTATTGGATCCGGCGCTACAGCGATGCCGAGGACCTGAAGAAGAGCTCCAGCAGCAGCAGCAGCAGCCAGTCGAGACAGCAGAGCCCTGCAGGCCAGGACAGCAACCCTGCAGGTATCAACAGCGCTTTCCAATGGGAATCAGAACTTCTTACACTGAGCATCAGAAGCATGTGATGATATAATGAAGGACAGTGTTATTTTTTTACTTGGGAGCATCAAAGTTGTGTGTGATCTCTATATGAAACGTTATGTTACGCTTTGCTAGTAAATTTTGTGTATATTGCTATAATAGTTATAGCAATAAAAGATATTGGGGGCAATTTTAGTAATTTACTCTTGAGATTTACTGCAAAATTGAAAAGAGCTGCACAGTTCTTTAAACATCTCATGTTCCAATTTGTTTAAAGTGTAAATAGTAATAGAAGAGTGTGTTGTGCTTTCTGTGTGTCAGAGATCCACCGGGAGGTGCTCCACAGGCCTGTGTCCGGCTACGTTCCCGAGGAGATCTGGAAGAAAGCAGGTAGGCAACCCTTTAAAAACACGTACGCAAGCATGAGCAACGTGAACAAGAAGTGATCGTCATAAACCTAAATTAAAGCATTGATTGATTTCGGTTCAGATTTATTTCTATAGCACTGTTAATAAAAGACATTGTCTGCCCAGTGCATGGCGTTTGTATGTTCACCCCGTGCTCCAAGGGTTTCTTCCGGGTACTCTGGTTTCCTCCCCCAGTCCAAAGACATGCACTGCAGGCTGATTGGCGTTTCCAAATTGTCCGTAGTGTGTGAGTGTGTGTGCGATTGTACCCCATCCAGGGTGTCCCCCGCTTTGTGCCCTGGGATAGGCTTCAGGCTCCCCGCGACTCTGTGGAGGATAAGCAGTACAGAGAATGGATGGATAGATTTAGAATAACACTGGCAAAGAAAAACTACCTAAGACAACAGAAATGTTAAGAGGGACTCAAGATGGAACCCATCCTCTTCTGGGTGACATTGGATAGCGAGATTATAAATCATTACAGTCTACAGCTGTAAAAGAGTAAAGGCAAGCAGTACTTAGTGTGTTCAGTATATTGTGAATAAGAGTCCTGGGATGAAGAGAGGACAGTCTTTATGAGTACAGCAGCAGCTCTCAGATACAACTACAATATTCAGATGAGATTATCCACAGAAACAAGAGTGAGACTTGAAACATAACTTACTTACTTACAGTAATTAAACACTTATGCCTGGTAAAATATCTGATTTTGTGCCAGAACATTCTCTGGACCATTCGTCTTGGGAGTATTGGAATGTTGTCCAGGTCTAGGAATTGTACTATTGTGTGATGGAGTCATTTCTGAGATGCCGAATCACTGGGCTTTCTTTACTTCCTCCACACATGATGTCGGATCATAAAGCAAACGATCAGACAGTGCTAGTGCTCCGGAGCTTTAGGGCACTTAACTACATGTGCTGTTGTGCTAGGAGTACAGGAGATGCTACCAGCTCTACCTCTCTCAGAGGCACCATTTTATCAGAGCATCAGTTAAAAAATGGATAATTGTGATTAAAAGGCTTTGTTTAAGGTGTAGGTGATCTGGGTGATCTGAGACAGATGATGGATCCTGTAATGGAAAACTGGCCTCTGCTTATTTCAAGCAGCTGTTAAAGCAGCTGGCATCAAGCTGATCTTTTTCAGTTAAATAAAAGCAGTTATAAGGCAGCGCCGTTGAATTTTCAAATCTAATTGAACAGAAAGTATTGATTTGTTATTTTTTTTCTAACAGCAGCTCTGACAGTAGTTCTGGCCGTAATCCGAATCACAGGTTTGTATTAATGAGTCTGAATGAAACTGAATGAAAGGAGTCTCCAGCGTCATCGCTTTCTAGCAGTCAGGAAGTTTCCCACCATGAGACAGTCTTTGGGACATTGTTGTTCATAGTAACGTTATCAGTCAACTTCCTGGTAGTAACAGTAACTCCACTTTGGGTCAGGCTTCATCACACCACCTCATCATTGATTATTTCCTTATAACAGCACACTGTAACACCCCATTGTGTTTTACTCGTTACATTTCCTCCCCTGCTCTTAAGTTCAGTTGAGGCAGTGCATTCTCAGCGCTGTTCAAATCACTGTGGTTTAAAATTCCATCTGAGTCATATCACTGGAATATTATCACACGTCTGGGAACAGAGTCGATTTTTCCACAAACGTCAACCCACAAACTGGAAGCTCAGTGCATCTGTCATTGTTTAAAAAAATGTTTCAATCCAGGTGAAAAGAAATCCTCATTTTGCAGATTGCAATCCCATTTATGATTGAGATAAGTGTGTGTGTGTGTGTGTGTGTGTGTGTGTGTGAAGTGAAGTGATTTTGTGGCCAAGAGTGGTGACCCATACTCGGAATTTGTGCTCTGCATTTAACCCATCCAAGTGCACACACACAGTAGNGGTTCGGTGCCTTGCTCAAGGGTCTCACCTCAGTCGTGTTATTGAGGGTGGCAGAGAGCGCTGGTCATTCACTCCCCCAACCTACAATCCCTGCCGGACCCCAGACTCGAACCCACCACCTTCAGGTTCACCTTCAGATTACAAGTCCAACTCTCAGACCATTAGGCCACGTGTGTGTGGAAGAGGAGGCACGTCACTCCAATTTGTGAGAGTTTATTCCATAATGACATTAAAAGTGCACCAAAACCCACATGGACACAGTGTTCATTTTCCTTCGACAAACCAGGAAATGTAAATTCTGCATATTCATATTCATAGAGATCAAACATGTATCTTATGGATATTATTTAATTACCAGTTCGTGTGTAGGAGGTGACTAGATGTAGATTGATCCTTTTGTTTTTCAATCAGCTCTTTACAGTAGGACGTGAATATTCATATCTATTCCATGCAACATCCTGCCAGTTTTCATATCCTGTACAGCCTGGGCCTTTGGGAGCACAACTGAAATGCATAATTTAAATATAAATTGCCTGATTTGCATACACAATTAGACAAGCTGCAGCTCTGAATGCTGTAAACACACAAAAAAAAATCTAGACCTGTCATTCAGACGGAGTTCCGTGTCAAAAGTAATAATGCAGCAATATTCCAAAACACGGATAAAGTGTCAGGCTATCAGGGAATGCCCCCGTGCTTCACAGGTGGAAAATCAGCCCATAACACGTTGTTTTACGTACTACTGTTGTGCTTTTATGCAAAATAAAAACATCTGTCCCTTTTTTCTTTCTTGATTATTTGTCATATTCAGACGTGGAAAATCTCTGTTCGGGTTTCTAATTAATCCCAGAATGCCTTTTGACTGTTTTCTTGTGGCTCAAACTAATATATCAAATAAATGTTGTGCAATTAGTTTTCAAAAAGATCATTGTTGGGTTTGTAGAGCCTGAAGGTAAATGTTTTTGATTGACATGTTCTTCTTGTTACTCTACAAAAACACATCAGCAAATATTCATGAATAATCAAATGTAAGAAAAAAAAATTATATATATTACAGGGGTCATGATAAGGGACAATAGAAACAAAAAAAAGCCTATTCTTCCTGTATTTGATTCTGTAGGTCATGATGGTAGAACAGTATTAAATACTTTTCTCCTTCTTTTATGTATTCTGCATGATGTTTAATTGACCAGCTCCATCAAATCTGTTTCAGAAGAGGCGGTTAATGAGGTGAAGAGGCAGGCCATGTCTGAGCTGCAGAAGGCCGTGGCCGAAGCCGAACGCAAGGCTCATGAGATGATCAGCACCGAACGCGCCAAGATGGAGCGCACTGTGGCTGAGGCTAAGAGGCAAGCTGCGGAGGACGCTCTGTCCGTTATCAACCAGCAGGAGGACTCGAGTGAGGTAAATATCCTTACAAACCTACGTTTCAGTTCCGGGTTACACCTCCACTCTGCCAGCACTAGGAATGCATTCAGTGCTGCGCCATTGGACAAGTCCCTTACAGCTAAATCTGGGTTCTGATTTATTCGAATTCCTGCTTTGCTTAAAGCTATTAAAAAAACTATTGTTCTTATTGTTCTTAATTATCCTCATGTGAGTTTAAACCATGGACCAATGTGCACCCTGTTAACCGCTATGTTCGGAATTCTTTTTAAAAGTGAGTGAAGTGAAGTGACTTTGTGGCCAAGTGTGGTGACCCATACGAGGAATTTGTG
This sequence comes from Pangasius macronema, assembly GCA_037577455.1. Taxonomy (NCBI): domain Eukaryota; kingdom Metazoa; phylum Chordata; class Actinopteri; order Siluriformes; family Pangasiidae; genus Pangasius; species Pangasius macronema. The sequence continues at coordinate 7,795,699 of CM074973.1, read as the reverse complement.
CTCTGTATTTAACCCATCCAAGTGCACACACACACACAGTAGTGAACACACGCCCGGAGCAGTGGGCAGCCATTTTTTAGCTGCGGCGCCTGGGGAGCAGTTGGGGGATCGGTGCCTTGCTCAAGGGTCTCACCTCAGTCGTGGTATTGAGNNGACTCTCAGACCATTAGGCCATGACTGCCCCCATTTTTTTAATGCATATTGTTATAAAGGGATTACATGTTTGGAAAAGTGGAATGAATGTTTGGTGTAGAGGTGTGCATGGGACCAATCCCCCACTCCCAACCAATCCCACCTGCTCCTGCAGGAAGTGACCAATCCTGCCCACTGCCACAGATATTTTTGCTTGTACGATTGCACACAGTTTTCTTATGGACTTACTTGGTTGTATTCCCCATGAAATACATAACAGCGAACTTGTTCAGGGTAAAGATACTGAATGAATGACCAGATTACACCAGACATGGTAAATGTGTCACGCAGCACTGCACAAGCACTGCGCCACCTCCAATACGCTCCCATGTTAAATCAACCTGACCTCGTTTTACGCCACAAGCTTCATATCTGACCACTCGCTCCTGCCCGCATGACAATCAAGAGCACTCGCTCCCACAAATTTCTTGTCAGGTCTCAGTCCTGGCACACATCTCTACATGTTTTATTCTCAAGCACTGCCTCCCACTGGCCTCTGTTCTAATTAAGGAAACAAAACTTTTAGCTCTGTATTCATTAATCATTCATTTTATTTTGGAAAAACTGCTTTCCACAGCTAGCACGGGACACCACTAAGACTGGAGGTGTTTCTGCATCATTGCAATCTGATCATGTCTGAAATTCATGAGGTAGTTTAGTATCAGGAATAATTTTGGATTATTCCATACATGTTTTATGGTCAAGATCAATATACACTTTGTTTATGCCCTTAATGTAGCACATTCCTTTGTTGATCTGGATGTATGCTTTGGGTCATTGTCATGCTGAAAGGTGAAATTCCTTTTCATCTTCAGCTTACTAGAAGATGCCTGAATGCCCTGATGCCTGTTTTGCACTAAAATCGACTGGTATTTGTAGCTCTCCATGATTCTCTCCACCTTGATAAAAGCCCCAGTTCTGGCAGAAGAAAAGCTTCACCGTGGTATGGTGTTCTTTTGGTGATTTATTTTATTTTTTGCACCAAACATATTCCTGCAGCTACAAGATATTCCTGCAGCTCTTTTAATGTTGCTGTTGGTCTCTTGGTAGCCTCCCTGGTAAGATTTTGTCTTGTCCTATGGGGTTTCTATTTTCTCCACTCGGTGATGATGGCCTTCATGGCGTTCCATGGTACATCTAATGTTTTGAAAATTCTGTTATACCCCTCTCCTGGTCGACATCTTTCAACAAGTGAGATATCATACATGGTTTGTTAGCTCTTTGTGGACCATGGCTTGAGCAGTCGGATGAAACCAAGATGATGTGAAGAAAATCCTGCAGAAACAGCTGGTCTTTGTTTGGGGTTAATCAGAATCATTTCACTGATGACAGCTGTATGATAATTACTTTTGAACATCAGATTGAATGTGAGTGGTTCATTCTGAACACAGATGCACACTTATGCAACCAGGTTGCATGTAACTTTTTTTTATTATTACTATTATTCCTATTTTTCTAAAATATTTCTGATTGTTTTTCACTTAATCTTTATAAATTGTAAATTCACATCAAGGGTGAAAAAAGTTCTGACATGATTTACCTTAGTTTTTTTTACTTCACAAAAACCTGCCAGTTTAACAGGGGCGTGAAGACTTTTTATGTTCACTGTAAATGTGTTTATGAGACTGTTAAATAGACGGACGGAAAGGAAGTCAGAGATCATTTTTCTCATACCCAGGTGTCGTTTAGAGGAAGACAACATGGTATGTGTCATCCAAGGCATGGCCTGATCTCCATCACTCTGAATAAGATGTCTGGATGTTTAAGGTGCTCGTGATTTGTTGGGGGATGTTGCAAAAAAGAGTGCGCTGTCGCTGGACACAGTGGGGGTTCAGCTCATTTAATCAGTTAGTGGGGGAAAGCGGTACACACATCTGACTTTAATTGCGAGAGCCCTGTTTATGCACACGTCTCCCAGGAGAACTGCATCGGTAGCTGTTTATAACTCCGGCTTCCCGTTTCTGCTTCACATTTAGAACTTTGTCCTAATTGCTCTGATTTGGCCTGAAGATAAAGACAAAGAGGCCCTGGGTGTAACCGGAGAAGTGCTGGGATCTGTAAGCGTTTTCAACTTAACCTGCAGCAAATGTATCTTTACATCCCGTCATGCGGAACAGGCTCATATTATCTCCGAACCTTCAAAGCGGTCATAACGGAAACAGAAGAACGATAATGAACTTTTCTTCAAGAACTCTTCAGCGTCTTCACATCCTGGTAGCTAAGTTAGCACTGACATAGATGCTCTCAGCACCATCAAACTGGATTAGCCAATCAGGAAACTTCTCTGCAAGGAGGCGGTTCTCCTCGCCACACAGTAATAGGATAAAATTAATAGAAAGGATTAATATAGTAATGACCGATGAAGCTGGCAGTCCAACTTACACTAGAAAAAAATTGCATTTTCCATGTATTGGGAAGTTTTGAACTGGGAATTTGGGCCTGAAATCAGGAAGTGAACTCCTTTAGGCAGGGGCTGCCAGAGTTTTTCAGCAAACACCTTAAATGCACATTACGAATTTTTTGTGACACCAACCCTTGACCACCCTACATCCTTTTTTATTCCTGCTTACTTTTGCCAAAGTGCCAAAACTCGCTATTTACTTCCATACTTGCAAACCCATGTTTCGGCATATTTTTGTGCACCTTTTCCTGACTGCTGTCTTGACTGATGCATGCTGTACCAGTGTAGGAGTTGGAAATTGAGGGGGAAAAAAAGACTAAAATAGAATGTACACTAATAATTTAAATGTAGCTTGTTTGAATGTGACTCCCAGTAACATTTCAGAATAGTAGCCCAAAAAAATCCGTCTTCATAAAGAGATATTTGTAATATTCATTTGTAAAAGGAAGACGAGATTGTGAGAGTCGTCAGGTGACCCCACATGATGTTGTGACCCCTAGTTTGGGGACAAACGTGCTCATGCCTCATCCGAATTTTGCATAAGATGGAATCCACTCATTGTTTTTCTACTATTTCCTGTTCTAAAATCCAAATATCTAACTTTCCCTCCCTTCATCCCTCCCTCTAGAGCTGCTGGAACTGTGGACGCAAGGCAAGCGAGACATGCAGCGGGTGCAACACGGCGCGCTACTGCGGCTCCTTCTGCCAGCACAAAGACTGGGAGAAGCACCACCATGTGTGCGGGCAGACGCTGCAGGCACAGCAGCAGGGCGAGACGCCTAGCACCGCCAGCTCCTCGGGCACTCCCAGCAGCAGTGCTGGCAGCCCCGCCGATACCCCCTCCGCCGCTGCCACGCCACGCTCGGACACGCCTGGCACGCCGTCAGCGTTAGAGCCTGCACCACGCTAGAGCCAAACCCATCACAGCCCCGCCAGGACTGTCTCACCTCACCTCGCTTACTCAAACATGCTAATTCTGACATGCTAACCGAGAAAAAGAGGACTAGTTCCACAGAGCGATCGCCCAACCGGAGGCCCGTATCGGGTCATATTGACTTGCTATGACAGAGAACACAAAGATATTCTTTGTTTAAAATTCTCACCATCCTTTAATGCGCCCAATTGCTACTATAGATTATTTTTTGTTTGTGTTCAATGTTTCCTGTAAATAAGCAGAGAGAAAAAAAAAAAGAGAAAGACCTCTGGATCAGCACATTAAACCTCCCGTTTGATTCGTTTGTTTGCTGTTTGTTTGTTTTGCCTGTTTTCAGCGCTTCTTCTCCTCTCCACTAGCTGGGATATGAAACTAGTTGACCTCAACAAAAGACGCTTTACCAAACAACAAACCAAGGGATTACTTCATAGCTGTTGTAAACAAAGACGCAAAAAAAAAGTGATTATATGAAAGACAGCATTCCGAGTAAGGAAGACAAAAATGAAAAAAAAAAAAAAAAGTAATGGGGAAAAAAAAAACCATCAGGGCAGGACATTGTGGAGTTGAAGATGAATAGCATGTTAGTGAACTCAGCAGACCCTCGGCTCCGGTGTGCAGATGCGCAGCAGATTGTGAAGGAACGCAGATGTTCCCTCCTCTTTTTCCTTACACGTCTGCAAGACATTTGATGCTATCCAGGTCAGTGGTCTGAAAAATAAAAGTCTGTTTTTCGCAGAGGAATGTAAAGGCATGGAGGACCGAGCAGCTTGATGAGCGCAGCTCCATGATGAGCGTGCTGCATCAGCTCCTTAACAGGAAGTGAAGTCATCAGCCCACCCAAGCACGACCCTCACTATGACAGCTGTTTGGGATGAAGGGCTGAAAAAAAAAAAGGCACGTTCCTCCACTTCTGCCCAGCTAAAGCCCTTCCCTCAATCCTTCTTTCTGTTCTTTTTGTTCCTGTTAGCTTACATTGTGTTGAACATTTGTGTTCCATACTGTCTCTGATGCTTATTTATTGTACATGTGTTGGACAAAAATCGTGGTCATGCATAATACTAAAAAAAAAAAACAAACAAAAAAACAAAAAAAACATTTAGGCCCATCCTTCTAGCTGGTGCAAAATAACATATTAAGCATATCGCGAGCTGCTTTCCTGTTTGTGAGTGTTTGTGGTAGTTCCTTAGTAGTTGTTTAAGAAAAAAAAAATCCCGTTGTCCTCTAAAAGGAGACAAAAGCTATCTCTCAGAGCTGCTGCTTCAGTCTAACGCCGACCTTTTCTGAGAACTAGCATGTTACACGGAATGCTAACATTAATGTTTTGTACATGAGACGTACATAATTGTATTTGCACTGTCACGACGTTCCTTTCAGCATGCTTCTTTTTTCCAAGTTTCTCAGTAGAGAGCCTCACATCACTGACTCTGCAGTGCTTCTTTACGTATCTGTGATCTTTATTTTCTTTACGGAAAAAAAAAGGGAAAAATAGTATCCAGACCCGCTTTCGTTAGAAACGTTTCTTTGTCCTAAACGCGATAGCAAAAAAAACGTCATACCTTTGCTTTGAATAGTTACAAACAGTGCATGCACATTACTGAATGTTGAAGTATATGTTCTTTTTTGTTCGTTTTATACAAAAAAGAGAAAAATCATATTAAAAAAAAAAAAAGGAAAAAAAAAAACATACGCTAAGAATCTAACTTTCCAAATGCAGAGGTGTAAACAGACAGCTTTAACACTGCAAAGCACCAGGTTACACAGTATTACAAAAAGAATTAACATGGAAGACAGCCAAAGACCGACACGAAGGACCAAAACCTGATTTTATCCTATATTTAAATGTAACAAAAACAAACAAAAAACAACTAAAAACAAACATCAAACGCACCATTGATTCTTTTGTTTTATCCGAGAGTTCATCAGGGGAAACCATTTTCGGTTTCCATCTTGAAACCTTTAACATTTTCCTGTCGAAAGCCAAGACCAGCCCTGCTCAGCCTGAACGGAGGAAAAGTGAAGTCACACTTGTACGTACGAGATCATGGGTGTGACCTAATGAGCAATAATAGAGACGGTGTTGTGAATCCATTATTTTCAGAATTATAGCTAGTGAGGTTTTCCTTCAGCAGTCCCCCTGGTTGGAATATGACCCAGAATGCAACGGGGTGTTCAGACTTAATTCAGCTAAAGCGGCACTTGCGCCATATCTGTGATGTTACAGTAAAGCCATGCAATCCACGACGATCAAGTTTAAAAGCGGGAAGCTCTCCCCGAACCCATGGTGCTAAACATCCCTCTACCTTCTCCTTTTCTCCCTTTCTGAGCTGAAACGATCCAAAAACTCATTCACAACCAAGCTGTCTTTTTTTTTTTTTTTAGCAAAACACATCCAGTTAACAATACGGTCGAACCTGATCAAACAAAACAAGTACTGTGGACGTCTTAATGAACACCTAGGAAGCTCCTCTTCTCCTCCTTCTTCTAAAATATCTGTTTTGCTACAACGTTGTTTTTTCCTCCGTGGCAGAAAAAGAAAAAAAAAAGAAAAAAAAAACCCTCACTCTACCTCTGACAGCATGTTACGAGCACCAGTCGCTGAGCAGACACTGGTCGAGTCAAACCAAATGGGCACGTGAGAACAGGACTTAAAAAAAAAATAAATAAAAATCCAAAGTAAAAAGCTCATACAGCTGCGAAACCATATCACTACTTGGTAACAATGCAGACCTCATAAAGAGAGAACTTAATGAATAGAAGAAATATGCTGAAAATAAAAAAAAAAACTTTTTACGTTCATTTTTTTTTTTGCTTGTATCACACACAGATCGCTTCTCTGATGAAGAGTAGAAATAATTGGAAAGTTCTGACTCCGTCTGACGTTCACGAAGTGGTCGAGGCGAGAAACGTGACCACGCCCCCTTCCTCCCTTCTTCCTCCCTTTCCTATTTTGCTGTAAGAAGCTCTAGGCCACTTGTCAATGTCGTCTAGGTTCATGTTCTAAACACGAGGTGTGCTTGAATTAAAGAAGGCTGGTCATTTTGCGCATGCCTGTTTTTTGTTTTTTTTGGACTATATAAAGGGAGATGTACATGCATTTTTCAATTTGTAAAGTGAATAAACGTCGCGCCTGACCGAATTGCTGAGTCAGGCGGGTAAAGGGAGGGGTGGGTTCGGGCACAAAGAAATGAAAACTTTTTATTGTGAAGAAAAGCTCAAATAAATGAAGGTTATTGTGCAATACTTAATTGAAACATGAACCACAGGTTAGCAGTAGACTGACACTGGGGGTGTGCTCTTTCATCACACTGATTCAGTGTGGGGTCGAGCTTTGGAGTCTACTATGTCAGAACTGTGGTTTCTTGTTTTGTTTTGTTTTTTTCTGTTTCATTTGTTTTCCTTTTTTTATTTTTTGGGGGCTATAATCAATGGTCTGTCAGTCTGTGAATCTTTGCAGTATGATTCTGGTATTGTCGTACTCTTTACTGTGTAATAAATATGTTAATACCTGCACTCGAGGTTGTGTATCTGTCTCACTACTCAGTACAGCTGTGTTAAATGGTGCTGAGGTTAGGGTCCGTGTACGCAGCAAACCATTAAACAGCTTTTTATTTTATTTATTAATTTTTTTGACATACTAAAATAGGAAATAAATTCCTTGTCATAATTTTTTTTTAAAAAAATAATAATAAGCAAGGGATTTTTTTGGTTTATATTTTAGTTCTGCAAAAATATATATATAAAACAATCAAATTCTGAATTTTCAGCTTTTTCTCATTTTCCATTCTTAAAAATAAAATGGGAAATATGAAAAATCTAAAAAAATAAAATAAAATAAAGGCACATTTTTTTTATGCTTGTTTAATCGCCACACACTAGAGACAGTGGCACTGAGGAAGAGGCAGGAGTCAGAGCTAGAGGTAGCAGAGCTGAAGATGTTGAGGTTCTCTTT
>CM074973.1:7770415-7782991 GCA_037577455.1 Pangasius macronema | reverse complement strand
TTTATTATTGTCTATACAAAAAAAATGGAGATAAATTAAAAGTTTCCATATGGCAACGCCATGCAGTAAAGGGTTAAGAAAATAAATGTTTGGAAATCTAAAATTTTTTCCTTTTTTTTTACTGAGAGTCAGTAAACTATCTGAGTGATGAACAAGTATTAAAAAGAATTAATATTTAAATTGGCTAAGTGGAACATCAGGAATCAAAGATTATCATCATCAGCAACAAACTGATAATAATTATACTTGTTATAATTATATCATAATAAGTATAATTATATAAAAATATTTAATAAATATACCACCAGAGGTGCCCTGGTGATGATGATGATGATGATGATGATGATGATGATGATGATGATGATGATGGAGCTAGTAGTATCAGCTCCAGAATTATTGGCACACTAATAGTAAAGTAAATATATAATGCAGACGTGTCAATTAATTTACTGTATATATAGATATAATTTTTTTTTTATTTTCCTGGAGTAAGCATTTCTGTCTCAGAGTAGAGAGTTACATTTCTTAAGAGTATTCTTATAATATTATATAAAAACACATATACTTCAATTACAGGTTAGATTTCTCTCTGAGATTAAGCTAACCTTTTTTACCAAGGTTGCCATGGTTACCATGAAATTGTACTAGAGTAAAAGTCTGAGTAGGAAATCTTTACTATCCCTCCCCTTGTGCTTGAGATTCCCTGCAACACCTTTAACTCATTCTCTTGGCTGAGGGAAAATCATATCTCAAGTCTGAGGCTTTTTTTTGTGTGTGTGTGTGAGTGTGTGTGTGCAATCAAGCCCTGGCCTATATTTTTTTGTTTTGTGAGACCCAATGGCGCAGTTGTTTATATAGCTGCTGTGTCACAGGCGGAATTAAATTATATTACATCTCGTCACCTGTTTGCTCAGGGGAAGCTTGAAATCACATAGGCTTCAAAGCCTGAATAAATAAATAAATAAATAAACAAATAAAGCGTGATTCACCGAGAGCAACTGAAAAATCATGTCACTGAAGTATCTCTACTCTGCGACTTCTTTCACCAAAATGATGCATTGCTTTTAAAACTCAGAAGTAAAAAGACACTCCATTTCAGCGCCAACATGAACCTGCATTGTGATATTACTCTTACGTGTTAACGTCGAACACTTTTATTAACGCTAGTCAACTCAGCCTGCACAAACACGACAATTTACTCAGAGGGTGGAGGATGAGAGAAATTTCATATGAAACGGCTGGTGATGCATCTCATTCTGTCAAATAAATGACTCAGGAGAGGTCATAAATCAGCAGGGCTCAGCCGTACGCTTCTCCGGAGCGGAGAAGAAAAAGAGAAGGAGGAAGTGAATAAGTGAAGCTGACGGCCGGAGGACTGACAGGACACACCTGAGCACCTGTGTATGATTAATCTCAGCGTTGAGACGTGTCGGTGTTAAGTACCCGGAGTTCCTGTGCAATTTATAGCTCCCATCGTAAGCCTCCCCTCCTCCTCATCCTCCTCCCTCATTCCCTGCCATCCCTCACCATGGTCTTCCCCAGCTGTTCCACACCTGGATGTGGGCCCAGGAGAGAGAAGGTGCTATCCATCTCTCCTAGGGCAATGGTGGAGAAGCGCTGCACCCCGCAGGTGCTCACTGGAGGTAAGAGAGGACTAAAAAAGTAAACAACAACCTTTCCGAACCTCCCTGTGTTATAGAAACACACACCACCTTAGAACATAACGCAATGCCAATATCTGTATCTGTTTCATGGCCACAATATTCATATCTGTATTTGGATTTAATCCCTAAGTGGGCGTGGCTTGAGTCACACATCTCGTTTGTGCAGATATTATTTTGGGTTGTACCTGCCTCTAGTGAATTTAGTTGGTTCTAGTTCAAGAAATATAAACAAACTATTATTACTAGTAGTACTAGTATTTAAATCATGGTGACCCTGACCAGGCAGTTACTAAGGATGAATGAATGCTATAAATGCATCATTGTAAATTCATCATATAATATAATATTGATATTATGAGAAATTTTGTCACAATGCACTTTTCTGAGATATCACAATATTTTTTAACATTTTTTTTATCAACAACTCCAGGTTCTGATATTAATGGAAACTTTCAAATTGCAACATTTTTTTTTTACCTTTTATTTATTTTTCCTTTGTTTGTGTTAAATTAACTTTTATACTGAATCTGTCAAATTGTATAATGTTCCATTTTGCTTTTTCTTTTTTGTAAACAGTAAGTAAAAGTATCATCAGTTATGAATTCAGCACTACTGCTTTGCTGGCTATGTATCATGTATCGCAGAAATGGTTTAAAGTATCATGATTATTTATTTATTTCTTTATTTTAATCATATCACCCACTCATAACATTCTCGTTAATGATCTTGGTCTTTGTTTGTGCTGCGAGCTTCATATCTGACCACCCATTCATGCGTTGAAAGTAGCTCAGTGGTTAGGACATTCAAGTTCAATCCCCAGCACCAAGCTGGGACTGCTGGGCCCTTGAGCAAGGCCCTTAACCCTCAACTGCTCAATTGTATAAATAAGATAAAATGTCAGTCGCTCTGGATAAGGGCGTCTGCCAAATGCCATAAATGTAAAAACCTCCCACTCACATGACATTTTTGTTGCATCCCACACGCTCCTACTCCCAACGTACACCTCCAATCTCAACCAGACGTCATGTGAAGCTTTCTGCCAAGCTTTTTAAACAAACAAACAATTAAATTAATAAACCTAATAAGTGCACCCCTGGTTCATATCTGTATTTATATCTATTTAGAACACATTATCTGTTCAATCTGAATAATGTATTCGCATTCGGCTCCGTCTCTATATATAGTCGATATAATAGTCCTTTCATGCTTTCACTCACCATGACTTCAGTGTGTGTAGTATACGTATATGGGATTCATGGGGTGAATAAACTGCTTATATTAGTCACATGAGATATCAGATGCATATCTAATAAAAGTAATTCCACCTGAAACAGGAAGCTATAGAGGACATGGCCCGAAATGCAAACTCGTCAAAAATTAATTTTGGGATTTATAATGCACCCCTATCTTCTCAGCAGGACTGCAGTCAGGTCTGCCAGATGCTTCAGAATCACACTAAAATATGGATCTGAGCTCAGGGTACTCCCAAAGCATATTAACAAAAAACCCTGCAAGTTTGCTGGAATAAGAAGAGCAACACTTGTCTTGGTTAACACATTATCTGCCTATTCACACCCAAACCCAAAAAGGATTCAGCACCTGCAGCTGCTCATCTAACACTTGAGGAGAAAGCCTGCTCTACCATAGTGTTCTTATATCTTCACCCTCACACTGCTGGATGGATTATAGAGATCTCCGTTATATAGGACTTCTGATTCAAAGTGAGGAACTATGAGAACCATGCAGATAGATAGAACCTGAAATGAACATGCTCATAAAAATAATTAAAACTGGGTCATTTTGTAACAAACTGAACATAAGGGTTTAAACTTGACTTGACTTTAACTGCTGATTTCTGAATGTAGGGATCAGGTAATCACTTGTGCCTCTCATATGTAAAATCAATGCCGGTCTGAACTGCTCTACGTTATTACTTATGCAGGTGGATTTAAAAGGGAAGTTCTTGCTTCCTTGTCTGGGGTGAGTGTTGAAATAAGTACTGGAATATGGTGGATATGGTGGTCATGCCAAAAATGGTATTTGGTCATGACTAAGACTATCTGCTGTTTTAAAAATGTACATTTGTACTTTTTTTGTATACACATTAGCAAAATATAAAATATAAAATATAAAACTAAAACACCGGTCCAGTTTTAGCCAACTGCTTGTTTAACCAGAATTGGACACTTGCACGAAGAATCGTGCCTGATTACCAGTACATACATGCCTGTTTGTCATGTTCGCTTTGGCTAGGGACACTATGTAAGCTAAATCTAGAGTAAGTATAGTTTTACAAACCACAAAGTATCTGCATGGTCTGGAAAAACCCCATCACATGGTGAAATTCGAAGCGTTCTGAAAACTTCAGAAGTTCTGAAAACTGTGAATTCCTGAACTGAAATATACTTTTCTTCTGCATGTGTCTCAACCACAAGTAAATCTTTAGTGTAGAATTAAAGTCCCAAAAATGAAAAGGGAGGAAATTGCATTTAAAGATTTCCTTCCAACTGCTGTGCATGAGCATTATGGGCATTCTGAGGGATGAGATCTGATCACAAACCGAACTGATAAGTCTTACGTCCATTTCCCTACAGGACGTAGATATCCAACAACGTGATCAAAGCGTGGCATTCAGTGTGAGGAAATCAAACTTAGCTAGCAAGATTTTAGACATCTTAACACAGAGTGAGTGGTTTTACCACCTGCCACGTGATTTCCCCATGTTCTCGGTTAAGTATATTAATAGTTTCTTAAAGTTGAAGTGTATATGGTCAAAGTATATCATAGGCAATGAACTCTAATTTTGTCTGTTTGCTATAATTCAGCCATTGTGCCATCTGTGGGGTTTTCCCAGGCTGCCACAAATGTCAGTTCTTCACTAAAAAAAAGCACTAGAACACCTGCAAATTTGAAAGCACGGCTATATAAAACAGATATGAGGCCAATGTCCAGTTGTGGGAAACACCTGCATAAGACACTTCATAGAGAGATAAGCAGGAAGCTAACTTTAGCTAGTCAGCCTAATGCTTGGCGCTTGATCTAGTCTTAAATGAAAGATTCATCCCGGGCTCATTAATTTTCTATTTCAAGAAAACAAAATAGGCCTTTGTAATGCCTGTTAGCTTTAGTGAATAGAGCACAACACATGGACACTACTAAACAATGTTCTAAATTGTTGCACAATCATAAAGAGGTACACATGGCATGGTGTGCTGAAAGGTACTGGCTCAATATAAGAAGTTTTTAGAAGTGATAAATTGTGTGTTATCTTACCTCCTTTTCTCCAAGGAATTGCTGTTATCTGCTTGCTCAGACAAGCTCACAAACACAGCCTAGGGAAAAATCTGCACCCTCCAACACCAGTGATGCTCTTCATCACATCTCGTTTTGGATTTGCACACTGGACTACGCAGTTGAATTAGTGGGTGGGTCGAGGTGGTTGACTTAACCCAGGTGCTCCAATTAGGCTGGATGAGCTCCAGCACAGAAAAGCACATCGCCTCCAATCACAGCCGCTGGATATGTTTCCCATCGACACACCTGCTGGAGTGGACTCACATCCACATATGGTGCTCAATGATCTAAGCACATTCAATACACACTTGAGACTCAATAATTAAGAAAAAGCAAAACACTAAGAAAAACAGAAAATTGCAAACAAGGCTTAAAAAAATGAAACAACTAAAAGAAAACAGTTGGGTGTAGAACCCATATCCTTGTGCACAACATAACATTAATAACCAACCAACCACCACATTAACAATTGGTTCATTCCTTTCCATGTGTTTAATACAGTATATAAACAGTAAGCAGTGAAAGCTATTAGACTCGGCAGCTGGGCTTCTGTTATTAATAAGGACATACTGTACTTGGAATTGTAGATTTTGTACTTTTTGTGATTGGATGAATATTCGTTATTTTAACTATGACATTAAAAATGAATTAGTAAGAACTTACTAGTAATTAGTAAGTATTAGTAAGTAATTAGAAAGCAGAATGATTCCTCTGTGAGGGTTGTGTGTTATTCTGTGAAATAATAATATCAGGTTGTACAACATGAACTGTCAACTGTCCACTTTCAAAGAGTTCCGCTGTAGCCTCAGACTCCTGTTCTTGGCTGACAGGAGAGGAACTTGATGTGATCTTCAGGGTATAGCTCATCCGTCTCAAGTTCCAACATTGTGTGCATTCTGAGATGTTTTTCTACTCACCACGGTTGTAAAGAGTGATTATTTGAGTTACCGTTGGCTTCCTGTTGGCTTGACTCGGTCTGGTCATTCTCCTCTGACCTCCCTCATCAACAATGCATATCCCTCGGAGAACTGCCGCTCACTGGGTGTTTTTTGTTTTTCACACCGTTCTGTGTAAGCTCTAGAGACTGCTGTGCATGAAAATCTCAGGAGAGCAGCAATTTCTGAAATACTCAAAACACCCCGTCTGTTACCAACAGCCATGTGATGGTCAAAGTCACTGAGATCCCATTTTTTTCACTCATTCTGATGTTTGATGTGAACGTTAACTTGACCTGTATCTGCATGATCTGCATACTAAAGCAGTCATGGCCTAATGGTCCGAGAGTTGGACTTGTAACCTGAAGGTGAACCTAAAGGTCGTGGGTTCGAGTCTCGGGTCCGGCAGGGATTGTAGGTGGGGGAGTNCTTGGATGGGTTAAATGCAGAGCACAAATTTCAAGTATGGGTCACCACACTTGGCCACAAAGTCACTTCACTTCACTAAAAGTGCACACTAACTAAAGAGAAATATCTCTATCAAGAGAACATACCAACACTTCACCATCTCATGCAACAAGTTATCTAACATACATTACCGCTAAAAGATTACCTTCCCCTCACACTTCCTGCTAACTTTAATCCTAAGTAGGATTAGCATCCATATCCTATCTAACAACCAGTTAACATTACCTTATACACAGCTCTTCTGTAATATACAAAAATCAATCCCATAATTCTTCAGGAAAATATGATTACTAGTAATTGTGCTGTAAATGAATAAAATTATTGTAAATCCATAACAAGAGACTTGGAACTTTGCTTTAAAATACACGGAGACTTGCAGCAGTAGGAATACTGAGTTTCGTCCCTGTGGTTTGTCTCAGAACCAACATGAAATATCTATAACAGAAGTAAAGCTCATGGACTTTGAGGTGAAGCCATCCCATTATTCTCATTACTGGAGTGCAGGGAGAACACACACACACACACGCACACACAGACCTGGAGTGCATTTTGTCAGTTCTGGGTCATCCTTCATTTTCTAACTACAAAAAAAAAAACACTCCATGTTGTTAGGAGCAAGAAAATAGAGAAGAAGCAGAAACTTCAAAGAACAAATAAGCTTTAATCTTGTGGCGCACTCGGAAAGTTTCCCGCCTTGAAAATTACCAGAGAGAGTGTACAGGGGTTTTTTTGTATTCTTTTTCAGGACTTTACCTTTCAAACCTGCAGAGTTGGATTGGAAGTTTGTGATTTTGCATCAGACAAAAAATAGACAATGAATTCTTTGATGCGCTTTGAAAAGGAAGTTAATACATAACTACCAAATTACAGAAAATTACCAGTTCCCAAATAAATCGTTTTTTTTTTTTTTTATATTATTTGCTACAAGATGTGTGGTAGGTAGTGTGACCATTTTCTCTTTGTTAACCCTGCTGTCTTTGTCTTTTAGATTGAGTGTTCTTTCTCAGAAGAACAATAAATAACAAAAAAAGGCCTTTTTTTTATTTGAGATTCAAGGAGAAAAACAAAATGGAGAGTAGAGAATAGAGACGGCAGTAAATGCCATCTTTCCATGTTTATTGCTAGCATATTATGTTTGATAGGGTCACATGGTCTGTAGGGAGCATGCTCAGAGAGGAAAGCAGCTGGCACCATCACAGTCCAGGTAGCGGCATCTGGACCTGCGTTTTTTTCTGGAACATGCAGTGCCTGTGGCATTCTGCCTCGGCTGGCCCAACATCTGGCACATACAGAGGGGGATGAAGAACGTCCTTGAGGAATGTGTCCATTATAGTTGTTAATCTCTCTTTCATCGTCTTTGTGTCCGCCAAAGCATCACTCATCACCTTATTACATGTATGGGTGGCTACATATATCTGTATCTGTATTCGGATTTGAATTGTAAAGGAGTGTAGGGGGGGTACTGCTTTGTCTTTGTTTCTCTTCTTGTATTATTATTATTATTATTATTAAATGTGAACCCTGCCATTTCCCCCCAGAAAATACTGTTAAATAAACAAGGCTGCTGGAAAAAATGGTCATTTTTTTTATTCTCAAAATATCACAACAAATTGCAAAGTCTTGAACTTCTACAGTTCCTCAACCTCAGCTACTTCATTCGAGTTCATAACTGGTTGCCCAGTGAAACCTTCCGGCAAGATTTCTGTCGAATGTGACTTAGTAAGCAAGCCAACAATCTTTCAAAACAACATCTTTCCCAAATCATAAAGGAACTATTGTTTATAGTTTGCCGTTTAATAGGCGTCTAAAAATATTTGATCATCTTCAGATTTGTTACCTTCCAGAAAGATTAAAAATATTTGCACGGCATGCTTTCAGAATGTACTACAAACTTTATTTTACTTTACTTTATTTATATTTCCCATATGATTTTCATTTAAAAACAATGAAAAACTATTTTTTTAATTGAGGAAGAATTTTTGGAGACCCAAGCAGAGATACATCCTATATAAATATATATATATCAACGCATATTTCTTTTCTCAGTTTTGGGCCAGTTTGTATAGAAATACGGTAAAGAAAAGAAAAGCAGTGTTTGGGTCAATCGACGAAAAAAATGAATAGTGAGCCTCCTATTTGTATCTGGATTTGTATCTATTTAAAACACATTACAGATTCATTCTGAATAACGTATTCATATTCAATTGCATCCCTACTAGAGAATATTTCAGAACACGCAGTAATAAGACAGCGTTGATGCAGATCTGTCATGGTCAGATATACAGTATAAAAATTCTACACCCTGATATTCTTATAAACCTGAAATCAATTGTTCGGAAAGATGATTTTGACAGATTTGGTCAAAAAAGACACTTTTGTCTCACATTCACTTGTATGTATTATGCATTAAAGCCTTATTAAGTAGCAAATACAAGACATGAACCCATTTTGGTTCAAAGCTGCGAGCAAAAAAAAAAAACAGAGCAGAGCAAAATATTTTCTTTCATGGTGCTATTTCAAGTCTGATTTTAATCCCGTTCACTCTGGCTGTAACGAATGTCAAATACACTCTCTTTATCATTCACATTATCCATGGTAGGTCTGACTTTTATCCTCAGCTATTCCGCTTTGTGTAGCTGAAGGCATTTGAGTCATTGTTTGTGACTTCAGAGCCCGTCTGAGGTTGATGCACAGAGGCACAGTGCCTTCTAGAGGCAGATCGGAGAAAGAGAAAGCGACAGAAAGACAGAGGGAAAGAGGGAATTGATTGTGCAGCCATCATGCTGACAATGCCATAGTGCCGTGGCAGCGGCTCGACGGGAGATACTTCATTCAGCATAAGATGCAAGACAATAGATTGGCCTGATTGGAGAGTGCTCGTCTCGCTTCAACAGGGCTTCTCTGTGTGATGCCGAGTGGCTGTTTTTCTCCCTCTCAGACACACAGCCTTTAATCCAGCAATCAATGACACTCATTTTAATACACCCACTCCACATGGACTCAGAGAGTGCAACTTAGTGGAACCAAAGTCAACTCGAGCTCTAGTGCAGACACTCAGCAAGGTCTGCTTTCAGTTCATGTCTGAGAACCGCACCGAATATGTAAAGGCTAAACCAACATAGCGTGGCGTTATCAGTGATGGTGTTGTGTCAAGGCCCAGAGCGATAACAGAAATCAAACCATTTCCTCTTATAACACAGTTTGACAATGATATTTCATTCAACAATATTTTATTAAAGAAAGACGCATCATATATATATATTTTTTAAAAATCTATTTATAGTTATGTTTAAGGTTGTGGAAGATACCAAAATACATAAAAGTTCCTGTTATCACTTACGCTATAGCAGCTATAAACAGACATTCCCTCACCAGCCTCTCTTTTTTTCTGTCTTAAAGCTAATAAAATCAAGAATTCTACAGCAATGTGGTATAACCATAAAGAAGAAACGAAAATGTGAATAGATACATAGAATGCATACATATTTAAAGAAATAAAGGTCAGGCAAATCCACTAAAGGTGCACGCATGATGCCACAAATACGGCAAGTGTCATTTTGTATACCAAAGCTGATGAGATTACACTCCACTGATTATCTATTAAATTAGTAATTGCCATTTTTATGAAGCCAGCTATCAAATATACCTAAAAAAAAACACGAGCCAGCCTACTGATTAAACAATGCCAAATGCTTTACAGGAAATCACAGCTTAAATATCAGAATGGATTTTTACAGACTTCCCATAAAGCCTGAGGGAATCATTACTAAGCAATGACTTTTAGGTTATGAATGTGGTTATTTGAAATGGTTCAAATTACATCATTCTGATTATATTTGTGTCATAATGGCTGAAAAAAATAACAGACATTATTACCTGTACTAATTTACAGGTAATTTACGAGCATAACGCTTGACTCACGTAAAATATAGGAAAACAATTCCGTACGTTGATTGCGCAGCCCGCATATTCTTCCATTCTGCATTTATAGTTTAATAGATAATTCATTGAAAGTAACTGCAACACACACGCTCCTCTCAAAATGCTTTCTTTTCGATCAAATCCACACCACGTTTCAGCTCAGTACAACTGTGACGCACAGACAATTTCCAAATGTCCCTGAGCCCTTACTAATGACTGCTATTAGCAACCATTCACCTACTTTATCATTCCAAGCATGTGAATTATGGATTTGAAACCGCCTTCTTCTTTTTTTTTTTTTTTTTAACATAGTCGCCGAAGGCCTGGAGCATGAGCTTAAATAGTCTAAAAGACATGAGGTGTAATGAACAAGCACTCCAATAGATCATCCTGAGCAGAATTGCCAACATCACACTGCCCATATTGAGCTCGGAAAATTAAAATGCATGCACAGCTACTTTATCCTATCATGTTTTCCCCATGAGAAAGTGCAGAGATACGGCACCACAGGCTATAATCCTGTTCAGTAATCATATCAGCGCAGACCTCCTAATTAACATATGGCATACATGTTCACAACTTACCAATGCAGTGCTCTCCATACGTTTTCCTACTGTGCTATAACCTCTCCTTTCAGCTATTCTTCCCTGCCATTAATGTCAATCAAAGCACCTATTCTTTATTCAGTGCAAATGCTCTCAAACGGAGGGATCACTAGCAGCTGGTGTTTTTGTAATATCCCTGAAACACTGATGCATGAAAACAAGTGTGTGCTGTGTGTGTTTGTGTGAAATGAGGCTAGCAAAACAACGAAGTGAGGGCTGAGCTCTGTATTAACATAGTGTTCTATTGCAGAGGAGGTACACACACACGCACGCACACACACACACACACACACACATACACACACACACACACCCGACAAGGCCTGAGGCAGGTTTTCTGCTGCAGGGCCCAACATCTGCTCACTGGAATAATGCATATTTCATACAATACATAGAGTGAGGAAGAGAGAGAGAGAGAGAGAGAGAGAGAGAGAGAGACAGAGAATATGAATATCTATCTATCTATCTATCTATCTATCTATCTATCTATCTATCTATCTATCTATCTATCTACCCATCTATCTATCTATCTATCCATCCATCGTGTTCAGGGTCACAGTCGATCCAGAACACTGGGCACAACAAGGAAAACAACCTTGAATGGAACGCCAGTCCAACACAGAGCACCATGCAAACACACACACACGCACACACACACACACACACACACACACACACATTCAGACTTATGGCCAATTTAGCATAACAAATCCACCTACTACATGTTTTTGGTCAGTAGGAGAAAACCGGAGAACCCAGATGAAACCCATATCAATACAGGAATAACACGCGAAGCTCCACACAGACAGTAACCCGAGCTCAGGATCAAACCCATGACCCTGGAGCTACGATGCTAAAACGCTAGCCACTGCTCCATATACATTTATACCACAGCATGGCTGAATTTTTCAACCGGAAGTTGTTGATTAATTTTCTATAAAAACACTCTGACAGTAGTTCTGACTGTAACATAAATGACAGGTTTAGATTAATGCACTTGTTGTTGTAATACTTTACTGTTTCTATAGCAACACATTACACATTGACTTGTATGGCGGACTTTGGCTGTTTCAACAAAATAATCCGCTTCAGATGATAACACCAACCTGGCGTGGATAATTATCATACAAAAGCACGCCATGTTGTGTGTCATTGCTTATATAAACCGATGCCTGCGTGACTCAGTCACTGGCTTATAAATCAAAGGTCAAAAGCTACGGAGCCAGATGCTTTATAAAAAAAAAAAAAAAAGAAACGGGATCACTGCATCACTTATTTCATAAATGTATTTCACAATACAGCTTTCTAAAAATAAATCTTGGGATGAATAAAATCTATAAAATTCACGCCAATTACCTAATATATTCTGTTTATTTCCATTACGCCATCATATGGTTGCAAATCATCCTAATGGCATGGGTGTGTATGGGTGTGTATGGGTGTGTATGGGTGTGACTGGAAAAAAAAAAAAAAAAGTTTTGAGCCAAGAATATAAATTTATATATTTGCATAGCAGTTTTTTTTTTCAAGATTTCATGTTACTCTTCATCTGCCTCTCATGGGGGCAGTCATGGCCTAACGGGGGGCAGTCATGGCCTAATGGTCTGAGAGACGGACTTGTAACCCGAAGGTGAACCTGAAGGTGGTGGGTTTGAGTCTCGGGTCCGGCAGGGATTGTAGGTGGGGGGA
>CM074973.1:7690171-7756102 GCA_037577455.1 Pangasius macronema | reverse complement strand
GACTTCAGATGATCAAAGCGTACTGAGCACTCTGCCCTCTGCATACAGGGTAAGGAGGTCGAGAGGGTAGAGAGCTTCAAGTTCCTTGGTGTGCATATCTCAGCCAACCTCACCTGGTCCGCACACATCTCCCATCAGGTGGGGAAGGCACAGCAAAGACTGTACTTCCTCAGGAAACTAAAACTGAGGCACACCTCCCACATCACCTGCTGACCAATTTCTATCGGTCAACAATGGAGAGCCTTCTGACCTACTGCATCACAGTGTGGTTCAGCAGCTGCACAGAAGAGAATAAAAAAGACTTGCAGGGGGTGGTGAGGGTGGCAGAGCGCATCATTAGCACAACACTACTTCTCCTCAAAGGCATTTACACTGGCCGTCTCAGAAAGAAAGCCAGTTGTGTCATAATGGACCCCACTCACCCTGGACATCACCTGTTTTCCCCTCTGCCCTCTGGGAAGAGATACAGAACAATCAAAACGAGGACTAACATATTAAAGAACAGTTTCTACCCACAGGCAGTCAAATGCATAAATCCTCCTCCTTCTGCTCCCAAACATCATCGAACAATAAACCAATGTCTCAGATCTACAAGTGCAATAGTACACATGCACACATTTGCACTAATCTGTAAACACCTCTCGTATGTTTACACACACCACACCACACCTGCACTAATCTGTAAACACCTCTCGTATGTTTACACACACACACTTGCACTAATCTGTAAACACCTCTCGTATGTTTACACACACCACACTGCACATTTGCACTAATCTGTAAACACCTCTCGTATGTTTACACACACCACACTGCACATCTGCACTAATCTGTAAACACCTCTCGTATGTTTACACACACCACACTGCACATTTGCACTAATCTGTAAACACCTCTCGTATGTTTACACACACCACACAGCACATTTGCACTAATCTGTAAACTCCTCTTGTATGTTTACACAAGTCTTATACTGTTACACTTATTTATTATTCATATATCCTGATATACATTCATAGCGTATACAACAACACTATGTATACTGTATTCTGCACTGTTGTTCTTGTTTAATTTGATCCAGTGCACACTACAATATTGTGCAATAACCATTGTATATATTACCTTTTGGAATACCTCTCTTCTTGTCCATTTTATTTTATTGTATTTAAACAGTCTTTCACTGTTCAAAACAATGACAATAAAAATCTATTCTATCTATCTATCACATGCTGAGTGACAAACAGGTAACAGCGTCTCAAATTCACATAACACATCTTTAGGGCCAATTCAATTCTTACACCAAATTGTACAAAATAATATCAAAAGACTAAATGCACATCTTAGTACAGGACAGTTAACGGATTTGTGTGTAAACATACTGTATATAAAGTAAAACGACGTATGATGTGCAGTGACATCGCCGAAATAACAAAAAATGAAGTGATGTATCCTGTAGCATTGCTGAGAAAAGCTTCATTAGTATTTGATTTTTATTTTTTTTTTCAAAAATCATGAAACATGATATATATTTTTTCATATTAATTATTTGAATTATTAAAATGATTTGCTGGCTCATGTTTTTTAGCCATTAAAAAAAAAAAAGAAAAACAAAGATAAAATCTGAATTCAAACTCAATCTGAGAGAAGTGTGGAGGCATTTTGAGACACACTTTGAGACAGGGTCTGATTTCATAAAATCAAACAAAACATAGATTCAGAAACATAATACATACTCTCACAAAATGGGTGAAACTTTGAAACAGACAATCTACTGTAGTGTTGCTGAATACCACGAGAAGTGACAGAATGGTTTTCACAATGATATGAATTAGCTTACACGCGCAGGTAATTGAAAAGCACTATACAACAGTTAGTATCATGCTTTGCCACTCAGAACCCAAGCGACTCTTCAAAGTGTCAAATGTTATAATGGTGTGATGTTTTATTACATAAATGTGAACCATTTTGAACACAATGATAAACAGAAAACTGAACAATAAGCACCGCAGAATGATCTACAGGCTTGAAATGATGATTGTGCACTCATGGATTTGGAGTCCAGCCACATGCTCATTACTGAGCACTGCTACGTCCTCAGCAACGTCTCCACCATCATAACAACCACAGCAAGCACTCAGCACAGCACAAAGGGGCTATGTAACATAAAAAAACCCATTCCAGAGGATTTCATCTCCTCATGCTAAAACGTAAGAGCTCCACTGTTTTAAAGCTTCTAGTCTGTAAAAGTATGAGTTGGATTATTCTGAATCCGATTGGTTCTCTGGTTCAGACACGTCCGGGGGCTTCTCTCTCTCCAGGTGGATCTCTCGAACGGTGAGGATGCGAGTGAGCATGCTCTCCAGCTCCCCGTCATCCAGTGACATGTGGGAGAACCACATGGGGCTGTTGGGGACACACGAGCGCTCGGGACGCAGGTAAAACACAGACGTGCGTTGCTTCACCGTGCCTGAGCTGGAAAGATCAAAAGACTTGTGTTAGACTGCAATGTAATAGGACAACTATCATTCTTTCTTACGACTGAGAAAAAAAATCCACACCTGCAAATTATGAAATGAGAGATAAAAGTAAGAAAGAAGGTATAAAAGGAGGAAATCCAGTCAAAGTATCAACAACATATAAAGATCAATGGTAGGTTGTTTTTTCTTTCTGATAGAGTACAAGGGACGGTCACAGAAAAAAATCCCAGGATGAAAATATAAACGTAAGAAGTAATGCGTAGTTCCTCATTTCTCTTATTCTGCAGCAAGTTAGCTTGTTATCACTTACGTTATAGCAGCTACAAACATCATTTCCTCATCAGCCTCTCTTTTTTTCTCTTTCTAGACCTTATCATGTTACAGAGAAACCAGAAAACAAAGTCCCCTGTCCTGAATACTTTCTAGGCACAGAAAACTTACTGAGTGTTCCACAGCACTGACACTGGAGACTCCTTCCCTAAATGTTAAATAAACATCTCACTACAGAAAGCTTTGCCATATCGACAATACTTTGTTATATAACAAATATTTTTAAAATCCGTTTATTATTAGCTTTAAATTATGCAGCTCATCTGCCATACAAGTCCCTGTGAATTAACTGTTACTAAATTAATAATGTTTAATTATTATGATTAATATAACTTAATATAAACCTGTGATTTGAATTACAGATGAATGACAACAGTCTCGGTGACAATGACCTGCAATACTGGTTAGTCTAACCTCTTAAGAAACCCCTAGCCCGGTGTTGTCACCACCTCATCGGTGATTATTTTCCTTATAACAGCACGCCTTGTCATGTTTTATTCCTTACTCATGAGCCAGTGTTACAACATGAAGAATTCTAAGCAATGAATTATGAACACAGCATCCCCAAGATCACTGCCATACCATTTGGAGAGATAGAACTCATAGAGTCTAACAGGACAGCGGAGAGGGTTTTCTGTATTCTCCTGCATCTCCAGCACCACTCCTTCCTCCTCTTCCTCTTCTCTTTTCCTCTTGGCAGGGACACCATCTAGATCTTCATTCGCTGAAAGAAATCAAAGGACAAAGAGGTAATACAAATATGAGGTTTTAACAGTAAATGAAATTTTACTGGTGCTTTAATCGATCCTTTAGGCAAACACTAACGTGTATTTTTGTTTTCTTTGTGCACAGGAGGGTAGAAGCGGAGGCAGGACATCTTGCTTCCGTTGCTTTGTGAACGAGTGCAGCGCATGATGTGAGCAAAGGAAAGGCGCTGGTGCTGTGCTACAGTCTTGAAGTTGAAGAACTTGGTGCAGAAGTAAAGCAGAGTGTTGAGGAGCACGCTCGGGGAGAAAGCGCCCAACTGCTTACACTCCCATAGATATTCTTCTTCCACTCGAGAGTGCACGTAGCCTGCGCGCACACACACACACACACACACACACACACACACACACACACACACACAGACACACACACAGACACACACACAGACACACACACACACACACACGTACTCCATTTTAAATTTAAACTCAAATGTAGCTATATAATTTCTCATAAATTGTACTTGACTTTTTTTTTTGCGACTTTTAAAAAAATTTAAAGTGAAGACAAAATGAAGGACTCTCTCTAATCTCTAATTAGTGGTTTAATTATTTGATCTAGGACATATAGTTTCCTAAATTAAATCTTAAGACTACACGTTAGTAATATAAATTGTTTGTATCTCACCACTGGGAAGTATAGTGGGTTTCCAGTCTTTCAGTAAACCGGACATAGTTTGACTGAATTTAGTGTAGAACCAGTCAGCAAAGATGTTCTCCATTCTGCTATTTTCAAAAAGGTGCTACACAGGAAAGAAAAAAAAATCCAACCTAGTACAAAGTGCTTTATTTTTGGACAGAAGTCTTAAATTATTGTGCCTTATATTCTGAATAAAGCATTTTAATACAGTTCCTTACCTGCTGAATGCCTAAGCAGAGGTAATAGATGCTGTCTGCACTGTACTTTTCTCCATTAGGGCGGCGAACTTCAGTGATGAACTTGCACAGGCCGTAACTTAGCTCAGCCGTGCTGCACTGTAACAGGTCCTCCTTTATTGTAAAGTTCCGTGCTGGTTGAGTAAATAAGAGGAACGTTTTAGGTTGCCAGGTGTAAAAATATACTATACTCCCCCAGTAAATCTGCAAGTGTTATAAAATGTAAGTAATATGGAAGTAGGTAAGTAAGTAGTTAAATAAGTGGGTAAGTATGTAGGTAAGTAAGGAGGTAAATATGTAAGGAAGTTGTTAAGTATGTAAAAAGGTAATTTAGTAAGTTAATAAGTAAGTAGGTAGGTAATTAGGTAAGTAGGCAAATGAGTACGTAAGCAAGTAGGTCAGTAGGCAAATGAGTAAATATGTAGGTAAGTAAGCAGGTAAGTAGGTCAATGAGTAAGTAAGAAGGTAAATTACTAT
This sequence comes from Pangasius macronema, assembly GCA_037577455.1. Taxonomy (NCBI): domain Eukaryota; kingdom Metazoa; phylum Chordata; class Actinopteri; order Siluriformes; family Pangasiidae; genus Pangasius; species Pangasius macronema. Next base: position 7,751,175 of record CM074973.1, on the reverse strand, counting down.
GTTAGTAGGTAAGTAGGTAGGTATTAGTAAGTAGGCAAGTAAGTAATTAGGTAAGTAGGCAAATAAGTAAGTAAGTAGGTAAGCGGGTAAATAAGTAAGTAAGTAAGTAAGTAAGTAAGTAAGTAAATAAATAAGTAAGTGAGTAAGTATGTGAGTAAGTAAGTAGTAACAAATCAGCCATGACTCACAGCCAAGTTTGGGCATCTCCATATTAGGCTGCGTTTCCCTCCAGCGTACCCAGCTCTTCCAGGCCTGAATGCCGTATTCAGTGTGCACTCTGGTCGGGTGCTGAACATCAGCTGCTGATGACTGAGGAGCTTCTGGACGTTTACGGGCCTGCATTTACACACACCACACGCTGAGCTCTCTCAATATAATCAACAAATCAACAAATACAAAGATAAAATCCTACTTATGTAGGATGTGTATGAATACAAGTATTAGATCTGAATGCAGGTTTAAAGTTTAGCAGTTTGGGCTGTGCGATGCCTATTCCAGCCTGCAGGACTGGTGAATAAGGCAGATTATGTTACTCAGTCATAAGTGGAATGAATGGACAATTTTGGATGATGCTGACTGTGATGTTCATACTCGTTTTTTCTGAGAGAAACAATCACGGTTCTTCTTGCGTGTTTTCGGTCTGGTGGTAGTTACGGACTTGTCCTCTTGTGTGCGGTGTTCCAAATGCTCCAAGCTCCCTGCCAAGCACGAAAGGTCAAACAGCAGCAGATCAGCAAGTATACCATATGAAATGTAAGTGAAAGTGATTCTCTTCACAGCCCTCACCGATTGGAAAATCTGCCTCCAGGTCCATTTGTGGCTCTTGTGGGGGTGGGCTGGGAGACTGTTGCACCTGTCTGGATGGAGCCACTTTTTCAGACTCTGAGCTACGTCCCCATCGGGAGGCACTCGAGATGCTGTCGTCTTCCCAACTTAGGTGGCTGGAGAGGGCTTCCAAGTCGAAATCTTCTATAAAATTATCATCCTGGTCTGAGTGGGGGGAAAAAAACACACCATGCATTAATTTGTAATAACACCATTTCTACAAGCAAACAGCAAATACAGACCAGACCATATGTGGCGATGCCGGACTTTTCCTAGGATTGTTCTGGATTTTTAGCATATGAAATTTTAGCTTAACCAAAAGCTTAACACATCCAGGAGGATGGAAAACTGATAGTAGAAACTGACAGTTACTGCTATAATGGGCTGAGCAATATTTAAGTATTAATTAATCAATATTTGTTGATCTGTACTTGTTTTTAGTACAAGGTTAAAGCCGCCTTCTTCTTCGCAATGTATGCAAGTCATAATAGACTGTTTATAATTTGTTCATACAGATATTGTAAAGAAATTATTTTCCCTGCAGTTTCACCGTAGATTAATGCGTGGTAGGTGAAGTCATGGTATTATAATGCAGATCCACATTTAAGCTCAATGTACATCGACACAGCTTTGGAATAAATGGGAGAGTTTATATAAAATTTACAAAAAAAATAGAAAAAGTTAACATTATGAACAATAAAAAAACTGTTACCTAGTTAGATAATGTGCTATAATACCTTTGAACCTAATTGGCAGAGATAATAAATGTCAGTGCATACAGGACAGTAGCCGATTTTAGCCAATTTAAGTTAAGCACAGTGGTGTAATATTAGAAACAGGCATTTGATGGCCCATCTAACCTGCCAATACACTTCACATCCAGTATTAGGCTTAGTTTAAACTGGTAACATGTAGACACAGAGCTGCAAAATGATCAAACTACTCTACCGAATGTTATTTAGCCCACATGTGAGAGAAAACTAAGAAGTCTCCAGCAATACTCAAACTTTAAAACACATTCTGTAAATGAAGCATTTTTAAGACTTTTAAGCATGTATTTAAAACTTGTGTTATATATATATTTTCATTCAGAAGGTATGAAGGTTCCCTACATAACTTCATAATTTGTCCGACTTGCTAGTGATATCATGCAGAATTGAGTGACTGTCACTGAATATACAGTTTTAAATCATTTTAAATAATTGATCCTTTTGTATTTATACTCAAATGGTGATCATGCAAGAAGCATTTTTGGGAGAAACTGTCATGAAACACTGTTTTGCTCATTCATGCACCTCCTTGGGAGACAGCTTTGTCCTTCTCACTGTCCTCCGCCACCATCTCTGCCATCATGATCAGGTCGGCCTCCAGTGGGTTGTCTGGAATTCTCTCTTTTATCTTCTGAATTGTCTCCACTATTCGCTCAGCGCTGTCCAGAGTAGTGGGCAGAAACATGGGCACTGGTACCTACGGAGAGCAAAGAGACCAGTGATATTAATGAACATAATCAGTACTGTATTGGTTTATCAGAACCTGTACAGGTCAGTAAACAGCGTTTTAACCAAAAACAAATTCCTGACAGTCATCACAATTTCAACTCCCTTCATCATGATCAGATGACATCACTTCTCGCGTGATGGGAACATGACAGCCATTTTTTTTAACAGGATGGTCATTTCTGTATCATAGAAGGAGCTTACTAACATGCCTGGCAATAAGATATGGTAATGTCATTTTGAAATGTCTATGATAATATTGTTTTGCCTGTTACAGTGCCTTGCATAAGTATTCACCCCTTCAAACCTCCTGGCATTAAAATGGATTTAATTGGGATTTTAACATCTAACATCAGAATGTGCAAAATATGTTTTCTCACCAGTGCTCTCCTTACACTTACACTGGTCACTGACTTTTGGTGGATGGCTTGCTCTAGGCAGAGCTGTGGTTGAGCCACATCCCTTCTATTTTTTTAATAAGGGATTTACACCATGGAATAATTTTAGTAACCAAAATCTGATACTTCTCCTGGACATGTCTGAATAGCTTCTTGGTCTTTGTGATGCTTGTGCCCTCCAGAGACAGGTGCATTTATATAGAGGTCACGTGACACTTTATATGACAAATACAAAGGGGTGAATACTTATGCAAGGCACTGTATATATTGCGGAATACCAGTACATTGTACAGAAATAAGTTGGAATGAATTGAGTTAAGGAAAAGTAATAACTAAGTAATAACGTTTAGTGATCTATACTGGACAGGAAGCAGCTCACCGGAAAAGGAAGTCCAACAGGGTGTGGTGTGTACTGTGTGTAGAGGTGCATAGGCACAGGAACAAACACCGGCACTGGTAAGGGTAACACTATTACTTTAGGTGGGGTTTCATCTGTGGACAGATTGGTGAACATGATTTATATGTTTGTACTGAATCATTAAGCACACATTATATATATTATAGATATATGTATGTATATGTGTGTGTGTATGTATGTATGTATGTATGTATGTATGTATGTGTGTGTGTGCGTGCGTATGAGTATATAGCATGTAAGTCAATGTTTCCCACACTGGTCCTCAGGGACAAGAGATGCTTCACATATTTTTGTCCTAAAACAAGCAAGAACTCTAAACATCTGTAACAGGTGTGTTTGGAGCTGGGAGAAAGCAAAAGTGTGCCCAAGGACTGGATTGGCGAACACTGATATAGTTACTGCAAGTTAGTCATTCGTGGGATTTTCACGGTGATCTGCTCAGTACCTGTTTGCGTGTTAATATCAGAAGTGTTGGGTTTGCAGGACGTGCCCTTATTCTGGTTCATTGGTTTGCAGAGCAAAGCTTTGTTCTTCAGGATTCTCGGGGGAGCGGAGGGCGGCTTCACACTATCCGTCTGTGTGCTGGCCTGCAAACAACAATTTATTTTATTTCATCAATTATCCAAAACTAACACTACTTTTACTCAATTAAGGCATTATGCAAGAATATATATGACTTAAAACTGATTACTATCTGGATATCTTTTTTGCTCACCATCTTTTTTTTTACTCAAAACAGCCCTGTAATGGAAGTCTTGACAGTGCATGGCCAGTGCTGCAGCTACTCTAACATCTTGTCCTAACAACAGGTGGATGCCCCATTTCTATTTCATGCTGTACTGCTGCACCTCAAACACTGATGACAAGAAATTCATTCATGAGGCAAAGAGAAAGGAGCCATGTTCTTCTAAATGATATAAGGACTTTAAAGGAACTGGGATTTTTACACACAACAGTTGACAGTTAGAAAAGCACTTCCCCAAACAATCTTTAACTATCCTCAGACTCCCGTTTTGGCTGACAGTGAAACCTGATGTTGTCTTCATCCATCCACCTCAGGGTTTAATCCCAAGATGCTTTTCTGCATAAAAGTGTGGACAGCTTTCCTGTCAGCTTGAACCATTCTGGCCATTCTCCTCTGACCTCTCTCATTAACAATGTGTTTCCGACCACAGAACTGCCACTCACTGGATATTTTTTGTTTTTCACACCATTCTGTATAAACTCTAGAGATAGTTGTGCATTTTCAAGCCTTAGTCTGACAGCTAATAGGTCTGTAGTTCACTTAGATTTTGAGATTAGAGTATAGACTGCAAAATGATAAGCATACATACATGAATGCTTAGTGTTCGGACAAAGTGAAGAAACACATTTTAAACCTATTTCACGTGGTTTGGTGTAAAAGGAAAGCCTTGTATTGGAGTCATCCATGGGATTGTTGTCCATGGTAAGGGACCATACACTTCAGTCAAATTTAAGACAATTTAAATAATTAGCTAGCGTCCATATTCCGATACTGCCACTGTGTATACTTACATGTCCTAACAGCTTCACAACAGCGGGGACGGTTCCTGGAAAGTGAAAGTTAAAATCTTAGGAGTGGACAGTGCAGCTGAGGTGGAAAAGTTAAAATATCAATTAAGAGAATAAACAATGAAGCCTTGTCTAGTTGCAGTTTTGGACATGGCCCAAGTGCATGTGTTCTTTTGATTGTCATCTCTTCAGAATATTCACATAACAGTAAGTGATGAATTAAAAATGCACAATAATGTTAAAGAATAATGCAAAATAAACAACAATTACAATTTTAAACTCAGTTTTCAGAAATCATACGAATTATACCCGAAGTTGAGAGAAAAAAAAAATTACCTTGCAGCGCTGCATTTCCCAGGACGCTAGGCTGTCCATTGGTGGCATTTGATAGTGATATAACATTGGCGATAACAGGCGTGGCCTCTTTCGGAGCCAGTGATGGGAGAGTTGTTATGTTGGTGACGCTGGAATGGGTTGCGGGTGCTATGGAGATTGGCACTGTTGAGGCTAGATAAGACAATGTGATGTAAGAAATTGCAAAATAAAAAGTAATTGTGATTTATTTCACTTAACTGCTCCATTTTGGAGTTTTGGTATCTGTGTAAGTATACAAAATAAGTATGCAGTCTTTGACCAAAAAAAAAAAAAACCTAAAAAAATTAAACTTTTATTTTTGACTTTTATTACCGAACAACCTGTTTATAAGCGCAGCGGTGCAAAATTCTCACTCTCGTGTTTCCTACTAGCTCACAAAACTGTGATTTGCAAATTCACAGATTAAAGCTCTCCTAGATCAAGCAGTTGCTAATGCGTCTTTCGTGTCCCGTGTCCTTTCCCCTTCAGTGGCACTTTTGGTCCGAACTCTTCTTTAAGTGAAAAATCAGAAACGTGTAGCATCCAGTTCTCCTGAATCATGTAGCAAAGGGTTAAAACTAGTAAATGCTTTGGCTAAACCATAAATATTGGCATCTCTGTATCCGTCTCGGAATGTCTGTTTCGCTGTATATAATTATTCACGTACTGGTTTTGCTTTTGGGAAAGGATTTATTTAAATGAAATTTGTCGTACCTTGTGTAAGAGCAGTTTTGGTAGAAGTTACAGGAGAGGCTGTAGTGCATGCTTGCTGGCTGCAGAAGTACATCAGACACTTCAGATTACAGAAGTGCTTCATTTCATTCAGCCATTTTACTGACTCTGTCATCTTCCTGGCACGCTTGCACATGCTGCATTTGGCCACCTGTGTGTTGCAGAGATACACCATTTCCATACCCTCTTACTAGATCACAGTCCTGTACTTCACACATATATATATCAAAGTCATATAGCATTCTACTTTATGGAAATGACATTTTGGCATATCTTCTTCACTGAGCATGAAGATAGAAAGGATGAAAAGACTCTGGGATTTTACCTCACAGAATAACAATGTGTATTGGGAGAGGCATTCATTCCCACAGAACTCCTCTTGTTTACCAGAGAAGATGCTGGTCATTACAGTCTGAGAAGTGCTGCTGCAGTAGAGGCAGTTGCGACAGTGCCTTTTCCCCCAGCGTTTAGCAAGGTCATGCTTGTAGAGAAGTTTGCAGCCTGTGAATTAATCAGAGACGTTTAATTCCTGTGGCAAGCTTGCACAGTAAACATGGGGAGACTAGAAGCTTGATGGTGCATCATGGAAAAGGAAACAGAAATATTATTATTTTTATGCTATACAAGAATAATGCTAGGCAAAAAAATATATTTTAAACAGTTTAACTAAATGAAATATCACAAAATAAGCTGGTATATATTTTGTTCGCACCATAAATGGCCACTTAGTTTTGTATAACGAACTATTAAAAAGATTATGGGTTAGCATTAGCATCAAGTAGCCTTGAGCCTGTAACTTGAAACCTACACTCCTCCTAGTATGTGAAACGTTCACCATAAATAAAACTACTGTCATTCTGCTCCAAATATTCAAACTTTATCAGTCATGTACTATTATTCTCTCATTCAGTGTGTATTCAAATGCAGATTATGTTTGCAGTTAGGAGTGGGCGTTAGGACCGAAATATCAGATCACGATTCTCAAAGGCATTTCTACAATACACGATATGCGTCACGATATATCGGTCTGCTCACAAACTTCCAGCATTCAAAATCGAATTTTTTTTTTTTTTGCATTTAAAAAAAAAATACATACACTAAATGTGTTTATTAATAAATAAATTTATTTAAAATGTTTATTTTTTTTATTTAAAAAAATTACTTTTATTTAATTTTTTTTTTATTTCAAAATATAATATTTAACATACCAGCTCATATCAGCTTAAAACACGTATACAAGAGAGAGAGAAACTGAGTCACCACTTTTTTTTAATTTCCTAAATATTTTACACTTAAAAAAAATAAATAAATAAAAAAAAAATAAACCTTAATCACTTCCCTGTGTCTTAGGTGTGGATGTAGTGTTTCCTGTTTGTGTTGGTCGTGTTTCTGATTGGTTTCAATGTATCTTAAGTGTCTGTGGCACAAGTGAAATTCTACACTGTGCTAGTTTTAAACTCGTTATTCTCAATGTACGGTTTAGGATTGACTTTACACGCTGATTTACAATCAAACATACATTCAGCTGGTGCAACTTGTGCCTAAAAATCACTGCAACCTGATCACACCATGAGCTTTTTATAACTTTCCGTCCTTGTCTGAGAGCCATCAGAGCCACATGCTACAGGGCAGAACCTCACCTTCACTGCAGAACGAGCAGTCCACGTTGTTAATCCTCTTCACCTCCTTCACCACCTTTTCGATTTTGCAGTACACACACTGCGCCATGATGTAGTGGGTCCTCCTGAACTCATCAATGCAAGTCTTGTCGCAGAACACGTACATTTTTCCCTGTAACATCACACGAAATATATTATGGGAACTCATGACAAATTAGAATTGACATCGACATTTTTTTTTTACGTAGTGCATTTTACAAAAGACTGGTTTCAAAAGTATCGGCGCCTGTAGAATTAATATTTTGTGATGCCTGCCCTGTACGGGTAATAAGGAGACATTTGTAGAGGGATCTTGCCTCCTTAGCTCTGTGCAAAATATGTTAATTCTCCTTTATATTCTCAGGTTTGTGCATGTCGGCTGTTGTCTTCAATTTTCAAATCTCAAGACTGAAATGGTCATTGCACAACACTGATTTTGTGTTTCTTTAACAATATATTTGCAAGTGTGTTTGGCTCATCATTTTGTTGAAAGCTCTATGATATTTCAGCCTGATTTTGCTGTCGCAGGCACAATCACAAGCGTAAAAGATAATCTTTGGTCAGCAGTTGAGATGAGATCGGTGGTCTTAGAATGAACAATGTGACATGCTCAGCAGCAACCAAACCATTTCTAGCCAAAAATGCTGATGGTCTGAATGAGCCAAAAGTTTGATTTTGATTAAATTACCACAAAAAAAATCATATGTCCAATGCTGCATAGGAATGATTTAAGCTTCTTTCAATCCTGACAAACACACTGTATACCCGGCCTCATTCAGTCCCCGCAGAGAAAACAAGACGGTACCTTAAATTCCAGCAGCTCAGGTTTGGAGAAGAATAAACGCTGACACTGTGCACAGGAGAATTTGGTCACTGAGGGGCATTGGGTTAAGTTGGGTGAGCTGGACTCTGCAGATACAGACTGCACTGCGGGGGCAGACTTCGACTGAGCAGGACTAAGAGAAGGAGCAACATTCAGCTGGTTGCTCTGAGTATTTGTCTTGTTGAAGGCATCCTATACAGCAAAGAGGGAAACCAGACACAAGGATCACCATAAGACCGAAAAAGTACCAAAGATGATTTTCCGGATGTGAACACAACAACAACAAAAATAAATAATACGTTAGAGACTTGACAGAGATTTTTTCACTTCTCTAACAATCTTTTTAGAATTATGTAGAAACGCTGACGAAACTGAGCAAAAGTGAACTAAAGCGCAGTGAAAAGCAGTGATGAATCTCCTGCTATACGTAACAGACACCTCACAGTTAAACATACAGAGAGAAAATAATGATGCTATTCAGATTATTCTGTTCCAAGAGAAGGACAGAACACCACAGCTCATATCCAAAATGATTTTTTTTTTGGTCAAAAACTGTATCAGGACAGGATGAGGACTATGAATACACAGTCGACTCTACCACGGTAATTCATAACCTTGTTTGTTTCCTTTGGTTTGTATGAATGAATTTACCTAGCTAACTAGCTTGCAAAATATTATTATATTGCATATTTCATTAGCAGACAAAACAAAGAGAGTGTGTAATATTTGAAATGTTCTGAAGTTTTCAAAGACTGAAGCATACCTGAAACGATATAACACAGGTGAAGCAGCAGAAGTTGCGGATGGAACCATCGGACATGGCGAGGTGATACTGAGGCACTAGAACCTTCTTACAGTGGTTGCATTCCAGAGCAGAACCTTAATGTGTGTGTGTGTGTGTGTGTGTGTGTGTGTGAGTGTGAGAGACAGAGAGAAACAGAGAGTGAGAGAGAGACTGAACAAACCATTGATGCTAAGGATTGAGAGACTGCGTCACAATGTGTAATACATCTTATATATTTACATTCCATTTATCCCCATTTACGATATTATGATCGTGACTTGCTTTTTAAAGTGAAGCGTAAACCTTTACCTGATGAGCTGACCGTCTGCACTTTGTGAGCAGTCACACATGCAGAGGAGCAGAACAGCTCTGTGCTGCCCTCCGAATTTACGTTTTCCACCATTTCTGTTATGGTACGATAAACTCTGCACATTGTGCAGGGCACAACCTTTGTGTACTTCTGCAGAAATCAAGTAATAAAACAAAGTCAGTAGTAGGTATGGGCTAGCTGTAAGGCCCAAAATTCTTGCAATGTTCACGTCCCCAGCTGGCCTGTAATAACATATAGCACATAACCCACAGAATATTTGGTAACATCCTCTTAACATTGAATTTAACATACATTTTTTTGCACATTTGCAATGCTTTTATGAATCACTGTATGTAACAGTCCACAACAGTAGGCATTCTGCATCTAATGAGAAGCCTGGGCCTGTGTGTCACTACAGCTTACTGAAGTTAAGCGAGGTAGCCTGAAAAGCGTGTATCTCATCTGTTACATCCAGCCTAGATCAGGGCTTTAATGAACTTGACTGACAATCTGATTATTCTAAATATAAGTCTCTTTATGAGCTGGGAGAGAGATGAGACATGGCAGTGTGTAGGACATGAGCACGTTCGTGTTGAAGTGGAAGTGTGTAGAACGAGGAAGTCTGTTGGAAGTGGGAGACTGCTGGACGTGGGAGCGGGTAGGAAGTGGATGCATGCTGAACACAAGAGAAGGATGAACATGAGAGAATGGTGAACATGGGAGCCCGATGGACATGGGAGCGTGTTCAGTGTGGGAGGGTGGTGAACATGGGAGAATTTTCATGTTATACATGGTACAATAGTGAACATGGGAGACCGATGGACATGGGAGCATGTGCGTGTTAAATGTAGGAGGGTGGTGAACATGGGCGCGTGTAGGACATGGGAGCGTGTTGGATATAGGAACGTGCTGTTAAACGTGGGAGTTTCTTATCATAAATGTTGCTACTTCATTTTTATTTCATGTTTTTTTGCAATGAAAGTTTGCTTAGCTCCTACAGTTCGGCTATTTATGAAATTTCACTTTTCACTCTTAGTGTGCTTTCTGTCCATTTTTTGGCAGGTATCATATAACTGAAGACCCAAACATAGCACAAAAGGCCACTAAGTGGTCTGAACACTACCTTCTTAAATGTGGAGATACAATTCTGGCTGCAAAACTTCTTAGTGGTGCCGTCGACTAACAAAGATGGACTTTTGCCTTCGCCGCTGTAGCAGTATCCTCCGCAAGTTACGCAGCTGTTCATACTGAGCTTATTGGAGGCGCGGAACTGGTGAAAACAGGCGTCACCGCAAAGCTTATGGACACTGCCCATGAAGTTCACCTCATGGCGAATCTTGGAGAGGAGAGAAAGAATGTTATGCAAGGTTTATAGCTACACCTTGCTCTTTAACACAGCGAATTCAAGTGGATTTCAATCATCATCCCAACTATATGCACATACACAATAGGATCAAATACATAAGCATATAGCAACATGCAAAGTCTTTGTTCAGTGCATCACTACAATCATTCTCAGACCTGCCAACCCTGAAGAAGAAGAGTATTGCAGAATCCCTCCAGGGGATACTAGGGGTAGAAACGCAGCACATTTTCTACATAATCCTTTCACAAATTACTTGTAATTTAGAAAATGGAGTGCGCATATAAACACAGGGTTTTACAGTAACCACCACACACTTGGAGATAAAAGCCTCCACTCATTTGTTTTAGTTAAACTGTATACACTAAAACAGGCAATATGAGTGCTGAAAGTTTAGCGTGAAAAAAATGGGAAAAGGGGCAGTGCTTCCAGGGGGTGTCAGGTAATAACAGAGAGCTCAAAACCATCAATCAATCATTACAAATTCATAGGTCGATTGGCACATTTGGTGTTTTTGCAGGGGGGGGTTACTCATAGCATTGTACTCGTGTAGCAGGTTGGCAGGTCTGTCCTCTAAGAACTTTTTGGGCATTGGGTAGTTTTTCTAAACCAATTGAGACAGCACTTACAGTGCATGCTTTTTGACACATGCTGCATTTTGTTGCAAGTGCAGAATTTGCATTATCCCTCTTGTAGTTAAAGGCGCTGAGACATTTCTGACTGCAGAAATCCTTTAGTGACTTTGCCAAATCCACAGGGGCAATGATTACATCCTTTGGGTTGGGAATGCCCCTACAGAGATAAAGAGAGGAACCCATGATCAGAGACAATTACTCAAACATGCAGACATACATACACTCAGGTCTATAAATATTTGGATATTGACAAAGAACAATTAAACAATGAACAAAGTGCAGACTTTCAGCTTTAATCTGAGTGTATTTACATTAAAGTGTAGGAATTTTAGTACTCTTTATATGCGGCCCCCCTTTTTTAAATGACCAAAATTAGTTGGACATTTGGCTGCTCAGCTGTTCCATGGCCAGGTATATGTTATAACCTTATTATTTCACTTACAAGTAAGCAGATAAAAGGTCTGTTGATTTCAAGTGCTGAATTTGCATTTGAAATCTATTGCTATTAACTCTAAATATGAAGTCCAAAGAATTGTCACTGTCAGTGAAGCAAGCCATCATTAGGCTGAAAAATCTAAACAAACCCATCAGAGAGATAGCAAAAACAGTAGGTGTGTCCAAATAGAGTATTTGGTACATTCTTAAAAAGAAAGATCACACTGGTGAGCTCAGGTACACCAAAATGCCCGGAANACTTCACCAGTGTAAATACACCAGTGTAAACACAAGACATAAACCACTGGTAAGCCTCAAATACAGGAAGACCAGAACAGAGCTTGCCAAAAAAACATCTAGAAAAAGCCTGTTCTGGAACAACATCCTATGGACAGATGAGACAAAGATCAACTTGTAACAGAATGATGGGAAGAGGAGACTATGGAGAATAGAGTGGGCATGTATGGCTGCCAACATGATGTGACTGCTGATAAAAGCAACAGGATGAATTCTTAAGTGTGGTGATATATTATCTGCTCAGGTTCAGACAATGCTTCAAAACTCATTGGACGGTGCTTCACAGTGCAGATGGACAATGACCTGGGGCATACTTCAGAAGCAATCCAGACTTTCTTCACTTTAAGGTAAAGAAGTGGAATGCTCTGCAATGTCCGAGTCAATCGCCTGACCTCAATCCAGTTGAGCTGAAAGCAAAACACCACAAGAACAAGCAAGAAATGAAGGCAGGGGCAGTAAAGGCCTGGCTGAGCAGGACCAGGGAAGAAACCCAGTGTCTCCTGATCAGTGACTGGCAGTCATTTTCACTGCAAAGAAATGGCAACCAGGTATTCCAAAAAAAAAAAAAAAACATGCGGTAATTCCTACCTTGTTCACCTGATTTGGATGCAAGTACCCTCAAATTAAACCTGAAATTCTGCACTTCATATTCATAACAATTATATTTAGTTTCAATTCCTATATACTGTGGCAGAGAGATAAAATAACAGTAACTATCAATATCCAAATATTTATAAACCTGACCGTAGATAAATAATCAACATACTATTTTATCATCAGACATTTCATTTAACTATCAGCAACTAAACAATTTAACATTGCCAGTTTTATACCCTACAATTACAGCAGGATTATTACTTGTCACACTGTACAAGAGGTCACAATGGCACCTCATCAGCAGGTCACGTTATGTGTTCCAAGTCCACCGTTGTCATCTTATGACCAAAGGATTGTTTTATATGATGTGTGTTTTTGCTCTTGACAGCAACATCGGGCTGAGAAACATTCAGTCTAGAACTAGTTTAAAAAGCTGTAAACCAGTCTTAATACTGTAAGACTTAATATTAAGACAGAATGCACCAAATAGCTTTGAATTTAAAATGTAAAGGTGTAAAAAGTCACTACATTTAAAGAATGTGTAATTTTTTTTAAATAAGTGATTACTTCACGAGACTCACTTGAGGCAGTAATGGCAGATTTTTTTAGAGCTAGGCAGGGGCACAGACTCGGTGGATGCGCTGCTGCAGAGGCAGCGCGGTGAGCAGTAAAGCTGAGGGCTGCCTTTACGCTGGAATGCTGTCTGGCCTTTAAGGAGGATTTTTTTACAGCCAGAACACACCACGCACAGAGATGTGGCAGAGTTTAGATTCGAGATGGGCACTGAGGCGTTGGATGGTGCATTTGCTGCAGCAGCCACAGCTGGGGCGCCTGTGCGGTGGTGAGAAAACAGTGAATTGTAAATATAAAAATAATGCAAACACCTTTAAACAAATCTGAACTGTTTTGCTTTTTCCTCTCTTCTAAATTCTATATCTGAGGGTCTCAGTAATTGGCTGATCAGCTGAATAAGCCTTCCAGGTAAGGTAAAATATGTTAATTGCTGTGGCAATGAATGACTGAGGTGTGATACATTGGACTTTAGCAAAGTTTTGGAAAATATGATAAAAAAAAAAATCAAATGTATATATACAAATTCTACATTTGGCACACGAAAGTATCACGTTTTTCTACCTAATGCCGTAGCGCTTCCACCGACGGAGAACACAGCGCTGATCTTTATCTGCTCGGAGGTCTTCTGGCCAAATTCCTGCAGCCAAAACATCACAAATATGTTAAAAAAAAAACATAAAATAAATAAAAATTTAGGAAAAAAAAACCCAGATAATCAAGTGCTTGAAGCTTGAATGGTTGACAAACAAGTCAAGGTATTAACTGAAATTACACCACAGTGCTGCTGAATGCTTGATTCTGATTGGTCTGAAGGTGTTGATTAATTTTCTATAACAGCAGTTCTCATAGCAATTCAAGTCACAGATTCATATTCATTTCTACAGTATCACCTTCACATAATCTAAATCTAATAATAAACAGTAATCACTGATATGGTTTCTGTAAGGAGATGTTTATTTTGCAATTTTAGAAGGAGTCTCCAGTGTCAGCACTTTGTACCGCTCGGGGTAAAGCTGTACCTTTAAGCTTTCTGACACAGAAAGTCTTTTAACAAGACATGACAAGTTATAACTTTTTTAAAACAGAAGGGGAAAAGGGAGGCTGGTGAGGAGACTGTTTATAGCTGCTACAATATAAGCGATAATAGAAGCTAACTTGTTTTGTGTATGTTCCACAACTTTACCTTTTAACTATCAAATGAGAAAAAGAAAGACGCATCATTCACTAATCCGTTTTTTAAAAATGTAGTTGTTGGCAAATTGCTGTGGTATAAGTGGGATTTGTTGATGTTTGAATAATCAACTTCGGTGTGTTTGGGCACCATCCCATCACTGATTATTTTCCTATCACACTCCAGTCATATTGTATTCCTTTCGTATTAAAATTCCCAGCTGAAATGCAAGCTAGAACTCACTTCAGATGTGTCTGGTTCGTCCTTTATCTTTCTAGCTGGAGCCTGGGGACCAAGAGCTTTCTCATATTCCTCATCCATTGGTTCATCCTTGATCTTCACAAGAGGAGAGCCAGAAGTGGGAGGAGCCATCTTTTTCTCAGCCTCTGTTTCAGGATGAACAGAATGCTCTGGCTGGGAAGAAATGAGATATGCCTAGAACATTACACGTATACACACACAATAAACATTCTCGTTAGATTTACACTTTGAGAAGTGATTGCGGGTCGCATGCTCACTGTGTGTGCTGGCAGTTCCTTCGCCCAATCCTTCAAATCCTGATTTGAATGGTTTTCTGTTGGACAAAAATAAATGACAGGATATGCAAGTCAAAACACTGACATAGTAATGAAACCTAAAAGTGTTAATGGCCAAGACCATTCGATGGAAATGCCTCCTTAGACCGGATTTGAAGGTCGGTCCATAAAATTAATAAAAATTCCAACAGAAGTATTGTAAAGAATTTTATTATCTTGTTTCTTCATGACACGTGTTAAAGAAGATTTTCTAAAAATTATATTAATATACTTTGTAGTGCCTGACATGCTTTACTACTTCTAATATAAGACTATTAAGAACCTTAAGAGTCAAACCTAAAGAAAACTAGGAAGCACTGTCAATTCAGTGAACGAGAAAAATGAAAATAGCTTCCATTTGAACAAAAGCAGCTTCTGTCATTCTTCTACACATGAGCAGTTCAGAACTGCTACTTCATAATTAATGACAATTACTTAAAAAGAAAAATATCATGGTGAATATTATTTCCATACCTGTTTTATTCAAATTTTCAGATGAGTCTTGTGATGAGCTTTGAGAAACCAACTCAGAACTTTGCTCTTCAAACGGGCTTTCGGCTTTGGCTTCAACCGAAACTAGAAAAATGGGAGGGAAATGTTTAATCTGTGAATAAAACCGGAAAGAACAATCCTGCTTACGCTAAAACCAATTTAGAGAAATCATTTAAAATGATGTCGTAATCATTTATTTATGTAATTACTAATACATCAGGAAGTGTGTCACCATACGCACTGCTGATGCTCAGGTACCAGAGGAAAGTGTAATTCATTTAGTTGTCTTGCCAAATAATAGAGCAAATTGAACAAGGAAACTGAGTTTAGGTGTATGAAGATAATCGTACACCATTTAAATCCTCCGAATCATTGACTGATCGAGGCAAAATCGATGGTCACAGAATCAACCTGATAATGTCTCTGGCTGGAATGACCATTCAAGACACTCATTTTTGCTGCATTTCATTATTTTTTTATGTTGTGTTTGTCTGAACACTTACCTACGTTCACAAAAGGCTCTGCTTCTTCTGGATCATCCACCTGCATCTTCTCTTCTGCGTCACCGATATCCACTGCTATTCCAGCAGAGTTGTCCGAGAAATACAGGAGGTGGAGTCCGTATTGACAGGGTTGTTTTGGTAGGACAAACAAGAGAAGTCAATGAAGGCACTCTTTGGGTTCCTGAGTTTGCTCTGAACTATCGTGCTCCATTTCTTCTGTTTCGTTGCTCTTTTCCTTTGATGTCTCCTGCACCATCTGTTGCTCCATCGCCTCCATATTTTTTTCATCCACCTCTTTTTCTTCAATCTTGTTGTTGTCAGTGATATTCTTATTCAGCTTTTTATCTTTCTGTTCCAATTCAGTGTGCTCCTGCTCAGTGCTCTCATCCTTCAAATCGCTGTCAGGCTCTTGCTGGAGGTTGAGCTCAGAAGTTACCTGTGGTACCTTCTCCTCTTCCTCCTCCTGGCTGGTATTATTCTTCTCCTCAGCCATGTCCTCACGCTCTGTCAGTTCTTGCCCACAGTTTTCATGCTTTGACTCAAGATCCTCTTCTTGTATGTCTGTTCCTTGTGGAATCATTCCCTCAATTTCAGGCTTTTTTTCTTCATCTTCTTCATAGCTAACCTGATGGTCTTTCTCATCCATCTCCATTACTTTGCCATCCTCGTCACTTTCATGCCTATGTTTCTCACAGTCCTCCTTTTGCCTGACATCTGAGAGGTCCAGGCCGGAGGAACTTTGTGTATTCTGTGTATCCTGTGTATCATTTCTGTGATCTACAGCACCTACACTGGCTGAGCCCTCTTCAACAAGCAAAGTGTCCATCTGTGTACTTGTCTCTTTTTATATATTTTAGAAATCTGAAAGACAAAACTTACATGGATGGATATGAAGAACATTCATAGTTACATAGGTTTGCTGTTAGCTTGGTTAACACTTTACTTGTATGGTATTTTGCTGTTGGTTCAGCTCAATCACAAAATACAAGCTTTTTCAAGCAAAATATTACAGTTTAAAGCTACTGCAAACTGACATTGGCCCAACTATATTGGGTGTCTATGTTGGCCCTCCTTATACAACATTGTGCCAGTTTTAGCAAAGGAGCAATTTTCATAACAATCCTGCAAATGTTTGGCCAATGTTGCACAAACACTGGTGAAGTATCACTTTTGTTTATACCAACTCTGCCAACACTGACCAAACACTTTCAAAATTGAAAAAGAAGTTACTTTTCATAGCAACTCCATCTATGTTGACCCAACATTGGCCCAATGGTGGCAACAACATTTTTCAGAACAACACTGCAAATGTTGGGCCAACAATGGCAAAGGCATACTTTTCATCATAAATTTGCCAATGTAGGACCAATGTTGAATTTAATGGTGGCTGAAGGTCTGTTGGCCCTGGCAGCCCAATGTTGACCCAATGGACAAAATTACATTGGGCCAGCAGAATGGCTGACATTGGCACAATGATGGTGAGGTGGATATAAAGATGGCTGAAAGTCTGATGGTCCAATGTTTGCACCCACAGTGTTGGCTGTGGGCTGAAAGTCTGGTGGCCCAATGGACATAATTATATCGGTCCAATGTTGGCACCCAATGTTGACTCAACAGAATGGCTGACACTGGTACAATGATAGTGAGGTGGATTTAAAGGCGGCTGACAAAATTATGTTGCACCAACAATGGCACCCACCACTGGAATGGCTCACCTTGGCCCAAATCTCTAATTGCTCTCATAGACATGTAATGCACAATGCATATACTTTATACAGTGCACTTACTGTGACTATTCAAAATTTCTTTAAAAAAATACTTTTGCAAGAAACATATATGATCAGCACTGTTCTCACAGGGATTTAGTTTAACAGAGCTGAGCTAGCTTTAGTATCTCAAAAAGACATGTACACTGTTTACAAACAGCAGTAACACTCTGGTAGCACAAAGTAGCTCAGGACACACAGCCCCATTAGTTTATAGTGGGTGGAGGTGTCACTCGAGGTGAATTTATGTGAATAAAGACGTCTTGCATGCTATCTAGTACACTTTATGTCCAAATACGGGGTCATGTGGAACTGAACCTCGGTATGGCGTAAAAACAAACTGACCAAATGGCTGAAATTTGTGCAGAGGCGCTAAAGTAGCCCCAGTGCAAGTGTGTTGAAGAGACTCACCTCAGCCAGTTTGCAGTCACACAGGATGGCCCATACACACGCTCTGCACAATAATCTGCACACCGTGCGAAGCTATCAGGAAACATACGCTGGAGATTAGGGACTAGAGCGTGGTGAACTCCCGCTAAATTACTTCCGCACGTTGTTGTTGTTGTACACTCCCCGCCTCTGCAGGCCTCCGAGGGCGCGACGGCGCCATCTTGCCCCGTTATACCGCTAAGGCGGTCTCTGCAACCGCCTCAAAGTCTACCCTGTGAAATCTAATCTTGCTGAAATCACAGAGTAAAATAAATTCAGGCTTGTAGGGTAGCAACATGAGGATTTTTTTTTTCATAACTTAACCCTATTTTATGTTCAAATGATGAACGTAACCAAATATTAGCATTGTTGCTATCTGGATGGCTGTCTCCTCATAGTGTAAGCTAGCAAACACAGCTACAACGTTTCCTCAACATTAGCATTTGGTTCCTCTTTGTTTTGTTTTGTTTTTTTTGTTGTTTGTTTATTTATTTGTTTGTTTGTTTGTTTGGGGGGGCATTTCATAACGTTCTGGTAATGTTGTTTTGGTTAACAAAAGTCAGAGTTGTTCTCAAAATGTTCTGTGAATTTTAAAACTGACAAGGAAACTTTGCCAAATGTTGCTTTTTGGATACTAGTTTTTATGACTACAGACTAACCTTCTTGCAACGTTCCTGCAATGTTCTCTTACAGGATCACCAGAGGTTGCTTTTTAGGTTTTATTTTTTGTAACTACAAACCTTTTTGGTACCGTTCCCATAACATCCCTGCTAATAAAAGAAAACAGTAGAAACCTCACAGAAATTCTAATGGTTTCCACTACAAATACCATTACAAACCATCAGCTGTTAACCATTAAATCCATTACCAAATGTTTTCCATTACATAGTGTGTTTCGGGCCATATTGTATTGGTTTCCATTATAAATTTGTATTCTTACAGGTTGTTCTTGAAGATCACCAGAAGTTGATTTTTAAGTTTTATTTTTTTGTAACTACAAACCTTTCTGGACACATTCTCATAATGTTCTCTTACAGCAATTTCTCAAAGATCACCAAAGGATGCTTTTAGTACTATTCTTTGTAAGCACAAACTAACCTTCTGGGAATGTTCCTGCAACAGTTGTTACAAGAAGTTCTTGAAGTTCACCAAAGCTTGTTCAGGTTTGATTTTTCCATATACAACTAACATTCTGGGAGTGTTCCTGTAATATTCTCAAAGTTCAGTCAAGGTGTTGCTTTCTTTCTAAAAAGGTTTGGTGGAGCATTGAGTGTGGATATGCCAGGTTGTGCAATATAAAAATGACATGTTCATCCACAAAAGGAGGCAAACTAACTCTCTGTAGCTTATTAAATAATAATAATAATAATAATAATAATAATGATTACCTTATTATTGTAAAACCTGATGACAGGACAGACATACACCGCTATTGTCATCCTATAATCATATGATTCCAAGATTTAAAATGTCAAACGATTATAATCGTCGCATTATAATATATTTATGGATATCACAGAGCACTGAGTAAATTATTTTATTTCATAGGTACACACAGGAGCTTAGTTTTCTTCTGTGTAAATGTATATTTCTGGTGTTCTGATTTATGATTATAAAATACATAGATATATACAGGCATACAACAATTTAGACAAACAATCTTACAGTTCACGTTCTTACTTATGTGGTAATAGGGCTTGGTTCACTTCCATTTATGAAAAATGATTGTGATAAACATAATGGTGAAAATATGGTCTCAGAAATCAAAAACTCAATTGTACCAAATCCGCTTTTTACACTATTGTAACACTGGTTTATGTAGGTGTCTTTGTTTCTCCTTCTTGTTGCTTAAAGACAGCTTTGTGATCCACCTCATCCATGAAACCCTCATCAATAGACTCGCTGTCCTTGTCATCTTCCTCTACAGTGCCCTCAGTTGGTAAGAATACATGCAGCTGCTTTGGGCCCTTGGTGGGTAAAGCCCTGCTGAAACACTGTACCCCCTTAATTAATAAATTCTCCTGGCATCCAGGTGACTGTTGCTCTTTCAACAAAGGTCGAAGGCCACAGTGGCTGATGTTAAGGCTCCGAGCTGGGCTTGCGGCATGATTGAGCCTGGGAAGAGGTCGTAGTGGAAGAGAAAAATGTGTATATACAGGTCTGCAGGCCAGCAGGGTTCTGTCTGTGCTTTCACAAGGAAGTGATGAGGTGCGTTTTGGAGTAGAAGGGCAGAACTTGTGAGAAAATGTCTCACGCAGTGGCCTCTGTCCCGGGATGAACAAGGCCGGTTCAGTGTCGCTGCAGACAAGCAAAAGAGAGTGAAAAGAACAGAACACAGAAAAAAACAATCATTTCATAAACTAATTATATTGAAATGTAACCTGTCAAGTGGAAAAATGAAAAATTATTTTTTCAGTATATAAGTATTTGGACAGTGACAAAGTTTTCGTTTTGACAGTGACAAAGTTTTCCTTTTGCCTCTGTACACCACAATGGAGCAATCAAAAAGTGTAGACTTTCAGTTTTAATTCAATAGGTTTTACAAAAATATTGCATTAACCCTTTAGGAATTACAGCCATTTTTTTTTTACAGAGTATCTCCATTTTCATAGCTCAGAAGTAATTGGACAAACTATGACAACCCTCATGATATGGGGCTGTTTTTTTTGCAAACGGTACTGGGGCAGTACACGTCATCAAAGGAAACATGAATGGAGCAATGTACCAAGACAGAGAAGAATTTAGTCTCATCAACTAAGAAACTGAATCTGGGGAGAAGATGGACTTTCCAACAAGACACAATCCCCAAACATAAAGACAAAATATCTCAAGAATGGTTTCTAAATGAAGAGGGAACAATACTCTTGGATCAGAGCAGCAACCTTGTTGCAGTCTGATATCAACAAAGCACCGAACCCAAATAAAATTGCAGGCCCATGACAAAACTGGAGAAACTGCACAAAACCCTTTGACATTGTTGTTAGGGATGTGATAAAATAAAAGTGTAGAAACTACTCCACCACCAGTCCATTCAGCCATTCATTGGATTTCATGATTCTGAAACTTGTGCTCTTTCAACATCTACAAATTAGCGCAATTGTTTCAGTGATGAAGAGCAGTAAAATGGCTAACAACAACGGTCATACATGGTGTGCGTTACGTTATAACCGTAGTTATCGTCCGTACACCGAGTACGGCTGGACAAACACCTCCATCATGTTAACTAGAGAGCATAGCATGGAGCCCAGACATGAATGAGTTGTTAGTCCAAACCCTCCTTTGAAACTCTTGATAAAATCCTTGTACTGTGACATAGTGCTTTGGAATACATCACTATCCAATCCCACTCAGGCCACTGCCATTTTGAGGTTGGCTGTCACAGATTCATTTTTGGATGTTACTGAGGCAGTTGACTGCCAGGTCATCAGCCTGGAAAAATTTCCCAGATGTGGCTGTACACATAGCATCCTCATGCTCCTCAGACAAGGAACAGAGAGGAAGACCAGCCACTGGGATATAAGGAAGGCTATTGAAGGATATCAGCTTTTGTGTTTGGGCAGCTATCTGCTGCCAAGTTGCCCATATTCTTAGAAAATTACTGAGATTGCTGTCTTATCAATCTATGGCAGGCGCAGACATTTTAATTGACTCTAACTCTGGGTACAAATCTGCCATCCAGGCATCAACACAGGGGATGTCCAAACCAGGCACTGCACCTTTAAGATAGTTAATGCTGAGGCAGTGAGCACATGGCTGGTGCCTGTCTTTGGCTTCCATGAGAGTCAGCCACTGGCTGCATGAGCAAAGATTTTATAGCATGGCTTAGCTTAATCACAGTTTGTGTACCATGAGGGAATGAGGGGTTTGTTATATGGAGGAGAAAATCCAACTCTGGCCCCAAATCTGCATATTACTTCTTTTTAGTCACACCAGGCCCACCAGCTGGTAGACGGTTTTAAAAACTCTAAGCAAATAACATTGAGAAAAAACCCAACCTGCAAGAATGAGCAGTGAAAGGAAATCTAACTCCAGCCTCACTGTTGTTTGTTAGCAGACCTGGCTAACGAGGCAGGCCCAGAAGCGAACAATGAGCTGTACAGTGCGGAAAATCCTCTCAACC
Organism: Pangasius macronema; assembly: GCA_037577455.1. Classification (NCBI taxonomy): domain Eukaryota; kingdom Metazoa; phylum Chordata; class Actinopteri; order Siluriformes; family Pangasiidae; genus Pangasius; species Pangasius macronema. The sequence goes on along the minus strand of CM074973.1, from coordinate 7,728,888 downwards.
ATGTTAGTCATGTTTAGTTATCAGAGTCTAACTGCTTAGTCCATCGTGGTCACCTCTTGGGGTTGGGTCACCCCGTTGTCTACGGTGACTCAAGGTATCACAAAGTTGTCGTTTGACGTGGAAGAGATGAAGAGATGATAGGAGTCTATTGTCAGCACTAGGGTACAGTCTGTATCCTGTAGCTCTGCTGGTAGTCACAAGCAGGTAGCTCAGTAAGGTGTACATGTGGTCCAACACATGTACAAGAGAAGAAAGGGAAATTGGGATGTAATACTGTGATATTTACTGCAATTACAGCATCATATGTCACCTTGTGGCTTTGTTGAAAGGTTTTGGCATATGAGTGCATGCACGCAAGAAGGCATCCACATTATTCTCGACCCCCTGAAAGTTACCAGGGGTGAAATAGAACTACTTTTTATTAAGCTACCTACTGCAGAAATTAACATCCACACTACAAAAAACTGTTACCCTGCACATACAGCATGGACATTTCATTTGAACTGAAGTAGTTATGGTTTAGATTCTAGGTTAAAATCTAGACCAGCTCTTCCACTTATTTAAATGCAGTGTATTTTGAAACTTTTTGTCAATCAACTCCATTTGTCCAACTCCGTTTGTTCTTCAGAGGTTTACAATGTAAATACCTGAATTATCACCAGCACAGAACTCTGTTGTGAGAGTACTGACGGGATTGAGTAGACGATTAAAAATTTACATAAGTAATAATAATAAGTTATGTAAGTTATAATATATTAGCATTATTATTATTTTAAATTCAGTAGTAAACTCTAGGTACCAGCTTACCCTGGTGTCCTTTGATGTGCCATATTGGTAAGTGAGGGAAGTTTGAATGATTCCCATATTCTAGGCCCAGCTGAAGGTGGTGCAGGAACCACAGAGCTGGAAAGTAGGTACATTTGCGTCAAGGCACGGCCTTTCCATATCTTTTGCTGTGGTTTGCGCTCTGCTGTACTCCTGCCCATGTTAGGACTAGGCTTGGTACCATTCATGTCTGCAGACCAGGCTCTGACAGAATGAATGGGCACAGGCACCTGGGGGTGCCTTTGTTGAAACGAGTTCATGCATGATGAATGGGCATTAAAGATGCAAAGAGCAGGCCCACTGGCCACATGCTACCCAATTCTCTCTCTCTCCCACTTCCGCAGGGTCCGTTTACAAGCATTTGGAGGGGCCAGATATCATGCAGACATAATTAAATATTTTAAAGACACCCAAGAGTCAAACTGCACATAATGATTATACAGTGATTCACTTAGTGAGGAAAAATGCTGAGTCATATTCGTTGTAAATGTACGAGTTGTGGTTCAAAACACTTGTAGTTTGCAAATTCAGAGATGTGCCTTGGGACTGGAATCCTGTGAGACCCACAAAAAGGTTGGCAGCCTGGTGTGATTTTATTCTCAGGCAAGCTGAATTATAGATCATGGAGCACAGAGACAGAATTCTCCTCTCTCGCTCACGTGTAAAGGTTGACGTAAGTCATTTTAAGGTAATTTCCTGTATGATTTTGTTTTTTTTTTTATTTAGGCTTTAAAGGTTTCTCATTTTAGTACTTATTAAAAACACACACACACACATATAGAAATTACTATTATTTCATAGGGACAGAATGCAATGCACAATTATTACAACTTGACAGATAACTAAAGGGCAAGGTGGTGCAGCTGTCCATATGGGTTTCCTCCCACTTCCAAAAAACAAGCTAGTAGATTGGCTAAGATAAATTGCCCCAGGTGTGAATGCAGGTGTGCAAGATGCCCTGCAATGCACTGACATCCCATCCAGGCTGTATTCCCAACCTCATGCCCAGTATTCCTGGGCTAGGTGACCAACATAAAGTGATTACTGAAAGTGATATCAGAAACATGACTATGACTAGTTGATATCAGACATTAACATGGGAGACCATCAAAATGCTTACCACATCATGCTAATCCTTGTAATGCTTAGTAAATTGTTAAAACATTGTCTAAGCAAACAGCCTAGTGTTGCAATTTGTATCTTTGTTGTTACAATAAGAAGAAAAACCTGAAGTGTCTTCACATTATTCATACATAATATTCACTTGTATAAAGTATTAATTCTCAGTTGTCCAAAGCCCAGGTTTCTTTCTAAAGGAGTGAATATCAAATTTTAATAACTAAAGTGTCTGTAGAATTTATTGTACAGATGACCCCCGGGGATATTTTATCTAGTATAATTTTAAACATGTTTACCTAACATTAAATCAACATTAAAATTAATGATGGTGCCAAAGTCTTCATTTTCAGCAACATATTCTGGACCACCACCAAAACCTCTGTGGTCACATCCTGACTGAGCACACTTTAGTAACAATCTTTTCAGGAGATTTGTTCATTTCTTCCAAGGTTTCAAGCAAAAACTAGAAAATAAACAGAATTTTAACAGCAAACGTAAGTTCCTATACCAAGTACTATTTACTATACTAAATCTAATTAGATACACTGCATGACAACACAAATGGTTCACAAATATTTTATTACTGATTGATGGTGTACAGTGTTGTCCAGACAGAAACATGGATCCATTCACAGCCACTTCAATTGCATGTGATCAGCTTGCAGACGTCCGCCCTGAATCAGAGACGCTATTAACAACAAGCCAATAAGATGCGACAGCGATAAACCAAGTGAAACTCACACCCCTGAATTTAATCGTCTGAAGACAACACTCTAGGGATACAGGATACATAGGTCAGTCTCTGCACTGGAACTTAAGTTTTGCTTTTCAGTTTATTCAGCAGGAACACACGTGACTCCCAGATGAATGCTCCAGTGAATTCATGTGATGAACTCCAGAACCTCCAGCTGTCTAGTCAATCTGGTCACTTTTCCTAAGAAGCAAAAAAGACAAAATATTCAATCCAAGTGTTTACAGCACAGCTAAAAATTTGAGATCCATTTCGGTACCTCTGGATATTTTGTGAACATTTTTTCCCCGAAATGCTACTCACGTGTAGTACTGCAATTTGAAGATCTGCCGGTCTGCTGCTCGTACTCCACAGCACTGTTCATAAAGGCCTCAACATGTACTGGATCATAGATTACACTTAACCAATGAGCTGGAACACAAAAGATAAAAAAGATAAATATTATGACACAGTATACGAAGTCAAGGTACAGTCANATTTGGACAGTGACATTTTTTGTAATTTTGTCTCTGTACACCACAAGGGATTTGAAATGAAGCAATCAAGAGGTTTAAAGTATAGACCTTCAGCTTTAATTTAAAGGTTTTAACCAAAATACCACATTATCTGTTTAGGAATTTGTCTTAATAAATAAATAAATAAATAAATAAAAAAAAATCGATGGCCCATTTCCCCAGGCTCAAAAGTAATTGGACAAACTAACAACCATTGATACTGGAATCCAAAGAACCCCCAACTGTGTCACTGTCCAAATACTTATGGAGCTGACTATATTTCCCACAGAGAGGTTAACACAAATATCACTATTGTATCACATAATTTATTTAATGTAGCTGTTTAAATGTTTATACATTCAAGTCTGCCGTTACTAACCTTACTTCTGGCATGGAACTCAGCCTCCATCAGTTGCCCAAGGGCCCTGCAGTGAAAGAGACAATGAGTGAACATGGCCTTCAGATTTCATTATGAAGCTCAACTAACACTAGACTAATTACTACAAAAAATAAAGATGAAAATGTGTGACTGTATGGAATATATGCAACTTTATCCAAACACAGCAAGTCTTACAATATAGGAAATCTGTAAAAATATTACAGAATAAAGGGATATAGCAGAGACATTCATTATGCTTTTTATCACTTCACATTAAGAAATGTATATGTAGTAGTATGTAGTAGGGCTGCTGAGTTAATTAGTTAAAGTTAACACAAAATTAAAGCACTATTTTTTGGGGTGGGGTTTGACTGACTAGTAGGGAGCGGTACGTCCAAAATTTTGTTATAGTTTTAAAAGTCTCCTGGTATTGGAATACATCACTGGGTGAGGCCATTAGTGTGTGTAAGTACTATAACTGACAGATGAACCATTTAATGCTAAACAAATACACTTCATGATCTTTTCGGTTCATAAGAAAAGTCAAGAAGACAGAGGAATAACTTGTTCCTTGATTTAACTTACGATCATCAATATTTGTCCTTTGAATTTAAATTCTTAGTGAATTTGTACTTTTTCTGCTTAAAGACAAAAGTTGCTGTTTAGCAAATGCATATATTACTTTGTAGAGATACATATCGAAGTACTCCAAGAGTTGGAGCTGAGCATTAAGCCTATTAAAAGCTGATCTTAATGGCAGTAGCTTTTAAAGTTAGAGTTAAGGGTTTATACAGTGCTGCCATGGAGTCAGATGGTCAGCAGCTTTTCCCATTAAAATGAATAAACGTCGAAAATATGTTCTGTTTTTAATTACTGACTGACCAGCATTTGGCACAGAGAGTAGAGGAGTAAAAAGAAAATAGAATAGAAATTTGGTCTGTTTGTTGTCACAAGCAAAGTGTGAACACAGCAACAGAACTTAAGCCGCATCAGGTTGTGTGTGTAATACATTTTCTCACAATGGTTCGATACCGTTAACATTTTCCTAGTGCTGTGAAACATCTGTATTATTACGATGTCTGGACATTAAAACTCTCTTGGGGGCAAACGCAAACAAATTCTAAATTATATATAACCATAATTAACTATACAAGAGAGATAAATCGCATTTTAAATGTTTTACAGCCCTAGTATGTGTGTTAATGGATTGATATTTAGTTTTAAGATAAATATCTCTATAATATAATGAATTGTTTCGTTTCTAAGAATAAAGCCAACTAATCCAGCCTCAAATGTACTACACTTAATGGATAAATGGTGAAGTGACTGTACAGTGTTCAATATACACTTCTGTCATCTGTAAGACTTCACGATTAGCACAACGAACTCCTTTGTACTTTTTTGGGGCGAGAGATCCTGCTGACAAACTGAGTGTGAGACTAAGTGTGAAGCTGATGCTTGATGTGTAGTTCATTATTAACCACATAATGAGTTATCTAAAACAGACATCACCTTTTACACAGTGCTGGGTTTCTGGAAGTGTAAATCCTGAGGAGGAGTGAGGTTATGCTCTGCCTTTCCACAGGCAGCCATTAAGCAAACAGGGCAGTTCTGGCATCACACTCCCTAACGGGTAAAGCAAAGGCAACTATGGCCTGAGGTAGGGAGAATGAGATGATGGATCACAGTGCAGATAAACAGACACACACCTCCCTGGGCAAACAACTGCTGAACCACTAGATCAGAATGCTTCAAGAAGCAGTTCTGCACCTGTACACCGAACACCTTGTCTTCACAACATATGTATAGAGGCACACCATGATGTGTATAGTAAAATGGTGGTGGTGTACTTCAGGACACTGTGCTGTGGGTTAATACAATGAGTGGGATCTAGCACAAGAAAGATCACAGTGGACCTAGAGCAGAAGGCCAAGCAGGAAAAGGAACCGTGAATAGTGATGCAAGTCAAGTAGTGTAGGAATTGCAACTGTGTCAAGTATTTGTGGAATAACAAAAGTCAAAACCCGCTGGTTTCAAAGAATGTTTCGCTAAAGAAAAATAATAAAAGATGCAAGCTTGCTAAGTAGCTGGATGTGTGTCTGGAATAAGACTATTGGCTTTGTTTTTTGCTTTTCGTGAGCAATAGAACAGACCAGTCACAAGTATCGCAGCCCTCTTAAGTAGACACAAGGATGCCTCAGAGCATGAAAAGGTACAACCTCTTGTAGAATATTATGATTTTTAATTATTATTATTATTTTTTTTAAATCCCTACACGTACAAGCCTTGAGCTTATACCATGAAGAGGTCTTCTGTAAGTGAACTTAATCCAGGTAACTGCAGGCACAGCAAGATTCAAGGAATGCTGTTATAAGTTGCTTTGGAAGTTTTGTAGACTATACGTAACCTTAGATTCATGCTGGAATATACGGATCACCATGAACGTTAAACAGTGAACCATGTAATTTATTGATCCAAGGTAAAGAACACTTAAAGACCTTATACTACATACACGCCGAATTTAAGACCAATGTGCTGTTTTGAGCAATGATCCATGTGCAAAACTTTCTATAAACCTCCATCCCTAGACAATTTTCAGCTTTAACTGTCAAGAATGTGCACCAAGCAACAGTAAGAAAACAGCAAAAAAGTCCAAATTGACTGGTACTTAATAAGTAGTTCCTTTATTTTAAAAAAAAAAAAAAAAAATTGCGGCAATTGGAAGCACATGCCTCTTTCAAGTCCCGTGTCCTTTCCCCTTCAAGTAAATTGGCTTCTCTGATGGAATTTTATTTGCATCTGGGCTTTCATTTTCAGGTGGCTCCTGTATCATCACCTCTGCTACTTTATACACATTCTTGCATCAATCTGCCAGAACTACATAATTTCCATACAAGGATTTAAAGTTTTTATTTTGTCCCAATACCTTGACTAACGTATCAAGTCTAAAGTAAATTTATTTTTTATTTATTTTGGTCTCATTTTATCTACATAAAATTTCCAGTTCACTCAGATACCAAGTTACCCTAAGCTTATACTGGGACCCTTGTCACAGAGGAATGCACAGTGATGCATTAGTCAGGCAGTCGGTTTGGCAGAAGCGGTATACACTTTGAGACACTGATACGAGCCTAAATATCAGATTTTCTCGTTGAAGTTCGGGTGGGAGCGGGTACAGGTCTTTTTACACGTTAGCATAAAGTTACGTGCAGTTACGTTGTAATGATCTTCCTTAAGGAAACTGTGTCCCCATACACCATCCCATCCCCGTCACTTGCTTATTTTAAGGCATCTCACAAGAAATATTCAGCAGCTATGCAACTGCTAAATTGTACAGTAGTCCATCACTGTCCAAGAAGCCAGCTACATGCAGGTCAGAGAGAACAGATAAAAACACAACTTGTTGGCCATATCGAGTCCACAACAAAAAAAAATCTGCACTGTGAATCCATTTTTCAGAAGTGTGATGCCAGAACCCCAATATATTCAACATGCGAGGTGAATCAGAGAGGTGAAGCAGCCCTGTGTTTTTCAACTTCATTGAACAAAAGACATGAGCACTTACCTTTTCGGATGATACGCAAGCAAACCTCTCGATGCAAATAAGTCCAGGCTCAACTGTCCACTGATCTGAAGAACTACTCATCTTGTCTCATTGTAACCAACTGCTGGAGTGTCAACTGTGGAGCTGGGCAAGCTGGACACTGGCTGCTACTGCTTAGCTACAGCACCACCATCCATGCCATACACGTTACACACACAGAGACAAGCTCTCCTCACAGAGAACTGGAAATGGCAAGTTTGGATGCCAACAGAGAGTTTGCTTTTCATCAGATTTTGAATATTGGCATTGCTGGTGTAGAACAGAGTTCTCACATCAACGCTGTTTAATCCAGTTTTTGTTTTTACAGCTTGAAATACAGCACGCAATTATTTCAAATAGGGTTGCATCATGGTTTTTCAGTTGAAGGGCTTTCATTTGTCCATCCACGAAACGGAGCAAAGTTGATTTTGGCCAGAGGAGCATTAGCAAATTTATTCTGTTTTCTGCAAGCTTAAAGAGCAACTCCAGTGAATTGCAAAAAAAAGCAACAAAACCATGACATTATTACCGTAATAACGAACAAAGAAGTGTTTCTAATAAAGATAATAATCGCATAAACTAGAAACTATGCTCAGTTCCAGCGTGTACTTTAGGCACAGGCTTATTTGTAAGACTCTAGCATCAGTACACTGAATATCAAGTTTTTCTAAATGTACAGGAGTCCTGAGATCAGTACTGCCATGGGAAAACAGTAAGGATTGTTAAAACTCTTTCTACTGCAAGAGTGAAAAATTGCAAAGACAAATGGAGAATTTGTCTTAATACATTACTTCTTGCAAAAGAACTCCATGTTTCTGCTGGTTGGGAATTCCTTAAAGCTATTTGTTTCCGTTTAGGTTTCTGCCCATGACTTCAGGCATTCACTGAGTGGAAGTTCGTTCTGGTGCCCTGGAGATCAGCAGATTAGTATAAACAAATAAGGTTCATTAGCTGGATGAACTAAGATTCAGTTCAAATTCAGTTCTAACAGTGTGTAAGAAAAAACAGACGCCTGGTTTAACAGGAGCGCGTATTAAAGCAATGCCAGTCATCACGCCAGTCAGGTTTTAATTCTCAGTCACAAAAATGAGAGATACTCAGACTTTTTTTTTTTTGCCATTGGGTTTTGCTGAGGGCTTTATACAGGCTTTAAAAAGTCAGTGATGGGAATTAAAGTACTCAACTCATTGTTGCGTATTGTGACAATTCTAAATAGTAAATCTATCTTCAAGCTGCAAGTAATCATCATGGAGCGTCTTGCCATGGTTTAATTCCTCTGGAAATTATTACATCAAGGTGTTCAATGGCTAGTGGCATAGACGGTGTTTGAACACAGGAGTGTAACAGGAAAACCGCTGGAACTGCTCTTTAAATTGATTTATTTTCTGTTTGCAAGCTATTTAATGACCTAAAACTTGTTTCACTGAACAAAGATTCAATAGTAATTTTGTATAAAGCTCAGTGAGAAGACCACCAGGCTTAAACTCTCAATGCTCTAGTGTAACATACTCTAAGGGTGTTCCAAAGTCCACTCTGGTCTCAATCACTGTATTAATTCATGAAGTGCTGGGGGTTCCCAAAGTGCTAATGGCACTTCACTTACCGCAAGTAAGATGCATGAAAGAAAGATCAACTCTAATAACCATTTTCTCCCCCTTTAATCTATTGGTCTGCGGTCATATGATTTCCAAAATGATTTACAAACTTCCAGTCTGGTTGGCCAGTCCTGGTGCCACTAGAGCTTTTACACATTATAACGCCATGCATTACATTATAGCACGGTAGCCATTTAATGGAGTGTTTTAATTCTTAATTGATTATTCAAATAGTTAATACATAGATTTTAGATTAGTTCTATTATCCCTAACAGCAGTGACAACACTAACTGTAGGACATATTTATTATATATGTTGCATACTTAACATTTCAATTTTATAATATTAAACTGCAGGGACAAATGTTGCCCCAAGGATCAGCAGCGCTGTTTTTTCTCAAAACATCTCCAATTGGTGGATGCCAGCAATTCTTGCATGGCTACGGGAGACAGAGCCTAGCTAAAATGCTTATATTCATATCTTATTTTAATCTTATAAATGTAGACTAAAAGTGTACGAAATTTATCTCCCTTTTTTTAAGTCGAAATTTTTAAATGATGGAAATTTTTTTATGCAGAAAAAAATCATGATAATACAACAAACCTCTAATGTGTTAAAACAGTCAGTTGAAAATCTTTTGTTGAAAGTACCTTTTCACAAAAGCAACTAGTCTAGTTAGTAAATGTTTACAAGTTCATTATGTTAACTAGTAAACATCTCATGGGCTTCCTCTGTTTTACTGCAATCCTGCAAACAAAGTCACATTTCCTGAAGGGGCTACCATCTTCAGGAGCACCTGCAATTCAAGAATTCATCTTAAAGTCAACATAAACACGGTATAATACCATGATTACGTCATATTATATTGTCGTTACCGAAGCATGTAAGGGCAAAGTGACGTCAAGAAAGCAATTATCAGTTCAGTATTCACTTACATCACATTCATCAATTTATCCATTTAGAAAAGTGTAACTTGTGGTTAAATTACATGTTCGACAGAATTTACTCCACGTGAATAGTCAGAAGCTATAAAAATCAAAGCTGAAGGCACAAATTTTGGCTTAACTAATGAAAAAGCTGTTTTGAGGAATTCCATAATCTATAAGTTACCAGTAGTGATAAAAGCAAAATGTACTGTACTTATAAAAAAAAATGTACAAAATTTTCCATGTTATCAGGATACTTAAAGACCTGCCTTTGAAGAGACAAGCATATGAGCTTCCCCCAATACTAATGTGAGTGTTATTTGTGTGGTGCCAGACCTGTCAGTTCCAACAGAACCTCCATGTGATTCCACCATGATCCTGAAAATGCTGATTAAATGTAGAAGACATTCAGAGCTAGAATACTAGATGAAAAACCTGTAAAACGTCTGTTCAGCTTTAGTAAACACTGTTTTAAAGGACAACAATTTTCAAGTCTGCTGATAAACACAAAAGAAGTGACTCAGCTTACACACTAAAGTTGTCACAGGAACAATTAGCCTGGGACAAGCAGACTGCGCATCCAGACTATTATCATTATTATAATTTATTCTATTTTTTAAAAATTTGGCATAAATGCAACAAAATTCTGTTATCAAATCACTAGAGTTTTTCTCATGTTCAACAGCCAGATAAAGAAAATCTTTCCAACCAAAAGCTTCTGGCTGTTATGCATGTTCAAGTGCAATACTTTTCACTTCATTGCACGTCACTATTCAAACTAGAGCATGCAACTTGTAAAAATAAACAAATCTTTGTTTCATTTAGCTCAGTGTAACTGAAACGTATGAATTGTAATTCTCTGCCTCTTTCTGCATTCCTGAGTTATGCTAATTTTACAGCTTTACAAATTTTTACAAAATAAAACATTTTTACAATTTTTTTTAGCACTTTTAAAAAGCAAAAAGTGAAATCTCTCATTCAGACAATTATTCAGAGCCTTGGCTAAAATGTTCCAAACTGACCATTTTTCCATCGTTTGCTTTGTTTTTCTTGAAATGTCTGCAGAACTTGACTGGAGTCCATCTGTGGCAAATTCAATTCACTGGACATGATTTAGAAAAGCCCAAACCTGTGTATAAGGTCCCACAATTTACCATTTCATGTCTGAGCAAAAACCAAGCGATGAAGTCCAAGGAACTCCGAATGTTCCCAGGACAGTGGGCACAGTGGGCTCCGTCGTTGTGAAATGCCAGAAGTTTGGAACCACCAGGACTCTCTCTAGTGCTATCTGTCTGGCCAAACTCGGTAATCGGCCTACAAAGGCCTTAGTCAGGAAGGTGACCAAGAACCCAATGGCCACTCTGAAGAGATGGGAGAACCTGCCGGAAGGACAACCATCTCAGAAATAATACATTAATCATGCCTTTAAGAGAGAGGCATGAGGAAAAGATTCTCTGGTCTGATGAAGTTGGGGAGAAAAAATAACTCTGGGATGAACAGCAAGCACTATGCCTGGCAAAAACAAGGCACTGCTTTGGCTAATACCATCTCTACGGTGAAGCATGGTGGTGGTATCATCATGCTATGGGGGTGCTTCGCAGCATCCGGAAGACGTCATAATCCTTGTTACTCAGTTACATATAGTCGTCTTTAGCTTGTAGCAAGCACATGACTCAAGCAACTTGCACAGAACCCACTTCACAAAAATCTCTTTCCACTTCTAATCAAGTCACAGGACTTCGGTTGTTAGTTTGTAGTACTAGCAAGCTGAAAAAATATACCACTTAAAAGGATAATACATATTGGCACATGAACATAATCAAAAGAACTTTATTATCCAAATAAATTTAATTGTCCATTCACAGCAGAAGTAATGGCATCACTGCTGTTTCAGAGACTAGGATTGTAAGCCTCTTAAAAGCCATGGTGCATGTGCTTCTAAACGTAAGGCATGTTGACTGTTTACCTTCCATGTGACTGTACATAACATTGCAAATTAACTGATGCCTCCTTGATTCAACAGCCTTCAGCGTGTGACCAGGAAATCGATCAGACTGCCATCCAAGGACATACAAAAGCTCTCACAGGAATCAAGGAACAAGGAAATAGGACACTTTAGGTCGAGTACCTAATTCATCCTGCACAGAAATATTTTTCTGTAGAATGTGCGCCACCTCTCCCAACAAATAAAGCAATAATTAATACAAAATAAATATTAATTAAATTACAATGAATACAAAAGCCTTGGGGTGGAAAAGTCAATTAAAGCATCCAAAGCTTAAAGTGTCTCAAGTCCTAAAAGAGTTCTGTAGACTAGAACGAGCATTTAAGTGTGCAATGCACACATACAATTACAAATCACTGAGTGTGTTATCACTGATGTACCACATGTAAGTATGAACGATGCGGGACCCCCGTTCAGTTATTCACTTAGTGAAATCACACTGTGAAGTCAGGTTAAGGCTTTTGGTTACTGATCAGAGCTCAACTCACTGGTGAACTCTTGAGCAATGTTTCTCTCCTCAACTTAGTGTCCGCCAAATTAGTTAGTAAACTATTTTTTTCTTATTTCCTTTCTAAGGAAGGCACTAAGAAGTGAGGAGAAGCGCGAAAGAAAAAAAAGAAAAAAAAAGGAATTGATACTGATTTTCTAGGGTGTTTAATTTTATTAATCACTGGATTTCTTGTTGGTTGACGAGGAATCATGGAGGTTACCCCCTTTTTCAGATGAGGTGATACGAGAGCTGGTGTACTGTTGGATGATGAGGGGAATCCGTCGCCTCATACACTAGGTCTTTTCTCCTTGGTGTAAGACGTAGCAACAACTTGGGGTTTGTTATAAACTAAAAAAACTACATTTTAGAATATTTGGTCATAGATACCACCATCAGAGTTGATTTCTTGAAGTGCTCATTTTCAAGGCACTCACGATTCATAGTATTTAAGTAATATGTAAATACGTATTCACTCATGTTATGCTACAGCTAGTATAAAGTTCTAATTCTTTTGTAGATTTAGCAAAATAATCTCAGTTTCTATAGGTGGGTAGATTTGTATAAAATTAACGTATATGTTATGTCGTGAAATATCGTGCCGTGATTAACCCTCACTAATGGAGGATGCATGGATAAAATCCGTCAAGTTCCGGTGCACACAACTTTGGACAGTCACCTGTTAAGGAAGAAAATATACAGAGGACCAACAAAACACAATGGCACAGACATTTTTATGGATGTATTTAGCTCCAGCCATACCACCCCAAGTAAACCACCCCATGATCATAATCATACCCAATCTGTATTAATACATACTCAGGCTAATAACTCGCAGCTTCTAGGAAGTCCGATAGGGGACTTCCATTTTCTTGCAGAAACAAATAATAAAAATAAGCTGTAACAGTCCTCAAATGCAAGCCTTTAGAGCAAAGACTCCATTAGAACAATTGTTCCCGCAGCAGAGTCCCACAACCTGAAGGCAGTAAAGTAATTAAAGAGGGCTAAAAACGCCATAGCTCTGCAATATTAGCAGAATTCTACACACACAAAAAAAAGCTTGACTGAATCCTGCTTAGCAGTGCAGAATCTTGGATTAGCATTACCACGAATTTGCCTGACTATGTTAAAAGCAATAACTTTATGGTCATGAGGGATGCTAGAAAGCTATATAGTAAAATGTAGGTGAAGCATGCATTACCTTGTTGCTTTATTTACCTTGCCGCAAATTTCCTGAATGTTTGCTTGTTCAGGTATTAACAATATGTCTAATATCTTTAGGCTGGTGACTGTATATAGGTCTTAGCGTTGTAACCTGTTCATTTTGGAAAGCCTGGCAACCACAAAACTCTTGGAATTTTAACAAACTTATCTACTGCAACTTTAAATGCAGGTTTTAAAAAGGCTTGAAAATATTATGGCCTTTTATAATATGAATCAAACTGAATGCATGCCAGGCTGGACTTTGTGACTTCAAGAAGTTCGGAGGTAAGGTATGACGTGTAGGGTTTGGTTCGTAATCATGTGTGAAGTCCCCAGGACAAAACATTGGCCCAGACACCCAGGACAAGCAGATTTCGTGCCTGGGCTTTTTTTTTTTTTCCTAGTTGCCTGACAGACAAATAGGTTCAACATACATAAAAAGAAAGAAAGAAAGAAAAAAAACACTCCTCAATGACTTGTGCAAAACAAGTTTACATTTGGCATGTAGGCTGTTTACAGTGTTTCAAAGTGGTCCATGTGTTGGTCTAACTACAGCACAAACTCCTCGCTCTGACTCCTCACACCACCTGCTGCACTAAACGCATCTGCCAAAGCATAACCTGGCTGACTCACTTTCTCCCAGTCAGGGTCCGGAGCCGATCCTGTAAAACTAGGTGGGAGAATTCACCAGTGATGGGACTATATTCACACCAGGTACGTGTGTGATCCCCGTTAAGTCCTATCGGTTAAGCGGATGGACGTACTCGGTCTGAGCATAGAAAATGTGCACTTGTGAGGACTGACTGCCACAGCTTTTAACCCCCTTCCCAAGCTGGCAAACGACTGTTTTTGTTGCAAGTGCAAATGCAATATACTAAAACATCATATACTCACTAGCCACGTCAGTACATTAGCTACAACTTTAAAGCCCAATCAGCTAAATTTTCAGGCAACTAAAACAACAACTGGGGGCTTTTACTTGCCATATAGGCTAGCTAGCACATTTATGATTTGTCCACCCCTGCTAGATAATTAGGTACACCATGTATTACGATCTAATTTCAAACTTAATTGACTTAAGTTTGTGATAGTTCTTGGTTTGCCCAATTACTCCATGAATCATATCTTCCTTATAGGTGCTTAGTGAATTTTTAGATCGAAGTCAAACACTTGGCTAAAATGTTGAAGTGGGGTTTGAACAACCAAATGTACTCTTTATTGCAAATTACATGGATTATCTCAAAATGTTGAATGGCACAGAACATAACCATAGAAATAGCAGAACAACTTACAAGAATTACCAGCATAACAAGTAACATTGCATGATTATATACGTAGAAAAGGAGAATACAACAGGATGTGCTGAGCAAGAAGACCCTCTTGCTGAGCAATTTGATCTAATCTGAACACACAAATTACTTTAAAAAAAAATCTTGCCACAAAAAAAAAAAGGAAAAAAAAGAAAAAGAAGAAGAAAAAAAGATGGATCTTTAGGCTAAAATTCCAATGGAATATTTGAAACTTAAATACATTAATTAAGACCCCAGAACTACCGGGAATCCAGAAACAAGCTCTGCTATATAAAAGTGCCAGATCAGAAGCGTGGCTTCTTGGCAGGTCCCTCGAATTCCTCACGGACTCTGCCAAATCCTGAATTGCCAGGACCCATGCCCCTCGGACCTGCAGGGCCACCTTGAGGGAAACGCTCATTGTGCTACAGGGATAAATTTTCATACGAGGTAGAGAATTTGACGGAGAAATTGTGGTTTTGATTGTATCCATGGCAGGAATAAAGGGCAACATTGGCATAAGTTCCATGAGTTCATATTTTGAGCCAAAGGTATTAAAGTGGGGATCCAAGGGAAACATTCGACGAAACCGTTCCAACACGCAGATCCACGGGTGCCACAGGTAACATAGGAAAAGGAAAAGAGGGTAATGTATTTGTTAGCAAGATCCTACCATAAAAGAACTCAAAAGTGGAATAATAGCTACCACTTGAACTAGTTAGCAAAAGGTTGTCATTTTAACTGAATTTAAGACTGGTTTTTCTGAAAGGTGCATCCAGCCTTAACACGAGAGTCAATTACTCCAGATTCCCAATGATGAGAAGCAGCATCTGTAAGGGGTCTTCACATATAGAAAAAATTATCACAAAAGAAGTTTATAGGTCCCTGTATTGTGTTATTTATAAAATATTTTAAAGCTACTGTTTTGGAATAACTGCAGTAGTATCAAATTATTTCCTTTTAATTGTTTGGTATTTGAGCATTCCATATATCAGCGTACAGTCTATATGCTGTCTTATCGATATACTAAAAGGTGCTCAGTAACGTACTCGTGGAAATTGACCGTACTAAATTGAGGTCCCGGAGTAATTTTCGGCCCAATTATTTAAATGCACTTCTGGCAAATGGCTGCTCTAAGTTAAGTTAAAGTTGGTTTCCCAACTGAGAAACTGTTAAGTATTCGTGTATGATATGATTTGGGCTAAAGCTCTTGCGCTGGTTTTCTTAAAAGGAACTCTGATTCAGGTGGGTTTGTAGTTAAGCACATTATATTACAGGTACCCAGACTGTAGCTACCTGGATAATTTGGGGCCAAATTTTCGGATGAACGAAATTTTGGAAACTAACTTGCCAGTGTAGTAAAAGGTGTTATTCGTGACCGAACATGACTCCAATAAGACAACATACACATACACTGTGCGAGATCACGTAAACTTATTAATATACTGATGGATCAAAGAAAGCAACTTGAGACAGCATTAAAACTTGTTCTAATAAATAAAGCAGTTGAGTGCTGTGTCCTAAATGACCACCCAATGCTTAGGATGTTTAATTATAGCCACAACAATAGCAATGAGAACCAGTTACATTGAAAGTACACAAGTCATGTAACGACCAGATAATTTTTCCTTTTTGGGCAGACTTGGAACTCTGCGTCGCTTTAAAAACGGACTGGAAAACCTGATCAAATAGTCCAAAACAAAACAAAACACCCAACAACTTATACTGAAATAAGAAGAGTACTCCAGACTCCTTTTACAAAGCTAAACCAGTAGCAGTAATTGCAAAAACATTATGAATTCCAAACTCATGTTGGCACTTTTTTTTTTCTCCCCCAAGGTTAAGATATACTTCACATTTAAATATCTGAAACTTTAGGCACTAACTAACCTAAATCATTAGGTTTTCATTCTCAAACTTGTTGGATTTCTTCTTTCCCATCTGTATATAATTAAGCATGAGTGTAGGTGTGCATGTTACACATATCTGACATTATTCGCAAAATAAATGCATATAAATTGGCCAGGGAGTGGCCCTTACAGCAATGTACTAAATCACAAATTAGCAGTTAGCAGCAAATAGCAGTTCCAACTGCAGGATTGCAAATACGAGTGTGCCAAACCTGGCTACAAATACCAACATTAGCACTTCGCTCGGGATTGTATGCATATCTGGGAACATTTTTCACTGCAATACCCATATGCTAATACACTGAAATAACTTTTAAAAAAAAAAAGTCCACCTGCCAATAATCAACAAAACACTTTACTTCCTGTATTTCATGTTCATGTGTATGGGTGTAGATGGCTGTTAAAATTCAGAATGATTAACAGAGTTAAAGATGTAAAATCATACTCTCAACTGATTGTTGTAAAAGACACATTGTTCACCCCCACAAGGTTTAAAAGAGCAGGGACCACTTGACCATAACAGAAGGATTTACGATGGGTTAATAAAGACCTTACAGATCTGTGGGTGAATCTTAACCACTTACACGGTGAAGGATAATCAATGATTTTTATATATGGTTTTGGTTTAAAACTAGATCTACATGACATGGAGGAAAAACAATTTGATTTTCTTATGAACTCCACGTGTTAATATACATATAGCGTTTCTCCATCGAACAATGCGGCTCATCTGAACTCAGACTAGCCATATCTCCATCCTGCTCTTTCGCTTTCCCATCACATAATTTTACATGACAATAGGGATTTCTCTGGAGGTTATCAGGTGGTAACCCCATGAGTACCAAAATACTACTCAAAACAGTTATATTAACAAAACTAGTCAATTCAATTATCCGTTTCTGTCCACAAACTATTAAGCATGAGACATTTTTAATAGGAAACTGCCACACTTGTGTCCTTGAGTGTACATGTACTGCCCGACACACAGCAGATTGGGCCAATAGTCCTCTTTAGTGAACACTGAGAGCAAACCTTAGTGATCTGTGGTGAATCTTAAACATCTCTTCACAATGCGTGAAGGCACTAGAATATGGCATTCGGCTTCATTCTGTTAAATCCTATGAAGAACGCAAACAATGTTAATTGTAAACCATTTAGGATTTGCCTTAGATGGCAGACCCATTTTACTTAGAGCAAATGTAAAAAAAAAAAAATCAAGCTAAATAAATGGCAAGAAAAAAGTCAAACAAGTTTTACTTGATTTAGGGAGGGGAAGTAACCCTTCAGCACAGGTATATGCTTACGGGAAGACTCACGAGATAATGGAAATGGCGACATAGTGGAGTAAATTAAATACCTGAGCTGCACTGCCCGATGAAAAAGCGCTATTGTGTGGAGCTCTCTCCTTGTGGTGTTATTCGTTTACTTTTGAACTAGTGTAAACGTATTGTCTAACGTATTTACGTTTGACTCGATGACGTGGCTTTAACAAGATGGCACCCTGTTGCATCCTTGGAGGGAGGTGAAAAACAAAAACCCCAATTCTGAACTATTGCCACCATAACCTAAAACAGACTATATTCATGTGTTAACTAAAACAGTTTCACACAAACAACTACTTTTTTGCTTGTTTAACTCATTGTGAATATCTTAAAAAATTGGGTGTATAATTAGGCTTCAAGTATTTTCTAATGTAGGGGGAACAAGCTCTCATCTTCACCAAGGGCATGCTGACTAGCAGCCAACCTAGTCCCAATAAAACCCAATACACTGTTTGGCCACCATCAGCGCATCCAAAAGCTCAGCATTGTCGTTAATCTATTGGTTAGAAAATACATGGATGTGTGCTTGCTTTTAGTTCTGCCTGCACTAAATCCCTTCAAAAGGTTTCAACTACAAAAGTGCCAGTTGATCCATTCCATAAAGGAGTCATTACAAACTTGCCCATATCAAAATTGGCTCACAAACTACAATACATAAGTCCAGAGGTTTCCCAACAAGAGAGGAGTCCAGGTGCATTTGTGTTACAAGAAGTCGCAAAAATTCATAGATTCAACCCAAAACACGCCTGTCTTCAATCACACCAGACAGGACTTACGAGCAAATGCAGTGAGCAAACCACAGTCCACTGTTTTTGGGCTTTAGTACAGACAGACTTTCCAAGCAACTCAAAAATATTGTGGGAAAGCTGAGCATGGCGGCTGAGAATTTTTTTTTAGCCAAACTCTCATACATCAGTTGCCAAAATCATCAGGTTCCTGAATAAATCTCCCCAAACCCTTACTGGTAGAACCGGAACCGTTCTAGGTATTAAAAATGTTAACATTTTTGCAACCATCACACACCAACACCACACTGCCATTCACACACTTCCACCACAGGATACATTACCATTTCGTTGGGCACCATGCCCCCCGCCACTGGTCCGCCGAGTCCCTGGTGACCATCAAAGCCCATTCTGGCCAATGGGAACTTCTGGTTGTTAGAGCCAAATGGCATATCTAATAAATAAAGACAAAAGAATTTGAATTTAGTAAGACATAACAGATTTAACTGTCTTACTCACAGTTTACAAGTCTGAAAAAAGCAGCACAAACCATCACTATGCATATATTCAAGCACATTACCCCCCCAAAATAGCATGATTATAATTCACCTGCCAATCCAAGACCTCCTCCAGAACTCATCCTCATCTCTCTATCCCTCTGTTAAAAAATAAATAAAATAAATAAGATAATACTAGAATTATACATGTTAATGATTTATGCAGTCATTGGTAAAGAGCTACGTTTACGAAGTAGTGGGCGCCACAGTTTATCCACACTGATGGATAAAACAGGACAAGATACAATAGACTTACATTGTCCATGAAACCACCCATTCTGTAGGACTCCTCACGCTTGCGTCTGTAGACAAGAAGGTAAAGAGAGACGGCGTAGTAAAGGAGGAGGGCAGACGCCGCGAGGAGGAGAACGGACTGTTTGTGAATATTAACGATGATGAAAACATGGCTATGGTACGATCCAAATACATTTGTATCAGGCCTCACAAAATACCTGATACCAAAACAGCACACAGCAAGTAAAATTTTTTTTTTTTTTTAAGTGAAGCTCCCTTATGCGTGATTTCGGAGAATGCAAATGAATGGATACCAGCCAAAGATTGCGGTTACACAGAGCTTGGTTAAACATTGGTTTTAATGCTACTGTTAAGTCACCCATCAAATGATAAATAATCATGAAAACTTTTAAGAGTAATAAGCTCCCACTATTTCTGTAAAGCTTGCATTTCCACAAAAATACTTCGGCATTATGGAGTCACTGAAAGAATAATAATAATAATAATAATAATAATAATGCAGTGTAACACCAAAAGCATATCAGGCCTCCACAAAGCCTCCAGGAAATAACCCGGGAAAATGAAATTGTGTACCTGAGCTGCATTTCTTTGCGTTTTTGCATTTCCTGATTATGCATCTCTTCCATGCGTCGCAGTTCCTCTTGTCGCCTAAGAAGATCTGATGGAGGGGGGAAAAAATGATCAAAATTCACATCCAAGGAGTAACGTCAAACACCTCACACACTGATAGTCTATGAACACAGACACTTGCCCTGTCGAAGCAAGTTAGCTTGGTGCTCATGGTAGGCATCTTCCATTTCTGCCTCCAGCTTCTCACGGGCCTCACGGATATTTTTCTCCACCTGCTGCCTCTGCTGTTTCTCCATGTCATCAAGAGATTTCCATCGTTGAGAGTATTCAAACTCGAAGGTTCCTGGTCTGGCAAAACGTGGGGGCTGCTCTCTCTCTCTGAATAAAAACCAAGAACATACAAAAAAAAAATAAATTAATCTCTACCCAAATCCACAGTGTCTTTCAACAACCGTACAGAGCCTTTATAAGAGGTGCAATTGTGTAAATTAAAACTCTGGGTCATGTACGATCATGTTCCAGACAATACATTTGGAATTGAAAAAAAGTGGAGGTATGTGTCTAGTCACTCTGGAACTCACTTCTGATAATTTGGGTTTTTCTGGGCAAGCTTCTCCGGCAGACCGTCTTCATCATCAAACTGTTCCATCAGCTCAACAACAACTGGACGAGGTGACCTAGTGGTTGGAGAGATTAACAAAATAAACTGATGTACACAAAAATTGCATTCCAAAGCCCTTTTTTTAGCCACTCTGCTCAGTCAACAACACACCTGGCCAGTTCCTTTCGTTCGAAGTGCCCTATGTGTGTGCATGTGTCTGTGTAAGAATCTGACAGGCCAGCAGGGTATTCCACAATGTGGGCTGATTTTTAAAAACCAGACATGGAGCAGGTCTGCCCAAAAGCAAATCCTGCCATAGTATCTCAGCAAGGCTTGGGAGTAACTTTGTTTGTGGAAATAAAATCAACAGAAATTAGCCGTGCTTGCTGAAATAAGCCTGGTTTATCCGATTTGCTTGCTTCATGAAATACCCCAGCGTGTTCTGCCAACGTGTTTAGCACCAAAGTGATCGGCTCATTTTACTGAGCCGTGGGACTTACAAAGGGCAGTTGCCATGTCTAGTGGTGTATGTTGTCTTATGCATATCTGAATCAGTGCCTTGCTTCTACTCACACTATCTGACTGTATTGCAAAACAGGAAGGTAATACTGGATGTAAGAAATCTTACGCCGAGAGTAGAAAGACTCCATCGCTGCACCGGTCAAGAGCTTTTCGAGCTGCTGGCTTGGTAGCAAACTCAACGATGCCTCTTCCAACAGAGCGCCCACGGTCATCCACGATAACCACTGCCCTTTCAACCACTCCAAACTGAGAGAAAGCCTCCTCGAGAAGCTCATTGGAGACATACGGGGACAGATTGCGGATGGATAACGCAGCTGAATGGGTGGCAAAGCGAACCCTGAGCGGTCTGCCTTTCATGGGTTTATCGTCCAGTTCAGCCTTTGCAATCTCTGCTAAAGCGCGTGACTCCTAAAATCAAAGGGGGAAAAATAAAGCTGTTTTAGACTTGACCTTTGGGCTTCAATTCGCAAGTTTAAGGCAAAAGTATGAGTGTCTTACCAGCCTTATGAAGCCAAAACCTTTGCCTTGATTAATGAAGATTTCACTGGGCTCTCCATACTTGGCAAACAGTTTTCTGAACTCGTCTTCGGTAATGTCGTTGGGCAAATTGCCGATGAACAGCCGGCACCGCTGAGTGTAGGTTTTCTCTCCGGGTCTGCGCAGCATTGACAGTGATGCCTTAAATTCCTAAAAATCAATATTTCACCATTAGCATTTCGCTCAAGTCGTACAAAGCTCTCTCATGCAGTTCACTTACAAAAAAATATGGACTCGTTAAAGTTTGAGACAGAAACCAAACAACTTACATGTACATCACTAAAAGCATCCTGTTGTTTTCCGTACATCTAACCGGCTTGTTTAAAGAGCGTTTCAAATTAATGTTTTCTAAGAATAAATACATTTAAATAAATAAATTGCACTGTGTAACCAAGCTTCTAAAATGTTATGTTCGTTATTGTCGCTTATTTTTCTAACGTTAGCACGACTGGCTAAAAAAATGAACAAAAACAACGTCCATTGTTGTTAGCCGATTAGCTACATAACAAAACAGCTAGCATCAGCTAACTATCAAAAAAAACCGGAGGGGGTCGAAATTTCGTATACCAAAACTATATTACTGTGAAACATATCCATCAAACAAAAGCAATTCAGCTAACACTAACGTTATTATATCCACCTCGTCTCTGTTTTATTAGTTAGATACAGTTACTCATTAGCTATCACGTTATTTAGCATCGTTTGCTAGTTCTGTTAGTAGCTTTTTTTAAAGCGCAACAAAATGGCCGCCCAAGAGCGTAAACAGGGCCAAATCCCAAATGGCTCCCTTCTGGTCACGGAGTGCACTGGATAAGCTACACTGGCCATTACTGACAACACGGAGCAGGGAAAAGTGAACCATTGGAGATTCAGTTTAAATCTAGTGCTCATGAAAAGGAACGGGGTTAATGGCCCTGTCCACTGTCTCTCAAGTTTCCTAACAAAACTAAGCTAACCATCAACTGTTTCTTTTAAATTCTTTATGGAAAAAAACTGGAGAAGTGAGAAATTAAACATTAAAAGCATTGTGGAAAAAAGGGAGGGAAAGAAGAAAATATTCCTATAGAAACGGTTACACTTGATCCAACCATAACTGAACAATTCAGACAGCAACATTTCTCCTCCATACCCCTTTTTTGTTGATTACAGTTACTAATTAGCCCGCTGGTTATTTAGCATCGTTAGCTAGCTCGGTTATAGCACCTTTGTTCAGTTCAACAAAATGGCTGCGCAGGAGCGTAAATGCGTCACAGGCCCGCTAATGGTCCAAATGGATAACGGTCTACCGCAAAGTGCACTACATAGACTGCACTTGCCGTTACTTACACAAGAAGGGAGTAGGGACTAGTAACCTATTTGAGATTCAGCCCAAATCTATCGCTCATAAAAATGAAGAAGGCTAGCGACCTGGGCTGTGGTGTTTTATACTTTAGCCGAGCAAGATAACTAACCAAGCACGGAAAAAAAAGTATTAAAAAAAAGTTAAAAATAAATAAATAAACAAACAAACAAACACACTTCTGATAGTTTTTCTTACCTGTGGTTCGGCGGCATCAGCTGCACGCGATGTCTGGCCTTCACTGTTAGGAGGCTTTGGGCCATTTCCACCTACTGGTGTCTTCTGCTGGTTTTTTCGGGGTTGATTCTGTGGTGTTGAGTGTTCTGGTTTGATATTAATGTTTTTCGGCGGAGGTGACTGAACCGGTGGTTGTTGAGTCGGAGGCGGTTGTACTTGTTGCTGCTGCTGTTGTTGGGCCGGAGCCTTGCTCTGTGCATCAGGCGGCTGCTGCTGTTGCTGAGGCGGCGGCGAGGGCGACTTTATCTCGAGCTTCTGGGTGACATTAGCTCCCTCCGGTTTCTGAGGGGTGGTTTGGTTCAGCTGATTTCCTTGATTGGGCTTAAAACCAGCAGCAGCACCACCACCAGGCATTGGGCCGCGGTTCTGAAACGAATGCTGTGGATTATTATTTCGAAAATTTGGGTTTCCCATTCCGCCCCGCATTCCTCCTCCTCCTCCTCGGCCTCGCTGCTGGAATCCTCCGCGATTCCTGAAACGGTCACGAGACATAGCTAACTAGCAATTAATTCTTAATATAAAAATATGAAAACTCGCCCCGTTAAGCTCTAAACACTACTGCAGAGAGTGGAAAGTCTGTTCGCCACTGAGTAACCTTTAACAAAACAGACTACTGTCCTGTTGTTCTCGTATGACTCCACTTCGTAAAATGGCTGCCGGAGTCGTACAACAAAAGGCTTCAAATACTGCTGTGCAGCGACGTGATTTCTGTGACGTTACATCCGGGCGAGGAAGCCGAGGACGCCCCCTAGCGTCTGTCATTGGATACGCAGTTCAGTTCAAGGCAGCCTTGCTGTGGAATTAAAACATAATTTGTCAAGTAACAAACAAGCAAACAAACAAATAATATGTAAATAAATAAAATGAGAGAAAATAAAACAACTTAAAAAAATTACAAAAGATTAAAATTTATAGGTGGTGGGCCTAGTCTCACTATCTCTTAGTTTTCGAGTTGATCAATCTCGATCGGGTTCTGAGGAAAACTGGCTTATTTTTGGTATTCACAATTTTTGCACGGTGGAACGGTGCCTTAGTGGTTAGCATGCGTGCCTTGCACCTCCGGGGTTGGGGGTACGAATGCTGCCTCCACCCCATGTGTGTGGAGTTTGCATGTTTTCCCTGAGCTTTGGGGGTTTCCTCCGGGTACTCTGATTTCCTCTCCAGTCCAAAGACATGCGTTGTAGCCTGATTGGCATTTCAAAAATGTCTGTAGTGTGTGAGTGTGTGTGCGATTGTGCCCTGCGATGGGTTGGCACCCTGTCCAGGGTATCCCCTGCCTTGTGCCCAGAGTTTCCTGGGATGGGCTCCAGGCTCCCCGTGACCCTGTGTAGGATAAGTGGTACAGAGAATGGATGGATAGATGGACAGTTTTTGCATGTTTTATTAAACTTTGTAACAAGTCATAAAATGCTGTCAGCTACTAGATAAAATGACTACTCATCTGTCTCACACCACCTTTTTTTCTCTTAGTCAGTGAATCACAATCAGTATAGCAGCCTTGTTGCAGCCTCGGCATTGACATGGTCTGTGCATGCTGAATTAAAATCATTGTGTATGACTAAGGGCTGCAGTGTCTGTATGGTGTCTCACAAATAAAGTCACAGTGCTTGGCTACACACTTCAAGGATTTTTCAAGGGTTCGTTGGATAGTGAAGAACTCTTAGCTTCATGCAGGGATTCTACTTGTAACTCTTTCTGACAAGGAAACACTCTCTTGTTGGATTCTACGCAGAACCTTTAAGTGTTTTCCCCAGAGAGACAGCTGAAGAACTAGCGGACCTCATCCTCCACGCTTCTTATGTAGATTACTAGTTGTGTTTTGCACAACTGCCAATCACCAGTAGTGTTTTATTTTTCATACTAAGGATTAGTATGAAACAAATCATTTTGTTTTTTATTCACATGATTGCTTATCACTATAAGAGTTTTGATTTCTATACCATGACTAACCTGTCCCCTGCTTTTTATTGCTCATTGTGTATGGCATCAAATGTTGTGTTTTACTTTTGTACATAGGATTGCTCATCATTGGTAATGGTTCATTTTTTATACACTAGCCGGACAATGATTAGCATCATTTTGGATTTCATCCACAGGATAGCTTTTGTTCCACAGTATCCTCAGTGGTGTTTCTCACTGCATAGCTCAAGTTCAGGGTCAATTTCAGCTCCACTAGGTACTGTCTCTCTCTCTCTGGCCGGCTGGGCACAACCGTGCCCGGGGTAGTCTCTATGAGGTTTTAGTGCTATATGAGGTCAGTGTAACCAGATAGAAATGCGAACGTGTTGAAAAACTCTGTTGACAACCTCTGTACCTCAGTTTCTAAAAAAAAAAGTACAGCTCAAGATGTTGTCAGTTAAAAAGGGGCATTTTTGTTGTCATAAAAATCAGAAGTAAGAACGAAATTCAGTACGTTCCTCTAATGGGAACAAAATTCCACACGTTTCAATTATTCATTAATTCATCCATTCATCTTCAGGAACTGCTTTATCCTGGCCCGAGTCATGGTGGTCCTGGTATTACTATGGGAATTTGTTACAGGCCCAGGGATGTCAATCTCGGGTGTAAAACCAACACTCAGATGTGGCAGTTTACACTGAGAGAGCGTGGACTGCCCATGTCAAACCTGAGCTGCTGCTGAAAGTCAGGAACCAGAAATGCTAGAGAGGGGTCCAGCTAACTCACTGCAGGATGGGTTACCTTAGGCTTTCATACTCTTGTACCTGCAGCTGCTTCCACTGACAACAGAGGCAACAGCTGGACTGGGGTCTCCACAAAGGTTTGTCCTCTGGAGACATCTTTACTGTGCCTGTTATGCTGTTTATTTAGTAATTGTTGTACTGTCTTGCGCTGTTTGCATATGTTTGCACATGTGCATTTTATGCAGTCCTGTGTAGTCCTGTGTAGTCTTATTTAGTTCTGTATAGTCTCAAGTAGTTCTGTGTTGTTTTATGTAGCACCGTGGTCCTGGAGGACCACTGGAGGACCACTGGAGGACCACTGAGTACCGTACCAGCTGTATATGGCTGAAATAAACAATAAAGCCACGACCTGAAATCCCCATAGCTACGCTCCAAAGTCTAGTGGAAATCCTTCCCAGAAGAGTGGAGGTTATTATAACAGCAAAGAGAGGACCAATTGCATTTTAATGCCCATTGGAATGGGCACATATAGGTGTGATGTTCAGGTGTCCACATACATTTAGCCATATGGTGTGCATTATTATGCTGTAAAAGGCTTGTTGCAGTGTTAAACTCACCATTTATTACTGAATAAACCTTTTTTACAGTCTCGAAAACTGACAGGTGAAACTGCATTCTTTTATCTGCATTTCATAATACGAAGAATATATATAAAAAAAAAAGCCCTGAATGTTTTTCAGACATTGCATTTCACTGCTTGACATGAGGGAGGCAGGGAAATGCTTATCAAGGCAGCAATTCTTTAGAATAATGCCCTTTAAAAATGCATGGGGTGCTCTTGGCTGTGTGATGCTAATAAGCCGAGCCTGTAATATTAAATAGCCTCCCGTTTCTTCAGAGAACACACACATACACACACATAAAAAAAATTGTTACTATTAACTGATGTGGAAAGAATGTATGTAAACCACATACATTAATTAGTCTGATTTGATAAATTGTTTCTGGCTAATGCTCCCAGAATATTTTCACATGAACTCCCGAGGGGATAAATGCACATATTTGTTGCTGCTTCAGAGCAAAAACATTTTAATTTCAAAATGGGATTAATCATTGTAAACACTTTGTAAAGCCAAAATTAAATGATCAGTTTTCTCATTAGTTACATTCTGGGTGTAAATATTAATAGGCTCCAGTGTTGCTTTTTCCTCATGCAGATGAATCATGGATCAGAATGATTTTTCTTTTCACTACTGAAAGCAACAGAGAACAGTGTTAGACAAATGTGTCCTGTTTCAAGCCACAAAACAGACACAGTGCAAACATCCTTTATGTAAGAGAAAATGAACATGATGGGGCATGCTGCTATAGGAAAATAATCAGTGATGGGGTTGCATGATGCAAAGTGGAGCTACTCATACAACCCTGAAGTAGATTTTTTCCAATCTCTGATTATTGCCAATGGAATTTTTTATTATTATTATTAAAGAATGACACACATGCAGCTTGTCAGGTTACAGAGAAACCTCAAAACCCTCCATCCTGAAGACTTTCCTGTGGCGGAAAACGTCAAAGAGCAACTTTACCTCTTATTGTTACAAAGCGCGGACACTGTAGACTCAATCCAAAACTGCTTCAAAAAAGTTGCCTTACAGAAAGCTTTTGGACACATTTTTTTTACCTCTTTATCTGGAGCATCCACCAGACAAATCCCCGTGTCAGCTGTTACTATAGAAATGTTAACGTATCAAAATTAACCATTGCAGTACTAGCCACTATTGTCAGAGCAATCAGAAAATTAATCAACACCTATTTTAACCTTTTGAGCAGCAACAGCAAAGGCCATGCCTATCCTAACTGGAGTGGAATGTATCATATAATGAAACAAAATGCTAGTCCATTTGTAAACCCAAATTCTCCACTGAACCAGAAGGTAAACTGACACAAAACTGTGCAGCAGATTTTACTGCTGTTGTTCTTCTTTCGGCTGCTCCCATTAGGGGTCGCCACAGTGATCACTGGTCCTCATATTTGATTCAGCACGGTTTTTATGCAACATGCCCTTCCTGATGCAACCCTCCCCAATTCTATCTGGGCTTGGGATGGGGAGCGCACTTGGAGCACACCGTTTTTGTGCAACCCCAGTGGCCAGGAATCGAAGCTGGCCTGTGGCGGTGAGAGTGCCACTAGTCCTCCAGGGACCCCGATTGTGCATCAGATTTTAAGTTGGAAAAAATCTTCTTTTCTCTTTCAGTTTCTTCTGCCTTGGTTTCTGTGTTCTATTTTTGTTACTACACTATCAATGTGTTCTCCAAGACTTAACTAAAACATCACTTTCATCCAACAGATGCTTGTATGCGTTGCAGAGCAGCAGAGGCTTAAGGACGTTGCCTACGGGCCCGACAAATGCTCTCAGCATTTCTGGGTTATTCAAGAATACAGAGAGAAAACCAGCTGCTGTCAGCAGTAAGCTGATTCTACCACATGATGGCTCTGTCGAATCACGGTAGAGGAATAGATAAAAGCCATAATGGTTTTGAACATTGATATTCTTATGCCTTGTATTTTTGGCCATTCCATTCATATTTATACTGGTCACCACAAGGGCTCAACATGGTGCATTCTGGGAAAAAAGTCACAGAGCTTGGTTACACACTTCAAGGATTTTTCAAGGGTTTGTCGGATAGTGAAGAACTCTTAGCTTCCTGCAGGGATTCTGCTTGTAACTCTTTCTGACAAGGAAACACTCTCTTGTTGGATTCTACGCAGAACCTTTAAGTGTTTTCCCCAGAGGGACAGCTGAAGAACTAGCGGACCTTTAATACCCAGAAAGCACCTGCCCATTTCTTTATTTCTAGAAGTGGGATCGTTATTTCTAGAAGTCCTGGTATGTTCTAAGTGGACATGTTGATGTGAACAGGTTTCATTTGCTGTTCACCTGACACTCCAGATGTTAAGGATACAAATCATTCTTAACTAATGACAACGAGGCTCTGTTTTACTAAATGTTTTGGGAATACCACCTACAAAAAACACGCAAGTTGATTTAATAACAAGGTCTACTGAGATTTGCAACATCGATCAGCTGAGTGATTAGATGATGAGGCTTGTGTTTCATTTACCTCAGGTAATAGCACTAGAAGGACTGATTATTATGCAATTATGCATATAACCAAAGTGATTACACATTCCCTATCATAAAATTATAATACACTGCGTACAGTATTCTCAAAAATCCCATCATAAAATTCTAATAGTTTGGCTATATTAGTTTTCTCATAAAGAGATTTGGTTACAAATGTAGAGACGGTTTGCTTTTTATAGCTTGTCATATATATATAAATGGGTGGGACGTCTGTATCGCCAGTCAGTCTGCCACCCTACTGTTACCCTAGTTGAACTTTAAGGAGATATTCACCTTTAAACATTTGATTTATGGAGCTCTAGAAGAAATATTTTGTGATACACTCAATAGAAGTGCCAGCAAAACATCCTAGCATTCTCCAATCTACAGTCCTTCCTGCAGTGCTTGTTTGAACACTAAAAACTGTGAAGATCATGTGCATCATGTAATCTTTTATCTTAAAAGAAATAATGAATCATTCCTGTTGAGTACATTGTTGACTTTGAGAGTGTAATCCTCTTGGAATATCCATTGATATCTCACAGTTGTCTATTGGGCGTTGCGAAATATTCCAGCGCATGTCGTGGGTAACAATACAAATCAAATTTAAGTTTAGAAGTTACAGAGCTACTGTTAGCTCTATACCCATTATTAAATTATCAAAGGAAATGTGGTGATAATCTGAGAGCCCAGATAAGTGTCATGGTTTTGGGGAATCTTTTCCAGGATATCCCAATTACCTGTGTAGTCTCAAAATGTTAATAAATTTCATTCTGGATAAGAAATTTCAGGAATGCTCTAGCGGAGAGCTAAAGAGCAACTTACATTTATGGCATTTGGCAGACGCCCTTATCCAGAGTGACTTACATTTTATCTTATTTATACAACTGAGCAGTTGAGGGTTAAGGGCCTTGCTCAAGGGCCCAGCAGTGGCAGCTTGGCAGTGCTGGGGATCAAACTCATGACCTTCCGATCAGAAGCCCAACGTCCTAACCACTGAGCTACCACTGCCAACAGTAAAAGCTAAACTTTCATATTCGGGCAGCTTTTTCTGGTCCATTTCCGACCCCTTACCAAAAAGTGTCCATTCACTGAAATACTATTTAATTGTCATATAAGTATCTAAGTATTTATAACAGGTTTTGATAATAAGGGGGACAGTTTGAACATGTGCTGGAGTAATATGTCTTAAACAAAATCTGGTAATCAGTATTTAGTCATAATAACATGTGAAGCAACCTGATTATTTTTTTTTCTTCAGTAAATATGCCACTCCTGTTGTCATCAAATCACTCACGAAATACGTTTCTCCTTTCAGTTTTAAGTTTCACAGACTAATTAATCCCCAGACAATTTCAGTTCAGTCGTAATATAATATAATAACTTTACATTATATTCCAGTTCATCATTCATTTATTCATTCATTGTTTTGTTAATCCATCTTCAGTAACTACTTTATGCTGGTCAGAGTTATGTTGGATGTGGAATCTATCCCAGGAAAATTGGATAGGAATACACCCTGGAAGGAACACCAGTTTATCACAGTGCACCAAACACCCACACATACCTAAACGCAAATTAATTGGCATGTTAATTTGTTTGGAACTACAGTTAAAGCCATCTTAAGACATGACTGGAAATAATTAATGCATTTAAATAAATTGATCTTGTTTGACTTGCAAACTGAAAGTACAATTCAGTTAAAGACTTATTTATTTAACCTAGCATTTAGCAACTAGTGTTTTAGACAGAGGAGTAGACCTGGGGAACTCGTGGATGTGGAGTGTTATGGTGATCTGGTGTGTCTGGATGCTGTCTTCCTCACTCTCGTTAGTCACTCAGGTTTGTGACAGCAGAGTGACTGTACGCCTTAGATATCAGGGATCTCTCACATCTGTGTTTCCCCCTGGTTCTCCTTTTAGTTATTCTCCTTTTAGTCATGCTGTTATAGCTAGTCCTGCTGGAGTCCCCTGCACTCCTCATTAAGTTTTATCTCCACACGGTGACTGTGAGCGTACCTAACCGCTTTACTTCTCTTTCTGCTGAGCTACACTCCTGAGCTGCTGGTGATCCAGACCCCCCTACGCTCTGGACCAGATGAGCATCACTCCTGAGCTGCCGGTGATCCAGACCCCACTACGCTCTGGACCAGATGAGCATCACTCCTGAGCTGCTGGTGATCCAGACCCCCTACGCTCTGGACCTGATGAGCATCACTCCTGAGCTGCTGGTGATCCAGACCTCCCCCCCCTACGCTCTGGACCTGTCCACCGGCAATGCTTCACACTGCCACGAAGACTAGTGAGAGCAAGACACTTATTTATATACTTACTTCATGCATTCAAATAGAGTATTAGGAGTGAGAATTTGTATCTGAATTCCCAGATAAAGTAAATATTGCATAATTTACCAAGTAATTCTGATGCTTCTGAATGACAGCCTTATAAAAGGCATATTAACATTGCTTTTAGGTGAAGAAAAGGAGCTGCCTTTCACCAAGGCCACACATGTGAAATATCTGTATAAGAAAAAGTGTAATATTTGACAAGTCATAAAAAATGCTTGTATTTCCTTCAATATGAAACTACAGATCAATTTTAGTCATCATTGTCTTACTGCACGAGTTACATTCAAAACTCCTCCAAGCTCCTGAACTTTTCACCCCACTGATACTTTCCAAAAAAAAAAAAAAAAAATCAAGCAGCAAGTGTTAACAAATGTCAACGTGCAATATTCTAAAATTTATGCATCTGATAGCATGTATGAAAAGTCTAATCTGTCGTCAGGATCACAGCTGCCACCATCATCCTGCGCTGATAAACAGAACGAGTGAGAGTCAGTCACAGTTGAAGCAAACAGAAGTGGGGTCTCACTAGGAGCAACACAATAATCAGGCCCTGCAGTTGCATTATGCCCAGTGGCATAAAGAAATGCTGCAAGAGAGAGGACAGGGTTCTACTGAACCTTCAAGGTAGCATTTGAAGCATATATTGCAGAGGGCACTTATACACCACATTCCATTTTGCTTTTTAGAAGTGTGTATCACAAGTGTTCACTTGCAGCGCAAACAGCCACTAACAACTGTAACCAATTGAAAATAACATTACATTGAGGTAAGAAATGTGCAAATGTTACAGCACTGAGTAGGGAAACCTATATCCTACTACAGCCAAGTTCAAAAATGAAATATGAAAACTAAATAACATGTGGTTTGCAAACTGTAATAATATTTCCTCTATTATTTCAAATTCCCAGTGGAATAGTGGACTCCAGTCAAGGCATGAAAATGCAGCCGCTTGATATTCCTTCTCATCATGGACATTCAGCAAAGCGCACCTTCCAGAGTCTTTGATAAACCCCTCTTTAGTCCATCAGTCTCTATTGGGTGAAGGATGATAGTGTTTTGTACCTGTGATATTGTGTACTACAGGCATGCAGTGTTGAGCTGATTAAGTGAAGTGAAGTGACTTTGCGGCCAAGTGTGGTGACCCATACTCAGAATTTGTGCTCTGNGCCTTGCTCAAGGGTCTCACCTCAGACGTGGTATTGAGGGTGGAAGAGAGCGCTGGTCATTCACTCCCCCACCTACAATCCCTGCCGGACCCAAGACTCGAATCCACGACCTTCAGGTTCACCTTCGGGTTACAAGTCCAACTCTCAGACCATTAGGCCACGACTGCCCCACTACTACACGCCTACTACTGACTGGGTAGGAGTATGTATTACTGTGCTGTATATGTAGTGTATTACATTTATTTGCTTATGTGGAATTCACACAGGAATGCTAAAAGAAGGAATCTTTTGACTTTTGCGAATTAGCACCGGAACTACTGACTGTGTCCTTTGAGAAGACAGAGTAAGCATGAGCAAGCTTATCATTTTCCTTTTGAAAGAAACTGAGCAAGAACTTAAATTATGTGCAAGCGAGTTCAATATGTACAAGATAAAATTCAATTAATGTTTTGGGCAGTGTAAAATTGTGGAATACCATTCCAGGGTAATATTAAACATGACATTATTAATTAATTAAACATATAATCCATTTAAAGGTCATAAAGAACTTTTTTCCCACAGGAAGGAGCTCCGGGGAGACAGCATCATCATCAGAGAGATGAACTACACTTGTTTAAAGTGAGCTTCTGGCATAGCAAATGTGCTTATAGTATAATCTTAAAGCAGTGAGATTTAAATCTTATTCTTTAAACTGTGGGAATGTTTTCTTTACAGAAGTCCACATCGAATTAACCAAAACATGGGCATAATTTTATTAAACAGGCAACTGTCAATTGAAAGAATGAAAAAGTAACCTACATTGCTCTTACAATTGACTTACATGACTTCTATTTAGTATCATCATATTGTGTTAAAATTATCTACACTATATGGCCAAATGTATGTGGACACCTGACCATCACACCCATATGTGAGTCTTCCCCAAATTGTTTCCACAAAGCTGGAAGCACACAATTGTCTAGAATGAAAAACAAATGATATTGTAATCCTAAACCTTGATTCCCCGGGTCAGGCCTGGACAAGGTCGTAATGTTACGGGGACACCACAAAGTGACGTCAATAAAGACATGGTTTTCCAAGGCTGGTGTGGAAGAAGTCGAGTGGTCTGCACAGAGCCCTGCCCTGACCTCAATCCCTTTGAATTCCTTTGGGATGAATTGGGATGCTGACTGTGAATCAGGCGTTCTTGCTGAACAACAATTCCTGACTTCACTAAAGCTCTTGTGCCTGAATGGGCACAAATCCCCAGTGTCACGTTCCCATAAGAGTGAAAGCTGTTATAGCAGCAAAGGGGGGTAGAGCTCATATAGTGTACCACTGCATGATATATAAAATATAAATACAACTAGGAATATTTATGCAGCAATATTTTGGAAATATACTAGACTCTTATTAGATGTTTTTTTGAATGCTTGCCATTTTCACATTCATATATTAGCATCTGAAATGTGTTTCCGGGTGAAATTTTCAGACATTGGTATAGGAAATAATACTGCTTCTTGCTCAGGAAAATGTGCTTAAGTTCAAGATCAGAATTGCGCATGCGTAACTAAGGCAGACGTCTGTTTTTGGCACACTCTGCCTTGCATGCTCATCTCCCACGCAACTGTCCAAGTAGCCTGTGAGTCTGTAATTACGTTGTAGGTCTGAATACCTATGTTGCTGTTCCCATGGTGACGAAAATGACATATGCTCGTGTACCCCTCCTGTTCCTTGATGGTAACGTCATTTTTTTCTAGGCATTTTTTTTAGCCCGAGACACTTACTAGCTGGCTTTGAAGCTGCAGAGACTGCAGAGACTCTGTTGGAGGGCCTGTCCCTGGACTCCCATCCCTTTTAAAAGCCTAGTAGTCGATGAGTCTACAAAGCCTCTGAATGTTGCTGTGACAGTTCATTTCTTGATGTATGAACTGAGTGTTCTCTCCAGCTTATTGACATCTTGGGTATAGATTTGTTAGAGGCTTGTTGTTTACTTTGGCTCGCTTACTTTGTTCTTGTTGCTTACTTTGTTTTGCGCCCTTGAAGCTTTTGTTGTAAAACTGCTCTGAGCGCTTACCTGTTACTTTAGACCTTCATGACCTTCATTGATGCCCATGTTATGCTCAAATGAATCTTTTCCAGCAATCGTTTGGTGAATATGGTGGTTGCATACGGTGTAGTTCATCCTGCCATTATTCCAGTCCAGAGACCAGGATTGTAGTGGAAGTATCTTCTGCCCGGGGCTGCCTTCAAATGGTTCTCCAGCTCCCTCTTTGACGCTTTTGAGTGACTATTTGTATTCTGTGTGAAAATGTACAAATTTAAAGCAATCCTCATTGTTAGATATTGTAACTTTCTCTTTCATCTTGCATCATAAACCTGAGGTTCTCTGCTCTATGTAACCTTAAGGGTGTCTGCCAAATGCCAAATGCCAGGTATTCCTTCTGGCCTGCTTGAAGAAGGCTGATGCCTTCTTTCTCATACAGAGTAGCCTTCTTTCACTACTTTCTCAAAATCCTTCTCTCCTTGATGAGTCTTTCACTCACTTGTTGCTTACTAGATCTAATTTCCATTGTTTTTTTTCCCTCTTTGGCTCTTGTACACCAAACCTTTCTGCCCCATAGTTATAAATTAGGTTACTCATTTTCCCAAGTTTCTATACAACAGTTCCTTGGAGCCTTTCCAGGATCTTACTCAGATCTGCATTGACAGCAGATCTCATTGCAGGACTTTGTCACCTGTGGTCTGTATCCTTGGGTTGCAGTCTCTTTAGCAGACTGTGCATGGTTGTTTTCCAGGTTGCCATATGCCATACATAAAGTGGCTGTCTTGGAATCCGTGATACTAATGTTCATCAGTCTTTGGGTTTTGTCCTGCCAGTGAGCTTCATGATGATATAAGTTCATGATGATGAGGTTTTTTAAAATGGTAATTTTCATTGTGAGACATATCATGACATATTATGACACTGGCTTTATTAACATGGCAACAAATGGTTTTATTAGCCATTTGGACTTATGATTGAAAGTTCACAAATTTGCACAAACTAATTCTTACAAAAAGGTATGAATGGTTAAGATTATGGTAAGGTTTATGAGTTTGTTTCTCCTAAATGATGATATTGGTCAATATATTAGTTATTCACCAGTTTCTGTGTACTGGATCTTGTTGAAGTGCAGTATATGTGGCTAAATTTACACAAAGCACATTGTAATGATTGCCTAGTTATGAATATGTAATTACTCAGTAATTTTTGCCTAATGCATGACTAATAGTGAGGTCCTCTTTATGACCAGTTTAATAAACACAGCTACTGTGCCGGTTTAGTAGAAAGAGTAGGAAAAGAAGTAGGAAGATGGTATTCAAGCTACCTCATCGCCAAAGGAAGTTTTAATTGGTGCCCTAGGGAGAGGCACTCTACATTTGCAAATTTTCCCCTTTGTACCAGAGATGAAGAGCTGTGTTCCCACTGGGAATGAGAAATGCTTAGGCTTACAAAAAAAGGGGTCTATAGAAGCTCAATAAATGTTTGTATTTATTCATTATGATATAAAGAACAGAAGTTTTACCTGCAGTGCCTCTTTGAGACTATAGTCAAAATTCCACCCACCTGTTTTTGATCATTTTAAATTCTCACAAAACTGAAATTATTAAGAAAAAAAAAAAGGTGCAAAAAGGCCTATTTACATCATGTATCGGCACAGGAGAGGTTCCATGAGTTTGTGGGTTCCGTGTAGGGGCAAGATCTGCGGGCCCCTTCTTCATCTTTTGAAAACACAATGCCTATTAGTTCAGGTCCCTTATGGGCTCTGCCTAGTCCACTATTCCATTACCTAGAACACTGCCTAGACCACTGCATAGTAAATTCAGACTTACTATTCACAGAATTATTCGTATTCTGTCACTTGATTGAATAGAGCATGTGCAATCAAGCAAGCCTAACAATTGAGAATAATTTTATTGGATTTCACACAAAGAAAGTACAGTAATGTTAATAAAATGCTAACTCTGCTCCTAATTATAGCCCTAACCCTTCATAATCATCATCATAAGGTTTGTATAAATTCCTCTGGATCTGAAGTGGTGTGAGCATGTTGACAATGGACTTATGAAGCAGACTTTAAGGGGTTCTTTGTATAGTTAAGCATTCTTAGCTTCCTTTGGAGCCATTTCTGATAGAGAAATACTCTGTTGTAGGATTCTACATAGAACCTTTAATGATGCTCAACCTTTGGATAACCGAAGGAGGAAGGAGGGTTCTAGATAATATCTGCACATGGATGGTGTAACATGAGACAGATGGAACAGTACAAGCTCAACTCTGGCTCTAATTGAGTATACAGTAAGTATCCAGAACCATCTGACCACCCACTCATGCTCTTTATAAGAGTTTCTGAAAGTTTCTGTGTGTGGTTAATGCAATGAGTTTTGTAAAGGGGTGCTATTCAGGAAAGGGTTCTACTGTCTGGAAGGGTTATCCTAGGTTGTAGGATACATATAACCTTTAGTGGTTTCCTCTGAGGGCTGAAGAACCCTTTAGAGTACTTGATAGAGCATTTATCCTCTAGATAGAGCCATAACCAACTTTCAGGCTCTGAAATTTACTCTAATGATGTAGCTGTATCTATACAACCCTGTCTCATAGAAGAAAATAAAACATTTACATAATGTTTTTCCACTGCAATTGAACTTTCCTTCTATAGTGGCAGTGGTACACAAATGAGTAAACTTCCTGTAACCAAATACGTAAACTACCCGTACGAAACGAATTTCGAGACGAAATTGTCAGTATGCTCTGGCATTAGTTAAACTTCGTTAAAGTTTAACTGCAACTGAATTTAGGAGTGAAAATCCCATTGGAATCTCATTGGAATGAACATTATGTGATAACGGTAGCAATGTATGTTTATGATAATCTGACAGTACGAATATTTGCAATTTTCATTTATTAAACCAATAAACAAAAAGAGAAATGGAGGCACCATGTCAGAGCAGCTCTCTGGTGTAAAGTTACAGGCTTTGCAGAGTGGCTATGACATGCCATGCATCTACTTATAATTTAAAATGGGTTTCTTTAAACTAAAGATACTTGATTTATGTTCAGTGTAGTTTAGGACATTTAATAGAGTTGTACTGACCATTATTGGAAATGTACTATCCCACTTTTGCCTCATGAGCTTCATATTTGATCTGAAATGAGATTAAAAATTTGCCCCCTGTGGACAGCGAGCATAACTAATAACAGAATAATGATTTCAGTATTTCAATATGATGCTTCGAATGGTTAACGGAGCATTCAAATACCAATGCAGACACGTGATGTATATCAGCATACCAAGCTTTCATTTGACTGCTTTGTGGACCACAACTGACTACACGATATGAATAAAAAAGATAACACATATGTTTACCTTATTTTAAGTGTAGCCTACTTCATGTGTAATTTAGTGCACACATTTATTGTTTGTTATTTATCTGTTCTTAACCTTTTTCTCCTTCTTCTTCCTATCATTAAATAGGATAAGAAGATAGTTAAACACCCTTTTTGTAGAGTTTGCATGAGCAGGACCATTAGTACTATTCACTCAACTATTCCCTTAAGTCTAAACATGCCATGAAAATCACTAAATTGAGTATGTGAATAAGAAGCAGTGACATCTTTACGCTTCATTTTATACCAGCACTTAGCAACTATAAATATAATAACATTTAAGAAGCATTAAGGGGGTGCTTTGCGAATCTAAGACTTTGCCTCTTTGTGTTCTTGTAAATAATGTTGATTTGTACATAAAGAATGTAATAATGTACATAATATTGTGTATAATATTGTATGTCTTTTGAGTTTATTCAAAAATAGTCTGAAATACTCATCTGGCTAACTTGCTTTAGATTAAACAATAAGTTGAGTAATCATATAGCGTACACAGGTGACAGTTTGCTAAGCCATGTATTTAAAAGTTAGTCACCACTCTCTGTTGAACATCGGGGGCTCCTCCGTGTAGATCGTCAAGAGCACCAAGTTTCTTGGTGTTCACCTGGTGGAGAACCTCACCTGGTCGCTCAACACTAGTTCCATAACGAAGAAAGCCCAGCACTGCCTGTACTTTCTGCGAAGGCTGAGGAAAGCACATCTCCCACCCTCCATCCTCAGCATGTTCTACAGAGGGACTATCGAGAGCATCCTGTGCAGCTGCATCACTGCCTGGTTTGGGAATTGCACCATCTCAG
>CM074973.1:7661136-7677865 GCA_037577455.1 Pangasius macronema | reverse complement strand
TAGTTTCTCTTTCTCATGTGTGTGCAGTGCTGTCCTTTGTTTGGTTTTTAATTAGGCTCTCCTGCCTCTTTGAGTCTGGTGACCTTATCAGTTACATGACACCAACATTCAAGTAGGCCAGGCTGCTAATGAAGACGTGTAATCAATAACCAACTTGTCCTTAATAAGGCCTAATCATCCAGCCATTGCCTGTGAAACTATGTAAAAGTTGATTCTTTTTCTACGTTTTTGTATGTGTACTGTAGGAGATGGAAGCTTCTGTCACCTTGTGAAGTGAAGTTAAGTGACTTAACCCATCCAAGTGCGCACACACACACACAGTAGTGAACACACACACCCGTGAACACCTGGAGCTGCGGCGCCTGGGGAGCAGTTGGGGGATCGGTGCCTTGCTCAAGGGTCTCACCTCAGTCGTGGTATTGAGGGTGGCAGAGAGCGCTGGTCATTCACTCCCCCACCTACAATCCCTGCCGGACCCGACCCACGACCTTCGGGTTCACCTTCGGGTTACAAGCCCGACTCGCTGACCATTAGGCCATGACTGCCCCACAATACCTCTGTGTATTGGTCCATTGTTTGTTCATGACTCTTCTAGGGAGCCAGAAGTGGTTTGTCATGTTCTTCAGACTTATATGCTATAGTCTTCCACCACAGCATTAGGAGCACCAATATGGCCTGGGGTCTTATTTATTAGTAATTCTGTACAATAAATTGCAAATATCTGTGGAAGCTCTGAGGGTACACACTACAAAATTGGCATTGTATGCATTGAATAATAATGCATCATGTACATCCAATATTACACTACTTCAGCACAGACAGTCACATTTACATGAAGAAATGATCCCAAATTGCTATGTATGGTATAAAGGTAGTTAAAAGGAGGTTCCGTTTAACCTTTATACGACAGTAACCTGTAGTTTACTTGTGGCAGACAAAATAAATCACATGGAAAGATCCAAGAAGAGGAGCATATATTCATTTCAGCATCATTGCTAGATGAAAAATGCAACCATTATTGTTGAGGCTTGCCTTAGTAGCAACCCTGTGTTTTTGTTATGTTTTCAAACACATATTCTTAATTATGCTCATGTTTGGCAGGACAGCCGAATTGCAGAATTAAGTAATTTAAATGTTTGTCTGCAAAAGTCCTCCCAGATTTATTCAGAAACAAAACTGCAAATTCAGAAATAAATATTTTTTAAATTCAAGGTTACAAATGTTAACCAACTAATAAAATGTATTAAAAATCATTATACTTATTATTTTCTGCTAAGCAGGCCCATGTCAGGCAGGTGACAGAGATGGATGGAAGTGCAGGTGAATATTTATTAATCTTTCAAGCAAACAGTCCAAATAATAAAAGCTAATATCAAAGTCGTAAAAACAGGCACAAGTCAGATGAGCTACAAAGCGGCTAAACTAGGCAAGAGAGAGAATCAAAGTACAAACAAATAGGTTTGAGGACCAGGAAACTATGCAGGCATGGAATCATCACTAGTCATGTACTAGGAGCAAGACTGTGTGTGTGAATCTGGGTTAAAGGGTGCATGTAATTGAGTTCAGGTGTGTGTACTTGGAAGTCTGGTGAACTTGAATGTGTAAATGAGATTTGTAGTCCATGATGCTGCTGGGAAATGGAAGTGAATTCAGCCATATTGTTCTGTAGTGATGCATACTGGAAGTTGGAGTCTGTGGCTAAAAGAACTCACACTAGGAGCTGAACTTTATCATAGCTTATCTCTGGGGTGAGGGCCTGGACGAACAGGCCATCTGGCATTTCTAGACTTGCGACATGAATTGGATTCTGGCTACAGTATGGAGCTTGGGATTCTCATTTAGCTGCTAAGACAGCATGCCCCCACTCTTGTCTCTGATGCAGTGACTTCCATGCTGAATCAACGGGAAGGATCAGGGTGATTTAGAATCGGGGCAGTGGCGATTGCCTCATTCAGACAGGTGACAGACTGGCTATAGAGCGGAAGGCCTAAATGAATCTTCTAAAGAAGTTTGCAAATCCAAGAAACCTCTAGAGCTCTTGGATCATTTGTGGGATGGGCCATTCCTTCACAGTGTTGACCTTAGCTTGGTGCATAGTTACTCCATCATTAATTATGATATATCCTAAAAAGGACACTTGGGGCACATGAAATCCACATTTTTCTCTTTTGACAGAGAGCTGAGCGTCAAGTAGTTTGGCCAGCACCTGCTTGACATGACTTTCCAGAGAAATGAATAAATCAGGATAGTGTTTATATAAGCAGCATGTTGTGCAAGACAACATTAAAACCTGGAGGACAGAGGGGGTGTTAGAGAGCCCAAAGGGTATGATGCATACTCATAGTGGCCAGAGGTGGTGCTAAAGGCCATTTTCCCCCTCATCATCTTCAAGAAGGCAGCTCAGGTTATAGGTACTCCTGATATTGAAGTTTGAGGGGCAAGGGAGTCAGGGCATGAATCCACTCCCTCTGTGGTGAGTTGATCCTGGCCGATTTACATGGGCTCTGGATTACTGTCGGCCTAGTGAGTGACCCTCTCAATCACTCCCTTTCCATGGGTTTGCACCAGATTATATAAGCAGATGGAAAGATATTTGATCATCTCTGCATGCCATATTGGTGATCATGTCGGGTCTTAGGCCCTAATGAAAAGCAACCTTCAGTGCTGGTTCATTCCATCTGCTGCCTGTGGCTAGTGTTCTGAATTTGAGGGAATACTCAGCTGCGCTGCACGTACTCTGATTGACAGCGAAAAGCTTTTGTCCAATGTCTTTGCCCTCAGGTGTGTTATCAAAGATGAGCTGAAATAATGTGATGAAGTGATAATAGGTTCTGAAAGCTTTACCTCCCTGTTGCCATAGTGCAGCAGATCAGGTGACTGCTTTGTTTGTATGAACTGAACCACCCTGTTAGGCTCAGAGCCACCTTGTTGGACTTGTTGTATATTTATGCACTCACTGTCTACTTTATTAGGAATACCTGTACACCTTCACATTCATGCAGTTATCGAATCAGTCAATCATGTGGCAACAGTGCAATTCCAAAAAAAAAACAAAAAACATGCAGATACAGGTCAAAAGCTTCAGGTAATGTTCACATCAAACATGAGGAATGAAGAAAAAGTGTAATCTCCATGACATGGCATGGTTGTTGGTACTAGATGGGCTGGTTTGAGTGTTTCAGACACTGCTGATGTCCTGGGAATTTCACACACAACTGTCACTACAGTTTACACAGAATGGTGTGAAAAACAAACAAACAAAGAAAACATTGAGTGAGTGACAGTTCTGTCCATGGAAATGCCTTGCTGATAAGAGAGGTCAGAGGAAAATGGCCAGCTTAGTTCGAGTAGCCAGGGAGGATATAGTAATAATAGCATATAATCACTCTTTACAAGTGAGGTGAGCAGAAAAGCATCTCAGCATCCACAAAGCATCGAACCTTGATGTGGATGAGCTACAAAAGCAGAAGACCACATTGGGTTCCACCCCTGTCAGCCAAGAACAGGAATCCAGGGCTAGATTAGAAAGAAAATCACCTGGTCTTTTTCCAGGCTTCAGGCGTCCTGGGAATTGTCCTGGGAACTGTCTCATCACAGGATGTTTTATGTTTTTTGCACCATTCTGTGTAAACTCTAGAGACTGTCAAGTGTGAAAATCCCAGGAGATCAGCAGCATCGGACATGCTGAAATCAGCCCATCTGGCACCAACAACCATGCCATGGTTAAAGTCACAGAGATCACAGAGATTTTTTCCCATTCGGATGTTTGATGTGAACATTGAAGCACGTGAATAGTATCTGCATGATTGTATGCATTGTGCTGATGCCACATGATTGGCCAAGTGTGCAGGTGTTCCTAATAAAGTNTGAATGGTGAGTGTATATTTATTTATGCCACAATCATTCTTAGCCGGTGGTGTCTTGCCTAAGTAGCTCTTATTCAGTGACACTGAATAAGCTAAAGTTGCTGGTGTCAGTCCCTCTCTAGCCTACAACTTTGTTCTGTGGGTCACCCGAAAGCCACATAAATTACACACCAGCCAAGAGCACATATGAAAGGGTAGGGGCTGAGGGGCAGGGGCTGGTGTTTCTGTGCACATGCATGGCCATGTGGGTTAAAGTATAAGAGGCATAAGAGAAAGGAAATGTTTGCACCAGTGAAGCTGGTACTAAATGTCTAAAATAACAATGTGTGTGTTATGTGTAATCACTACTACTACTACTACTACTACTAATAATAATAATAATAATAATATTGTAATAATAATAACATTGTGATCACTAATAACAATAATAATCATCACAAATAATACCCTAATAACAAAGGATAATAAATTAACATTATTTCCATATTTAATTCATTTTAGCTACTCTTTATCCATGTGTTACATTGATACCTTGTTGTTGTACTGTTTCTTTGGCTAACACAACAGCACTGTAATATAAAATGTTGCCTAATAAATAAATTATTAAATAAATAAATAAATAAATAAAACTAAGCAAGTGCTACAGAATTTGAATGCAAAGCATATTTAAGCATTTTTGGTCAATAGAATAATCTGTGATGCAAATTCAGAAAAATGGATTGGATGTGCTTGGCTTCTTGGCATCTTGCCAAGTAGCACAGATTACGATAATGGCCTGTTAAGACAGGGATAAAACTTCATGTTTTGCTCCACATCCAACATTTACAGTCCAAGCACATTTGTAAATTTCCATTCCCTTGTGTTTTTTCCGAGCAGTGTTTCCTTTAATGCTTGGCTGCATCAGTATTTATAAATGGAAATATGCTCTTCCTTATGCAGTATATAGTGCATGCTTTATACACGTACTTAAAATGGAATAAATTAATATACACATTATTAAAAACTAAGACAAAAGATTTTTCTCATTTCCTTGCTATGGAGATTTTACACAGATAAGGCCCAATTTGGATTACCTGCAGTGTAGGCAGTTTGGCTGTCTACATTCATGACTGAAGCACAAAAACACAAAGGGGAAAAAAAACAGAGCAACAAAAATACATAAACTCACAAAATCCTGAGACTGTGTGAATTCCCTCAGGGAGAGTTTGAGTGCATATCGTACCTGAAATGAATGAAAATCTCGGCAGTTAGGTTGTTTAAAAGAGAAGACACGCTGTACTGAAGCAACGAAAGAATCCACAGGTAGCATCCATTTCAATATAGCAGGACTGTCTGAAATTACAGTGCATCATGATGTATTCCTGAGAAGTATTT
Source organism: Pangasius macronema (assembly GCA_037577455.1). NCBI lineage: Eukaryota > Metazoa > Chordata > Actinopteri > Siluriformes > Pangasiidae > Pangasius > Pangasius macronema. The sequence goes on along the minus strand of CM074973.1, from coordinate 7,672,625 downwards.
ATGAACAAAACAGCAAGATATACTGTATTCTGAAAGGAAGCCATGAGAAATAATTTTGCTTAAAAAAGCTATTTTTAAAGTTACAACTGAAAGATCAGACTCACAAAAATGTGGCTTTTCAAAACTACTGAATACAAGTGTGAACATGTACTGAAATTACAGACATCATCCAAAGACAAATTGCAGACAAATCTAGGGACAAGGCAAAACTCAAAACCATAATACACACAGAAGATCATGCAATCATAAAACAGACTAAACAGAACCCCTCCCCCCGAGACCTTACTATGCTTAACAGACAATTTCATGCCCAATGCCCCCAACCACCATACTCCATACCCGATGGTTGGGGCAGCGGGCATGAAATTCTCTGATTACAACGGGGCCTAAGACTTCATGATCTGGAACCCAGCATCTCTCTTTAAAACCATATTGCTTCCAATCAATGAGATACTGCATCCTACTTCATCAACATCAGGGAGCTCTCTGATAGTGTAGGCAAGTTGGCCTTCTACACTCCTGGGAAAAAACAAACAAACAAAAAAAAACTGATGCGGAAAATAATACTTGAACATTTAAAGAAATCAAAGGGAAATGCTATCTCATACTAAGTTCCTTTATCTGTTTGTTTAATTCTTGCTAATTTCCTGGCCAATAATTCCAGGTGATTCTGCTTTACAGAATTTTGGATCAACCAATATACTGGTGCATTTGTTTCCTACATTCTCATTGCATACGCAAAGGTCTCTGGTCGAATACCATTGTTCCTTTGCACATAAACAGGAATGGAAGCTCAACGGCAATCTGATTATTATAATAATTTGTTCTGGTATGTTCTGATATTGTTGTGGCATGTTCTTTCTCCGTCTTGTGTGTGCTTTCCCAGACTCCACGGAAGCCACTCGTATACTGCTCATCGGTGCTGTAATGAATTCTGGGCATATTCTGCCCAATCTTTTTGACTGTCGGCACAGAAATGAAGGAAGAGGCCTATTTCCTGATGTGCTTGCTTGATTTTGCTATTAGCTTGCAGATGGTATTCCGATGTTTATCTTCTCCACCGTAAAAACTGCACAGTTTGGGGCCCTCTCTGAGACCCTGTGTCCTCTGGGATTCCAAAGTAATCTGAAAACGTATTGAAATAAGAGCTTTATGGTTTTGTCCGCTGATGCTGAGAAGGGAATTCATAAAGGGACTTTGGAAATCAATCTTTGATGACAAGAATTATGGTCTTGTTTGTTATGGATGTTAGAAGGTAGATAGGTCTTAGTGACTGCACACTGAGGAGTAGAGGAATGGTTAAATGGTTAAATGTCTCACACTGTCTTTGTTCATGCACACCTGCAGACCTTTGTCTAAGGTTTTCTCCACACCTTCCACTGCTTTGTAATGTTTCGAAGATGAGTGCCTATAATGTACTCAACCTGCTCCATCTAGCTTTGGTCCTGACCAAACAGAAGTGTTGGTCATATCTTTTATTTCTTTTTCAATCAGTGTTTACTTGATACACAAAAGGATTCTTGTCCATCTTGACACATTTCATTCATCTGCATCTTCACAGAACCATAAATCACCCATAAATGTACACAGTACGTTCTTTATTCTTTGCACTTAATCTTTGCTATGATGAATTTCTGGGTTGATAATTTAAGACATTGTAGCATATAGAGTAATGCGAATCAATATATTACATACACTGTGTATGTAAATTTTATATACTTTAGTAAGACCTGTGTTATCCAATATATTACAATAAATATATATATATAATGCATATGGAAAAATTAACATATATCATGTATATACATATACAATACAATATATTGTATTTCTTTAACATAAATGGCAGCCTTTCTTTGGAATTGAATCATATTAAAATTATTCTAACCTTTATTAGAAGTCCTACTAATCTTATGTTAGATTAGGCTGGCTTAGGTTGGCTGATTAATGTGACGTTCTAGAAGAATTGGCTCATATGATAGTTATGCGTCTACAGGCATGTACGGTCAGGGGGAAAGGCTACACAACGTTCTCGTGCAACTCATTTTCTGCTTATCCCATCTCCAGGATGCCAGAGCCATCTGTAAACAGATGAATACACATAGACCATTGGACTGTTTGCAGTTTATGCACTCAGTCATAAGGTCCTGAATTTGTAGGGATCTGGTCTTAAGACATAAACTAACCTCTACCTCTGCAGAATTAGGAGAAACTCATAAATGGATTGGCATCTCCAAGATTTAAGACAGAACCTCAGGGTAGCCACAGGTCTTTGGACAAGATGTGAGACCTACATACAGTGCACCCCATTCTAGGTAGATAAATCAAAATGTTCGCCCATGACATTTATGAGAGGTAGCCCATGAGGGAATAAAATTGAGTTGAGGGAAATATATTTTGATTGATTGTAGGTGCCTGAGCAGGGGTAGACTGTCTCTGGCGTGTGTGTGTGTTAGTGTGTGTGTGTGAGTGTGTGTGAGTGTGTGTGTGTGTGTGTGTGTGTATGTGTGTGTGTGTGTGTGTGTGTGTAATGCAGGTGTTGAGGAGATCAGGTGGTGGTCGGTAATTCAAAAAACATAATAATGCAAAGGGGAGCTGAGTCATGTGAGTGGATTTTTGTGCTACACAGGTGCAGAGATAGATAGATACATGGAGAGAGAGAGAGAGGAAGAAGGGACGAGAGAAGGGGTGAGTATGAGGCAATGACTATATGGTACAGAGGGAAACAGACCTGCAATGAAGATGGATGAAGGAATTTAAGAGATTTGGATAAAACACAGAGAACCGTAGTCTTACCTTTCTCGGAGAAATGACATTTAGCAAGGGTATGCCTTTGTGTGAAGTTTAACCCAAAATGTTTTTCCACATAGTCATAGAGTTTGCTTAAAAGTCAATATTTTCCAGTTATTTAGGTGGTAATTATGACGTAAAGCTTATTTATAAACCCGACAGATGATAACCAAAGTTGCTATACAAACTTTCAGAGGAAAGGCATTAAATTAAACCTTTACTTGTTCTCACTAGACTTGAGGGTACATCTTTTATACCTTTACAGAAGATACAAAAACAAGGTCAAAGTAATCAAAGAAAATTCAAGGAATAAACTTAAAGCCTGTCTTTTTATTCCCAGGTTTTCCGACTCCTCCTAACCTCCTAACCTCCATCCCTCTACCAAAACTGTGCAGTCCAGGTTTTACCAAGTCACTGCTGTACTGAGGTCAACGTGTTTGAAGAAGTTCACAGGATTGACAAGCAATTAACAACCAGTCAATCAATGACATTGATGACATCATAACAACGAGTCTGAGCCACTGGGTCAGCTCGAGATTTAGTCCATTTAAGGGATGAGTCAGATTGCTGATTCAAGATTGCAAATTGAAGATTTACAGTTAATCATTTGTACATAAGTTTGTTTTGAAAAGTGATATGGCCAAGAATGATGATAGGATGATGGGACATAACCAACCAACCAACCAATCAACCAACCAACCAACCAACCAACCAACCAACCAACCAAACAACCAACCAACCAACCAACCAACCAAACAAACAAACAAACAAACAAACAAACAAAAAAAGCTGTGAGATGAATTAGACATATTGTGCCCAAGTGTGTTTCACTGAAGAGACAAAAATGTCTGAATCCACACTAACCTTTTCTGAATACTTCCATAGAATAATGGATGCTTTGGAAGTCTTTTAAAATTTAGTTGCTATGGTTTGCATATACTGCACTGTGATGTAAACCGTAGTAGTTATAAAGTTATTTTGTTGTTAGCAGTCTACTCTGAGTACTCAATGCTAGAGAATATGTGGACACATATGTGGACAACTTGCACCTGAAAGTTTAGTCTTTTTTGTGAAAGTCACATCACTACCAGAAAAAAACTGAAATTGTACAAATCAATTATAATTTATGACATATGAGACTAGCATAAAACAGTCAGACAAGTAAGACAAATTATTTGCTCTTTTGTAGCATATACAGGTAACTGAATAACATTTTTTGGGAGACCTTGAAACTCTACTGGAGCTTGATTTTCTCCTTGGCTAGAAAGATGCAAGTCTTCTTAACTGGACTTTAATTATCGGATGAATCATATTCTCATCTCTGAGAAGAAAAACATGTTATTGTCACTTTCTCTGAACACTGTTACTGATCATAGGACAGAATTTAAAAGGAACACCTGTGTTCTCTCATCAGAGTAGCACCACTGTGTTGTAACCTTCTATCTCCTTGCCTTTTGTTTAACGTGAGCCTCAGATTTATTAAAATATGAATGACTTTATGCAAACAGATAGATCACAGAGGTCCACTTCTTGAAGTTACCTCTTCATGTTTGAATTACTATTAAAACCCATGCGGACACTACAGAAAAATAGGCCTTGAAGTTATAAGGCACTAGGATGTAAGTAATACATTTCCTTTAATATTAAGACAGAATATCTTCACAGACATTCACAGCTGGATGTAAGACCAGATACCATCCTTATCAAAGCTCTTGAATTGCCTAAGAAGAAAGGATATGATGATCCGAACAGTCAGACTTACATTGTTACAATGACATTTAAAATATAAAATGTATAACCTGCAGTTGTCTACACAAAGATGATGTCCAAGGAACAGCTAAACACCCACTCGGAGAGAGCGAGTGATTTTCTATCAGCCCTACACTAATTACACAGATCTCATGGAAGAGATATTGTGTTCATGGAAAGCACCCACTGTGTCTACCTTTCCTTTGTTTACCATGCAAGACACCCAGGGTCATGGCATACCTGTTCAGCTAGCTTTAAAAAATAAATGGCCAGTTTTTTAAGGCCAGTTTTCACAGTGGCATTAAGGCAGTAATGCATATGGATGGATGTCTAAATGTCTTTAAATGTCATTGAAACATTGCGATTACAAACAGATGTTTGAAAAATAGTACATTTGGCCTGCTGTTATACATAATGCAATGATGACATATTAAGGCCATAATATTTAAAATATCTGTTCTAATGAATCCATTTTCAGATGCTTTATGTTCCAGATGGAAATTCATGCCTTTAGTAAAGTATTCAAAAGTCAGATATTTGTGCCATGGACTGTATAACTTGTATATAAAGGATCAGGTTCAGGAGTGATTTATTTTCTGTAATCCTAGTGTTGTCATAAAACTTCATATTATTAGTAGCTGGTGCTAATAGTAAGAACTGTACAGTTATAATTTACCTAAATATTTAGATGCCACTTATCTTATCTTAATCTTATATTTATTTGCACTTATCTGGCAAATATGAAAGTAGAAAAAAATTGCAATATGCAGTTGAGCATATCTTTCTAGAAAATACAGCTGTGATGTGATGCCAGCAGAATCTGCTGTGTGGACTTGACAACACTGTAGGTAATCCCTGACAGCCATTATGATTATTTGTTGGTCTATGATCTATTACATAATGTGTACTACATGATATATACACTATATGGTCAAAAGTATGTGGACACCTGACCATCACATCCGAATGGGCTTGTTGATTATCTCATTCCAAAAACCATGGGCAGTGTTAGTGTTAGCGTTGGTCCTATTTTGCTGCTGTAACAGCCTCCCTTCTTCTGGGAAGGCTTCCCACTAGGTTTTGGAGTGTGGCTGGGGGATTTGTGCTCATTCAGTGTCCATTCAGATCATTAGTGAGGTCAGGCACTGATGTCGGCTGAGGAGGCCTGACACAAAGTTGACGGGCTCTTTTCAGGCCACTCATTTTCTCCCACAGCTGTCAAAGCATGTCTTCATGGACTGTGTTTTGTGCTCAGGTGCATTGTCATGCTGGAACAGATTTGTGCTCCTTAGTTCCAGTGAAGGAAAATCTTAACGCTACAGCGTGCGAAGACATCCTGGGAATTGTGTGTGTCCAATTTGTGGCAACACTTTGGGGAAAGCCCATGTATGGGTGTGTTGGTCAAGTGTCTACATATTTTACTTTCATAACTGTGTGTAGTTTTGTGTGCAAACATGTCAGATAAAATTCCTTCATCAGCTGTGCAAACAAAGTGCTTCTCAAGTTATAGAAGATGAAACCAGTTGATATTTGAAATGGTGAAATGGTTTGTAATGCAATAGTAGTTGTGAAAACATGACAATCATTCCCTTCTCGATGAGGTCTTTTAAATTTAGTGTCCATTACAGCAGCTAGCAGTGCAAACAGAGAGGTCATTACTGTTATGTTTACTGCTGTTGACGTGTCTCACTGCTGTTAAAGAGAACTTCTTTCACAGTGGACAGTGATCAGTTGAGTCAAGAGGGATTACTTGTTTTCCATTGTAGATTTATAATCTTTAATAAATTATGACTAATGTTGTTTTTCCATAACTATAATAGGTTACAATTATAGAGTTGGGCAGATATTGATATAGCCTTTCACCTTTTCACTTTTGGGTGTAAACAGACTTTGCTATACAGTATCTTTATTTCTAATTGAGATATGTGCAAAAGAGAAACAGGAAATCCTCTAATTTTCATAACTTCTTATCAGAGAAAATGTGAAAATCACCCTCAGCACATATAATTTGATTCACTTCTTTCAATGGGATATTGGTATTTTAGATTTCATTTTTTATCTTTTGTATTTAAATAAGAATGGGATGTGGTTAAGGAATCACTGTTAATGGAGTCAGACTTCTTTCTCCAATGGTATTGTAGCACTGATGTCTGCAGTAACCGCTCCAGAAGGGTCGCTTACCTACAACACCTTTTCCACTCTGTTGCTTTACACATATGTTGGTGTCAGTGATGGTTTTCTATCTTGGTATTAAGTTACATTGTTATTTTGGGTAATGACTATGATTGTTTCTTTGAAAAGCAGGCTTGCTGATTAAGTGAAATGGGAAAATGCAGCAAAGACACCTGGAACTGCTGAGCTTCAATAATCAGCTGGGATGAGATGCAGAATAGTGACAAAAAAACACTTTAAGCCATTTGTTAATAGCAAATACGGTAGTGTGGATGCCAAAAATGGTGGACGCCTTATTTTTATGTATTTTTTTCTTGAAAGAGATGGAGGGCTAGCCCATTTATACTATCCAGCTGTGGGTTCAGCTGTGGGAATGTGATATTAGGCCAAATCTTTTCAAAACCAATAACAGAATCCATCCATCCATCCAGCCTGGAGCCTATCCCAGGGGACTTGGGGAACAAGGCGGGGGGGGGGGCACCCTGGATGGGGCACCAGTCCATTGCAGGACACAGTCGCACACACACCCACACACACACTTTGGACTGGGGAAGGAAACCGGAGTACCCAGAAGAAACCCCCGAATCACAGGGAGAACATACAAACTTCGTGCACACAGGGAATCGAGCCCCCAGCCCTGGAGGTGCGAGGCAACAGTGCTAACCACTAAGCCACTTCCCCCCTAATAACAGAATCCACTACCAATAACGTTTAATGAATGAATTATGTAATATATTGTTGAAGATGGGACATTTACACATACATGTGTACCTTTGCTTCACTCCACACCCTGCTCCCACCCACAATTTTTATTATAATTATCAAATTGTTATTGGCCACCTTTCCATTCAAATGGTAACACATAAATCATCCTATTACTGTCAGCTCTTAATTACCCGCTGATATGGACTTAATTAGCACAGTTATATCCATTATGCATTATCATTTCTATTGATTTCACTCAGTGAAACCATCTTCTACTTCTTCTTTATATCAGTGCTCTCTTAGGGCTAACTGAAAGAATATGTGTGTTCCTACAAGAAAAAAGAGAGGAGCAGCATGTGTGGCGTTGCATTTAGGTGTGACTGACAGGTAAGCCTACACACACTTGAGCTGAATTTCAAAGCTGAAACATTATTCCAGAATGAAAATACAGCATCCTCCCCATATTGTTAAACAGCCCTAAAACAGCAGCGCAAAGACAAACAAGTAACATATTTCCCATTGGCTATTGAGCAATTGTGGAGTTTTGAGTGCTTTAACATTTGGCAGCATAATCAGTATTCTTTGATATGTGTAAGATAATGTGGTATTAGAAATCATCTAATGTAATTTATTATTTTATATTTCTGAGCATGTAGAACTAGATTTTTTTAAAAACTTTGTAAATAAGGAACAATCAAGGACTGAGCTCTTATGCAAATCCTATTCATTTTGTTCCTTTTGTATCTCATTTCAAGAATCATTTTCTATTTAAGTAATGGGTAGAGTGTATACACACATGCACACACACACGCACGCACGCACTCACTCACACACACACACACACACACACACACTTTTAAACCATTTGCTCAACATCCATTTAGTCCACTAAACATAAGAAACTCTAAGCACGACAATCGTAGATGTTTCAAATGTTTTTCTTCTGAAGATACATATCTCAGACAACAAGTGAGTATATATATATATATATATATATATATATATATATATATATATATATATATATTTATATACAGCACACCCTGATGAATATTGGTGTGTCTGACCTGAATATTTCTATCTGTGATCTTTGAAGCCTGGCCATGTTCAAACATGGAACTTGTTCTGCTTAAGAGGTTTATAAACTGCGTCACATATAAAAATTTAAATATCAGTGGTGTTTTTCATTTGAGACAACTTGTGAACTAGCACTTACAGAGACACAATTAATAGACTACATGCTGCATCATCCACACACTCCAATGACATCTCTTAGATAAAAGTATTTAGCAAGCATTATGAATGGTGTGACTAGCATTAGCAATTTTTGCCCAACATTATTTGTATGAAACTGGCTAAATTGCTGTCAGCTGTTTAAAAGTCATACCTAATTTTTGTGTGAGACCAGTTCCAAGAGGGGCCTAAGATGTTATTTTTAGTTCCAGGGAAAAGTAAGCAATAAACTGGACCAGCATTTTGATTGCAACACTATAGTCTAAACCTTACACATGTTATAAAAGATAAAAGACAGACTTACATTAATTTAACAGAAATGGTCATCATTTAATATTCAAGCCAAATCTCTGTCCTTGACTACTCTGGGGAGATGACTGCTGGCAGAGAACCAGGCCTGCTCTGCTTTGGTCTTTGGCAACTGTGACACTGTGGGAGTCTCTTTGTTTCATAGCAGGCTGGAGTCTTTAATGTCAGACTATTTATCATTCGATTATTCCGTGCTCTAATGGTTTTATACTTGCTAATATCACAGATGCCCTACTCATGAGCTGGGGTCCTGTTAAAACAATGATATCCAAGTCCCAGACCTATTAAAGATGCAGACAATTGTTTTATAAGCAAGCTTAAACATATAAACAAGCAAATAAATAAATACTAAAGAGCTGCAAATTTGTTTCATTTTAAAGTGTTTTGGTGGGTTATTTGAATTAAAAAAAAATGTATGATGAAATTAATGACAAATGTCAAAAAAGTGACTGGCCTTTCAGGCAGTGAACAAGACCTGGCAGTCTGCGAGCTTAAACCTGCGAGCTTAAATCTGTTGATGCACAGTGTCCTTCAACTATATAACTGGTTGCAAGTCCACTGCATGCTTAACCCCCAGGACAGAAGGAGCAGGATCTACATACTGGGTAGTTACACCACCACCATCAACCTCCATATATGAAAATGTATACTTACTTACTCGCTTACTTACTTACATACTTACCCATGGCAACACTAGTCCCTCCTACTTTAGGCTGTGGCAGCAGGACACCCATTCACACACTATAGACAATCTGGAAATGCCAATCAGCCTACAACACATGTCTTTGGACTGGGGAAGGAAACCAGAGTACCCGGAAGAAACCCCTGAATCACAAGCCCCCAGCCCTGGAGGTCTCATTTCTCCACCAACCTCTGAAAACCAGCATATTTGATATCCTTTTTAGGAGCAGACTGAGACTGAGATGTTAATCTTATGTAACCTGCAATCACAGCCATTACAAATCCATAGAATATCCATGGAAGGGCAAGCAACAAAACCACTAAGATTGAACTCTCACTTTGACTTAGCAACACACTTACACACTCCTCACCCAAAAAGGAAACCAAGTAATGCCTACCACACAAAGCCAAAGCAAGGGACAAACCCCCAAATTTATTTTATGGCCCAACCAGGCTATACCACAACATGGATGGGGAATGTGGATCCCTTTCCACCTAAAGCTCTCTGCCAGACCAAGACTCCAGCAAGCAGAGCACAAAACCAAGCCAAGCAGCAAAAAAGTGCTTCACGGCAGATGGTCATAACAAGCTAGACTCATTATTTTTATGCATGTACTTATTTGTTTGTTGGACAGTCTTTATTAAAATATCTATTGTGCAGTAAATGTTTGAAATTATATCTGTCCAGATGTCTGTACACGAGGAGGACAAGCACAAAACTCAACCACAATACATCTGACATTAACATTCAATATACTAAATCTACAGCTTGTTGTACACACCATCTACAAAATGTATTTAAAAGACCAACATGCAATGATGGAAATGGTCACCCTCAGAGCCATTACAAAGCTCTAGAGAGATTTAAAGATGAAATTCAAGCTCAGTGACAAAGTAGTGCTCATAAATGAAATGGAATATTTATGAGAATTAATAAAAAAAAAGATAAAATAAACAACGGTTCCTACCCTACGGGAGACCAGGTAAACAAGGGATTCAAAAGAGGAAGCTGTTTCTCAAAGACTGTACAGGGAGAAGATAGATCAAAAAGAAATGTTATGCACAAACATGTGAAGCATTTAGCCACTTTGACATGAAAAATCCATTTGATAAAGCTACTATCTACCTATTAACCCGTGACTTCTCCCCACATTTCATTTTTTGAGAATCAGCTGCTGTTGTGGTCAACATGTGTTGGAACTCAGATTCCTTCCCCGAGTGGACTGAACAATCTGCCACTCATAAAATTCACCACAATGAAGAATTGCCAGTCTTTGGATGAGAAGAAGCAAGCTTCTTTATTGCAGTAGCAATACAACATGTTCTAATGAGCTCAAAGAAGGTGAATTCCCTCAACGGTGACACAGCAATCTTAAGCCTGAGAGTTGTGTGCCCCAAGTCCTCCGAATTCCCTTGCATACATACCCAGACGCCTGCTGGTGCCACCCCCTTTTGGTCTGCCTATGTCAGTAATTTCCCATTATCTTCAGTTTAAACCATTTTAACTCCTCCTATCCTATTTTACATACACTCCACCGTTTCCCATTATCCCCTCCTACCGACCTTGACTGTCTTCTTAGAATTTCCCCTTACCTAGACTTGTTGACTTGTTACCCAGACGTCTTCTGATTTCTGAGACCCCACATCCTGCTTTTCTTGTCTGAAAAATGGGGTCCTAAACCACAGCTTTTGCAGCTGAGCTCATCCACATCCTGCCTCTGCGTGTTGTGCACCAGACATCTTCTTCTTCTTCTTCTTCTTCTTCTTCTTCTTCTTTTCCCTTCAGGGGTCACCACAGCGAATCATCACTCTCCACCTATCCCTATCTTCTGCATCCTCAACACTTGCAC
>CM074973.1:7632005-7649198 GCA_037577455.1 Pangasius macronema | reverse complement strand
CCCTGAAGGGAAAAGCCGAAAGAAGAAGAAGAAGAAGAAGAAGAAGAAGAAGAAGAAGAAGAAGAAGAAGAAGAAGACACTCCTACAGCAATGAGTCTGTGGCTCAATATTATAATGATTTACTTTATAAATATATATATATATATAAACATGCCAGAACTACAATGACCATAATATGTGAATGTGTGTGTCCATGGTGACCTGCAATGGACTGGAAACCCAGAGTGTATTCCCATCTCAAGCCGAGCGTTTGAGGATAAGCTCCACTGTGACCCACTCATGATGACCTCGTGTTAGCACATCTGGTGTTGTGCATGTAATTGCATGTCTGTCTCAACCCTGTGACAGCTTCCTGATCAAGCCGTGAGAATGATTTCAACACGTTCTTCTTTTGCCAAAGGCATTCTTAAACTATAGAGTAAATATGAACGTTTTTTTCAAAGATATTTTGCTAAAAAATGTTTATTTCCCCATGTATGGAAACTTTTGGGACACCTTGTATATGTGTAAAACGATTCTAATCATTACTTATCAATGGACTGGTGGCTGTTATCACATGAAAATTTGTGTTCTTTCATAAGTTTTGACAGATGAGTTGCAGAACTGGATTGTACCTCTGATTGAAAGCTCTTAATATTCAAAACATGAGGCTGATACCATCTGCTCATCAAAATTTAAAATAGTTTCTCTGCCAATTACACTCACGCAGGCGCCAAAACAGATTTAGAGCCTTTATTATTTTGAACATTCTTAGCCAAGTCTGCAGGTGACCTTCGTTAGAGAATGTTTTATGAATACACACACTCTCACTTTCTCAGACACACACACACACACACACACACACACACACACACACACACACACACACACACACACACACACACACTGACATTCACCTATCACCCATTTTATGTGTGTTATGTGGCTGTGTGTACAGAAGCCTTAAGAGGCCACGCATTATTATTTTTATTTTCTTGTTTTCTCGTGATCACGACTTAATTTTATCCTGGTCTCCACGTAACAAAAAAGTTGTTTTGTCATGATCTTGACACAACAAAAATCTGTTTTCTCATGAAAAAAATCTCACGCCTTGTGAATGGGACTGGTGTTGCATGCACATTGGTGTCTTTGCCATCGCCATCATAAATTTAATAACTGCCCTCTGTAGAGATGGACTTTATCTCTGCATTAAGAGAGAGGGATGTAGACCTGACAGCTTCCTTCTCAATGTCGGACACTTGATGCAGAAGTTGTCAGTCACTGACATACATGCAGCTATTTCTGCTTGAGGGAGTCCTTGGTAAAAATGAATTTGTTCATCCATGATGCTGCGGGATTGCGCTAAGCTCTTGCTGCCTCCAGAACAATAAAAACACGTAATGTCTAGGACACAGAAAAATTAACTCGTGGTCACAAGAAAACAACTTTTTTATGTTGAAATCACAAAAAAACAACTATTATGTTATGTCGAGATCATGAGAAAGCAACTGTTTGTTATGTCCAGATTAAAAGACAATAATGCATGACCTCTTAGGGCTTCCATAGTGTGTGTATGGGAGAGGGAGAGACTTAGATTTATGTATAAGCCAGTATAATTGTTTAAGTCAGTATAATTGCAATAAGGGCAATCTACAGGGTGTCGCAAAAGTCTCAATACATAGGGGAAATTAAAACTTTTTAGCAAAATGTAACTTGATTTGCAAAACATCCTCTACATGATTGTCATTTCTTTGTAAACACACATGGAGTTGTTCCTTTAAATGACCTTTGTGCTGTATCCTTTCCTGGTACACCATGGCCTTCGTTTCTCAAAGACACTCTTAAAGGCTATCTGAAAAAAAATATATAAACAATCTATGAACATTTTGGAAGACATTTTTGCTAAAATTGTTAATTTCCCCTATGTATGGAGACTTTTGGGACACCCTGTAGTATTCGTGGTAAATGTAAACAAATGTAAATGAATAGATGGTCCAACATCCATTCTAAAAAAAAAATACTACTTGGTAGTTCTTTTGAGAATTCATGGTGTGTTCAATCTGAAATGACATTTTCTTACATAAGTCATGAATTTTCCCAATGACTTGTATGTTGCGAACTCTGCTATCACATACAAGGGGGCAGTCGTGGCCTAACGGGGGGCCTAACGGCGGGCCTAACGGGGGGCAGTCGTGGCCTAATGGGGGGCAGTCGTGGCCTAATGGTCTGAGAGTCGGACTTGTAACCCGAAGGTGAACCAGAAGGTGGTGGGTTTGAGTCTCGGGTTCGGCAGGGATTGTAGGTGGGTGAGTGAATGACCAGTGCTCTCTGCCACCCTCAATACCACGACTGAGGTGAGACCCTTGAGCAAGGCACCGATCCCCCNGTGTGTGTGTGTGTGTTCACTACTGTGTGTGTGCACTTGTATGGGTTAAATGCAGAGCACAAATTCCGAGTATGGGTAACCACACTTGGCCACAAAGTCACTTCACTTCACTTGTAACACAACTTTGTTGCATTTTAATGTCTTTTTTGGAATTAATATGGATGCCAGCTTCACTGCACAGATTTTCTGAACATGAAGTGTAGTCCTATTAAATGAAAACGACATTAGTCAACTCTATTTTAATGTACACTGAGGATATGCTGATGCCTAATATGGTGCAATATTTATAGAATATGATTGTACAGTAGTGGTAAGTGGGCTTACCACGTAAAATTACTGGCACATGACTAATAAGACGTTAATATACCCCCCTCCCAATGTCTCTTTGTCCTTCAACTTCTCCCTTAAACACACACAAAGCAGCAATGTTCTGTAAAAGTGCATTAAAGTGCATGATTAAACCAGTGTAGCTTGTTTATTTATCACTAATTTTATTTGAAATTGCTCAGATTACTTTTTGAATTGTCTTTGAAATGTCCTTGGACTTTTTGTAAAGTCAAACACACTCTTTCAAAGTAAAGCTATTAGTTAGAAATTGCCTCCATTGTGCTGTAGCACTTCTGTTACACTGCAGGATCAAGAATAGGCATCGCTGCTTTAAGAACATTTCTAACATGGCAACTAGAGGAGAAGAGAAAAAGGCGCAACATGTGTACTTTTTTCTTATTTATTTTACTTCTGACATTTCATTCAGGGTAGTGTTGGACTATTTCTTTTGTTCCCTTTATGCCGTGGAAAGGGCAGCTACACAGCAAGTCTGCCATTGTCAAAATTCTAGGACAGCACATACAGCAAAAACTTTCGTATTTTATTTAGACTTTGAAGTAAGCTGGCAAACTATCAATGCAGCTAAATTATGTATATTATATCACAATGTTGAGCTTGATTAACACTATTCGTATTGAAGCAACATACAGGTCTTTGTAAGGCTTCTGATGGAAGTGACACAATAGTGAAAGCTGGTGATGAATTGTGTTTGTGTTTTTCAAATTCATGATCTAACTTATGGTTTACTAACTGTCATTAAAGTACAGTGCTATTTCTGATAAATACATGAGTGGTTTGGTGGCTCGGTAGGTAGAGTTACTGCCTCATAGCTCCAGGGTCCGAAGTTCAATCCTGAGCTTTGGTTACTGTCTGTCGCTCTGTGTCCACACTGATTTCCTCCTCCTGATCCTCCAGTTTCCTCCACAAACCAGTAGGTGGATTAGCTGGAGTACAGTAAATTGCTCCCAGACATGAGTGTGTGAGTGTATGGTGCCCTGCAATGGACTGGCTTCCCATCCAGGGTGTATTCCTTCCTCACACCTAGTGTTACTGGGATAGGCTTTAGATCCACCATGAATGAATGAAAGAATTATATATAAATGGGATAAAATATAATCTATACCTAATATTGTATTGCCCAACTCAAAACAGCAAGAAAAAAGACAAAGATTGTGACACAAACATTTCATAAGGTTGTTAAACAACAACAACAACAACAACAACGACAACGACAACAACAACAACAACAACAACAACAGCAACAACAACAACAACAACAACAACAACAATTGTCCTTAGGTAGTAAATTCAACAGCTCATATTGTTAGAATTTAATGAAATTTTAAGTTCACCATAAAAATATCTCATATAAACTGTCTTAAACTCAAAAGGCCAACACTGTTCCAATTCACCACAGAAAGCTCCAATTGTAGGAGGTTAATTATCAAAATTAGTTCACAGGGTCTTTAAGTCAAAATGAAGTTAACTAGATGAGTCTCTTAAACGTGTCATAAATCTCATAAGCCCAACACTGTTCCATCAATAGCGAGTTCAGCACAAATAGCTCTAGGTAACAGCATGAAACAAAATTTCACTGTCAGCTCAAGCACAAGTTCCAGATGATACTGTTACAGAAATAAAGACGGAAGTGTCTTTCATAACTTCATAAAAGAAAACTCATTAAAAAAAAATCGAAGGTATCAAGGATGTACCTCCTGCCTGCTCGTCCCCAAGTCTTGCAGATAAAACACCCGTGACATTCTCGGGCATCTGCTGCAGCAGCCATAGGAGTGATGTAAGCAGCTCCCTTAGTCCCCTAAGGGGGAGAAGGAAGAAGATGGAGCACTTAGCCATGTTGCAGCAAAACGAGTACGTGAAGTACTCTATCCAGTATCCATCATGTTGCGGTAGGCTTTTGCAAAGCTCTTTATCACTCATCATTACTTCAGTCATCATCTGGTTAAAATTTATTCTCACAAGCAAGCCAGGGGTATGAAAGAGTATGAAGAGAAATAAAAGTGGAATTCAATTCAATTCAATTCGATTTTATTTGTATAGCGCTTTTAACAATGAACATTGACTCAAAGCAGCTTTACTGAACATGAGAAACAAAAACATGCAAACAGTCCTAGATAATGTGAAAAATGCTAAAAGTAAAGTGACCTGGTTTCACAGGACCTTTGGTTAACATTTTGTAATAAAATTCACTGAAGGTTTGTATGTAAATATCCACTGTGAGCTTCTTTCCCTCATTTAACCTGTTGTTTTTTCTCTAGGTACTACAAAGTTTTTTTTCTTACACTTAAACTCTTGACAAATGATTTTTTTTACATATCCACTTAGGATGAGTGATATGACAGAAATTTCATATAATATTTATTTCTGTGATACACAATATGCATCCTGATACAAACTGCTAGCTAAACTGTAGTGCTGCAAATTAAAATAAATTCAATGTATTGTAATGTAAATTAAATCAAATGATACTTTTATTTAATTTTGTTTAATTGAACTTAATTCATTTCATTTTTTATTGTAATGTCTACAAAAAAATCTGTAAACATTTTAACATTTTGAAATTTGAAAACTTTAACATAAAATCAACAGATTTTATAGTAGTTATTAAAAAAAGGTATAAAAAGTTTTTGCAATCCTCACAATATCTCAGAAAAGTGTAGTGGGACACACTGATATTATTCTGTCTTATTGTTATTGGCAGCTCTGCATCCACTGCAGCGTACCTGAGCTTCATCCGTAAAAACTTTTCTTTATTTGAATTCCTTTGTATTTTTTTTATTTTATGGTATAGTTTTGTTTTTCTTATTTCATTATAAATAAAACACATTAAAATGAAACAGTGACTTAATTCCAGCTTTCAAATAACTATTATGATATTTGTATAAATCTCAGTTGAAACTGAATTTTTATGAGCAATTTTAAAGCAATTAAAGAAGCATGTGTGAATTGCACCTTATATTGCTTTTCATTATCATACCTGTTTACCTTTTTGTGCTATATCTCATCTCTTCTCATCTCATATCAATGAGATGTGCAGTCGTGGCCTAATGGTCTGAGAGTCGGACTTGTAACCCGAAGGTGAACCTGAAGGTCGTGAGTTCGAGTCTCGGNCTTGAATGGGTTAAATGCAGAGCACAAATTCCGAGTATGAGTCACCACACTTGGCCACAAAGTCACTTCACTTCACTATCAAATCAAATATCATATAAAACTCTGCTTTTGTTTGACTCTCATTCCAGAGCTTGTCTTTTTTAGTTGTTTATCTTCATCATGTGCTGTAGGATCTATTCATTCTTGGCTTTTGTTGCTTGTCTGGTTTGCTAACTGAATTTGCTGTTTTGTGGTGGGATTTATGATGTATTGAATGTTTTACCCAAACCCAAAGAACTCAAATATTTAATTTTAAGACAGATATTCATCTCCTAGAGGTTCTAGGAACCCTAATATTGTAAATCATAAACACATATTTTATCTTTTCTGCGATATAAACACTTTTCTTTACATTGGAAATAGACATACTGACATTTTACCAGCTCGGATATGTGCTCACAGTGGGTGACATAAGTTAAGACCAAATGTCCACTTTGATAAACCCTCACTTTTAAAATAAAGAGTCCTGTCTCTCCAGTTTGTACAAGATTTACTGTTTCATGAATTTAAAGCCTTTAAAATCTTTTCTTATGGCTGCCATGCTCCTCTTCAAAATGATGCAAATGTTCCACACTCTAAAGGGCAACAATTGACTCTTGACAATTGACAGACGTTACAACATTACAGAAGAATTACATAAGTCTCGTTTTGCTTTTATTTTGGGATGAATGAGTAATTCTGACTCAATTTCAGGAACAAGGTTGGAAAAAAACAACATACTGTAATTTCATGGAGAAAAACAACATATTGTCAAAGATGCATGTTGTTTTTACTAATTATGGAGTGTGAAATATACATAGATGGGAAGAGTAAGTAGTAGCGAAAATAGGACATACAGATTAAGGAAAAACAACATATATTTTTTGTCTTTTGATGACCAATTGTCTTTGGTGACCACAAACCACCAGAACAGTTTCAATGCAGCTCGGCACAGATTCTATAAGTCATCAGCGTCTGACACATGTGATTAGTTGGTATGCAATTACCAGATTTCAAACGATTTACATCATTTTCATACTTGCCAAATCATCCCATGACCCCTAATGCCCTTTAGAAGGGGCTGGGGCCATCCTTGGAGAGACCATGCAAGCCAGGATATCTCATCTGATAATGGTGATTAGTCAGGAAAAAATAGTAGAGCTAAATAAATTTGCAGTGATACTTACTACAGTAGTACTACTGTACATACCACCCTCTAAGGGCACAAGTGAAACAATTTCCTCCACAGCGTAACAGAAACACGATTTTTTCCCTTTATGAAGTTGCCCACCTCTCAGTTAGCTAAAGATGCCCTTTTATGTGGGAGTAAGTCTTCACATGAAATATTATTTTAATAATTTGTGAAGGGATGCATCTTGAATTATTTATCTTTACTGTTGGGCTACCAGCATAAATTGACTCCTCTAACCTTAGATAAATAGCTTCCTTGTTTTTTCAAAAAAATAGACCCGTGGAAGACGATTTCCTTACGCAGTAAATATGTCTCATATACAATACTACGATGATACTAAAATGCTGTGCATTTGATCATGGTCCAATATATTCACAATAACATGTTCACAGGCAAAATGGAGGCTTAACCGAATTGGCTTAAAAAAGTCAAATCAACTGCACTGTGTCATTTTCAAAAAGATATCCAATGACTAATTTATCAGAAATGGGTTATTTACCTTTAATGCTAGAAAGATGCAAACTCACTGAAGGCTAAATGCTTTTCAGGTTGTATTAAGGCATCCATCATTAAAGGAGAGAGTCTGGGTGACAGAAGAAGCTACTTCATCGGTGTTAAAGAGATTATGGGCTTTATGTGAATCACACTTTAAACTGCCCATATAAAAGAGCCTTCTGCTACAACGAGCTGATCTTCACAGGAGCTCGAGTAACTGAAGCGTACATACATTGCAGACAGATGTGGTGCTTCAATAAAACGGTAATCTTCAATAACGCTTGAGTAGACGTGCTTATCTGTATATTCAACAGATAGCTACAGGTGGAGAAAGGTAAACAGACACACTACATGCACCAGTCTGTACACCAGTCATGAATTCCACCTCTCATCATGTAGTTCAGTTCAGTTCAGTTCAGTTTTATTTGTATAGCGCTTTTAACAATGGACATTGTCGCAAAGCAGCTTTACAGNAAGGAAAAACTCCCTGAGAAGATATGAGGAAGAAACCTTGAGAGGAACCAGGCTCAAAAGGGAAACCCATCCTCATCAAGGGATGTGATGAGTTTACTCCTTGTGCTATTGTTTATGTTATGACATGTGTTTTTGTTTTTGTTTGGTTCCTGCCTACGTCCCTGTTCTTACATTGGTTGATTACCCTAATGTGTTCTCCTGTTCCGTGTCCTATCTTGATTAGCTTGATTATTTTTACCTTACTTTTTGTGTTCCATGTGGGTCCCCGGAGGACTAAAGTTCAGGCCACAGCACTTTCACCGCTATGGCCAGGAAACCAAGCCCAGCTACCGGGGGTGCGTGCAACAGTGCGCTCTCAGTGTGGGTCCCAAGCCCGAATAAAACTGGGAAGGGCTTTGTCAGGAAGAGCACCCGGCGTATAAACTGCACCAAATCAAATACGCAGACCTATGATCCGCTGTGGCGACCCTTAACAGGAGCAGCTGTCAGAAGCAGAACAACAACAACATTTTTTGTGCTCCATGTACTTTGTTTCTCCTAGCCACATCCTGTTTTGGAGCCTTTCCTCTTTTTTTCCTCTCTTGTGTTATTCTCTCTCCCAGAATTTTGACCTTAGCTAAAGACTTTGATGATTATTGTTGGCCTGCCTTCCACATCCGCACGTTACACCAGTGCTCATGAGTAGTAAGACATGAGTTTATTATCCTACAATCCTGTACCATGTTAACCCTCTACTGCATGAATTATTTATTTATTTTTTATGGATTTTTATTACTTGAATTAGTTCAAGAAATAAAAACATATTTCAAAATTAAAAAAAAAAAAAATTAGGGGGGTTAGTTTGTAAATTGTTGCCATATGGCAACAAGGTGCAGTAAAGGGTTAACATGAATTGTTTTTAATTAATTTGCAAATGAATTATTTAGTCATTTTCTAAACCTAAACACACACCAAGCCAGTTCAAAGTAAGCCATCAGTGAAGTCTTAATAAGGATTGCCTCCCATCTTCCAATGTCGTCTATGAAAAGTTGCATTTGAACACACCACAATGATTACAGCTGACAGCCAACATGCACATCTGTAATTTACTGGAAAGAAAGCAAATAATTTGCTATGCTAGGAAAGGACAATACTCTGCATTTGTAATTAAAACAAAGAAAACTGCATACTATTGCACTAAAACGTATGTCAAAATAGTACAACCTACCAGTATCAGTATTAATAGTAGTGTCTATTTTGTCATACTACTTAGTGCAATAGGATGCAAATTGGGATGCAGCCAAACAAACCAGCCTAGCAACCATTTCACACCACTGTGAATCTGTTTAAACAGTCTGCTCGGAATTTAAAACACTCTGTTTGGGCATTTTGCTGCAAAAATATAGCAGATGAGCAGAAGTTGATAAATGTTGAGCAGATGAACAGAAGTTAAACATTGAGATAATTTGTGGGCATGAACTGTGTGTAAACTGATATTCCAATACACATGCATGTGCTCCTGTTAGCAATAATAAGTGTCAACAGAACGGCACAGATAGATCGGCATATGGAGGCTAGGTCAGTCGAGCTGTGGCAACAACATATATTCATTCATCATCCTACCATGTCTAGGAGGAGTGGGAAAATGTTGACAGGAGATGGTGACTGCTGTTATAACCCAAGCTGAAGCAGTATCTCAGGTGTGAGAAAAGCGCATTATGAACTCAATCTGCTAGATCCACCAAGACGAATAAAAAAAAAAAAAAACATCCCGGACTATTGGAAATTTTTTTATTAAACAGAACTGTCAGTAGAGGTTGTGTTTCACATACAGTGTAAGCACCCACCCTGTGGCCTGTCAATCAGAATGTGCACTGGGTGCATATAAATGATGTGATTTGGCCACACAGGACCGGAAATTGTTGCACAGTGTGAGTTGACACCAAATAACACGATTTCTGAAAACGTACAGTGTATGCATGGGATGGGTGTAGCTGTGGTAATTTAATCTATTACATATTGGGTTTGTATTATACAAGTAGAAAGTGGAATTACAAAGATTAGTCACAATAAAGCTTAAGCAAATTGCTAGTTATCTGATACAATTGTGTCACAACATGAGCAGGGGTTCCAGCATCCCAATGGCCGTTCGAAATCAGCTTAATCAATACATCAGGCCTCAAGGCAAAAATGGAATTTAATCATATTTATGAATTAGTTATTTTATCAAGGTCCTAATGTTATCATGTATTATTACAGATATTGTTAGAACTGAAGGAAAGCTGCGAGATTAAGTTGACTAATTAACACACACACACACACACACACACACACACACACACACACACACACACACACACACATTGTACATTATGTACTGCAGTACTTGTAGCTTTGCTACTTTATGAATTTAATGGATAAAACAAGTAGTAAACAACATTTTGAACCCTAGCTGATATGATAATTGAAAATAAAACATCATTATCATAAAAAAAGTAAAATTGGAGGTGGTATGGTGGTGCAGCATTGCCATATCATATCTCCAGGGTCCTGAGCTTGTGTTATTCTCTGTATGGGATTTTGCCTGTTCATCCCATGTGGGTTTCCTCCAGGTTTTCCAGCAACAAACACTGTGTATGGTGCCCTAGTGGACTGGATTGGCGTCTTATCCAGGGTGTATTCGTGCATTGTGGGATAGCCTCTGGATCTACTGCAACACAGACCAGGATGAAG
The DNA here is from genome assembly GCA_037577455.1 of Pangasius macronema. NCBI lineage: Eukaryota > Metazoa > Chordata > Actinopteri > Siluriformes > Pangasiidae > Pangasius > Pangasius macronema. The sequence goes on along the minus strand of CM074973.1, from coordinate 7,638,486 downwards.
TGGATACTGAAGATGAATGACTGAAAGAAGAAATAATACAGTTTGTCATACTTTAGAAGCTGCAGAAGTAAGGTGGCAATTAGGGCAAGCACAATAGATGAGGAGGCAGAAAACCCAGTGCATCTATCCCTGGTGTGCGTGTGTGTGTGTGTGTGTGTGTGTGTGTGTGTGTGTGTGTGTGTGTGTGTGAAGGGGTGAAATTTCTAACTGTGTGATTACCAGTTATTGGTCTATGATATACACATTATATTTGTAGTAGATGGGCAGTGGATGGGCTCAGAGGCCTAAAAATAGGTAAAATTTCTACAGTTCTATAATTTAATTAGTATTTACACATAATCAAGAGTTAATTAAAAAATTCTTTTGCAGTGGATTATCTTGAGTCCTTCATCCTGCCAATACCCCAGAATGTTTGAGGCCCATGGGCACTTGCCCTGCTGTCCCAGTCAATAATTTATCCTTGGATTTATTGCCCATTCAGCTAATTAAATGGTGACAGATATATGTGGATGAAGGGGAGAGAGAGAGCTAGATGAAGAGAGGAGTGACATTGTATAGTGTACTCATGACAATGATAAATTTTTCAGTTTCCCTACGCACACACTGAGCAAGGTGACAAATGGATGCTTCTGGGTATGTGAGTAGTCACATATTCACAGAGAAGAGAGACATCAGAGACAGACAAGACGGGAGTGAGTAATTGTCTAAATGCTACATTACATGCAATTTTTCTTACTTGTCAAAGCTCAGTGTACTCCTCTCTCTACGCTCTATATATCACACACGCAGGTACACACAAACACCTTTCTCTTACTCTGAGGAAAACCTTATATTGAATCGCTTAGTGAGGCAGGATGCATGTACTGCTTAACCTTTACTGAAAAACTAAGAAACACAGGCACTTAGGACTTTATAGGCTAGAAACAATTGGCAAAATAAAGTAAGGCAGTAAGGCAGGCTACTAATATACAGTAAATATGAAGTGACTTGTGGCCAAGTGTGGTGTCCCATACTCTGAATTTGTGCACTGCATTTAACCCATCCAAGTGCACACACACAGTAGTGAACACACACCCGGAGAAGTGGGCAGCCTTTTTTTTTTGCTGCGGCGCCCGGGGAGCAGTTGGGGGATCGGTGCCTTGCTCAAGGGTCTCACCTCAGTCGTGGTATTNGGTTACAAGTCCGACTCTCAGACCATTAAGCCTTAGGATATCACTTGACATTACTTGCAATTGAAGTTTAATTGCTCAACTTGTCCCACTGCATTCTTTGGCCATATTCAGTGTGAAAAGTGCACTCAGATGGCGTATCAGGGGTTGTTAAGCTCCAAAGTGTCTGGCCCAGTTAGATCCTGAATGCTTTCAGAGTCCAGCTTGTTTATTTCTGATTTGCACCACTACTTCTGCCTGATTGAATGCAAAGGCAGTTGCCTGCCAGGAATGCGCAAGTCCTCTCTGTAAAAGCGTTCATTGCCAGACTTTCGCTTTCTCACTTCATGCGATGTTGTTAAAATGCACAAAGGCAACCCCAATCCGGGCAGGTACATAAAATGTGTAAATTGTTCATCAGGGAAAGTTCTGGTGCCAGAACAACATTCTTGGTCTGTCATTAGTACTTAAAGTATCCCTTCAGAAAGATTTTTTCCCCCTCTTTATCCCACCTTGCTAATTTGCACAGCTTCCCCAACAAATTTTTGTTGGTGCTGTCAAGATTAATTGTCTTCTGTCCTTCTGTTTGATTAAAAAAAAGGAAACTGCAGTAACATAACATACTGATCGGTGGCAAACATGGGGAATTGTGGCATTTTATGCCAAGATATCCTGATCTCTTTGATGGGCAAATCAGCCATTTCATGTCTAACGCTTTTTCCTGATTTGTCTACACTGCTGTGCCAGCAGTGATGGAAGATGGAATAAAATGGAGAGGCAAATAAAGGGAAAGATGAAGGACAAATGGGATACGAGCAATAGATGGGTCTCTTGGGCTTCAGAAAGTACCGTGACTGTTCAGAAGCTGATGGACTGTGTCATCAGAATCCTCCTGGTCCTTTGGCTGCTCTTTATAAGGACGTAAATTGATCTTTGCATTTCTCCTTGAGTCCGGCGAGACTTCCAGTGCAATTAGTTACAACAAACATGAGAAACATAGTGGACTACTCAGCCTAGAGCACATTATTTATCAGCCCAGAGCGCATTATTACAAAACCTGCCAGTCAACATGATTTTATTATTTCAGACAGGTCCACACCACGTCAAATTCAAATGTGTATTACACTGATGTTGACCTGGAATTAACAAGGTGAAATTGAGGAGCTTGAGTTGTCACTAAGAAAGAAATAATGGCTTTAGCTCCTGTTGAATCCTTTACTTACATTCATATATGCATCAGGAGAATCCCCAAATACTGTATGCTAGAGGATATGTAAGAATATACTGTAGAATACTGTATGTAAATCATTTTATTTGTGTAAATATTGCTTATAAGAAGAAAAAAATATTGCTGAGAAGAAATATTTGGAATTTTAAAATTTGAAAAGTTCAAGACATATCCTTACACATATTTTTTATACTACTACTACTACTACTACTACTACTACTACTACTACTAATAATAATAATAATAATTCATTCACATGACGGTATCTAGTTATGGCTTCATTTTTTTGTTTTCACTTTTTTGTGGCATAGACCAAGTGGAATTCTGACTGAACCATATGTACAAACTGAAGCAATAAAAATGAATCTCTTTGCTTACATGATGCAAATAATAATCTGGTGTATAATTATTAAGCCCATCTGTTCCATAACATTGATATATTTCTGGCTCTTAATATGTCCCTAGACATATTTTCCCCTTTTCGACTTCATATATCCTTGCATACATCCTCAGAATCTAGTTTTGGACATTCAACCAATCATAACCAGGCTTCGTACTGCTAGAATGAATTAGCATGTGGTGGCCATATTGTTTACAAATCTCAGAATGACACTCTACTGAGTATTTAAAGTTTGTGAATATAGAAATTAAAAACTGTACCGGATCTGGAGCCCAGGTACTTAGGCAGAACAAATTAACAAGGATTGTGGACACAATTGTATTAATTTGAGAACTTGAGATACCTACTTGAGGGCAAATTACATTACAAAAGGGAGGATGTTGTATTTTCTTTCATTTTGTTTGGAATACGGAATGAGATTAAAATCTCAGTCTGCAATTTTGTTTTGTTTATCATTAAAAAAAACATTTTAGTACGGCTCCATGATAAGGAAAATTTTACAAAGAGAAGACAATAGTTAAAGCTAGTAGTGTGTTTAAATGTCAGGGTTTCCATAGAACTACTGCTGGCCCCCTGAGCAATGTGTATAACCCTTAACTGTTCAGCTGTGTGATTGGATTGGATTTTTGCCTCACTTGTTTTGACATGAATACTGCTGTTATTGTGGACACTTCACAATCTTGTCATTAAGGCAATGATGGCTTACAGGTTCAGATTCTGTGGTGTTCCAGGTAGATTGTGTAATGGCCTGCTTCCAAATTACACTATCCAATGTCATTTTAGACCAGGTTGAACTATAGAGTCTGCTGTTTATAGTCATTGGGAGATGGTGGGGAAAACCATGGAAGTTTTTATTTTTGTTTATTCGTCACTGAGTGAAGCTTGTAAGAAATCCACAGGACTCCAATTATGATGCTGTTTTCTGGCTGGATAGACTTGATAAATTCACTACCTAATTGTCGTCCTCCTGCTATTTCTCCTCCCTTTTAGACTTCATCTTTCTATTCCAAACACTCTCAAGCAGCCTCAGATACTATCACTATCTCATTCTGATTGGCAGTCATCAATTCTTCCATTGTCAGTCTTGTTAATTAAACTAATTGAACCCAATGATTCCCAACTGCTTCTCGACTGGACAGCTGGTTCTGTTTGGCATATGCTTTTTCAAATGAAGATTGTATGATATATTAACACAGTCTCAACCATCTGTTTCTGGGACTTGATCAAGCCTGGCTATGATCCCAGTGGAGCGAGTCAGAACCAGTAAAACCTGGTTAATGCTAATGAAAATCAACTACAAATTTGTTCCTGTTTACTCCCCTTCAAGTGAGCTTACACTTGATCCCCAAAAAATCCAGTATCAAGAAGTGTAGTACATATTAAGCTATGTACAACATATGCAATGATTGACAAATCATTTTGACCAAGACAAGACAAGAGTCAAAACTGAACAGGTAGTATGTAACATAAACAGGGACAAAGAAGAACTCTTCATTTGCCAGTTCACACCCACTACCTAGTTCTCCCCATAATGGTAGCTACCAACTGGGGAGAGTTGGGGTCCTACTTTCTCTGATACATGTGCAACTCACAAGCCTGTGTTCACAAGCATAGGCAATTCTAGACCTGTTCTAGGCTGTTTGGCATGGATTCAGGCCTATTATTCATCTCAGACCCCCTAAGGTTTAGCCAATCTTTCCCATTTTGAACCAACATGTGTCTAGCACAAAGCTTTCAACAATCTCTGCTGCTCTCTGCTAGCTGCCACATCTCACTGCTGTTGGATGTTTTTATGTGGAATTATTTGATTTTACTTTACTTAAATCTCTTTTATACTCTTTATGCTGATTCATATTATTTGTGATTGTATTCTGTGCCAGGATGTTCTGATCTGATATTTCACGCCATAAGATAAATTGATAGAATGTTCATAAGGAAATAGATAATCTTTACACGTTGTCACATGAAGAACCTTTTATTATACAATGACTTAAGCCTCTCTGAATATGTTATCACATAAATGACCTACAACTTGTCATATATTGGGCAGGCTTTCCCACATTTAGTTAGACAGGAAGGGAGACAAGTTGCATGACAAGGTCGAAACAGAGCTCCAACTACACTCCCATATTCTCCATCTGAAGATCTGTGAATAAAATTCATTTACTGTGAATATCCTGTTTCCTTACTTATCCTTCCACCCTTTGCATTTGACTGAGGCATTATTCTGGTTTAAAAGACAACAATTATATGGATTTGATTTTGGTGAATTAAAAGCCTTCCCCTAAGCTCTCACTTGACTGTCTGCAATTTGAGCATTAGGCTATTAAATGCTATTCGATGCTGCAGAGAAAACTTTGGCAGATGTTTAAGCTACAGCTTCTAAGTTACATGGATGTAAATTATGTCACCCACACCAAAAAACAGACATCAGTCATCCCACCCACCATGTACCTTAGCTAATGTTATCATTACTCACTCAACTCTTTGCATTAACTTCAAGCAAGCTAGCAAGATAAATTTGTGTTGCTTTGGACAGGTGAGACAATGATCAGGGAGACAAAACAAGTGCAAGATGTAGGAGCCTTTATATTAATATAACACCTGTGCTGTCCACTGATTAAAGTTCACTCCAAAATAGTTTTGCTCTTTTATTACTACCCTGTTACTTGCTTTCCAGACAACTGTAGTCTACAAGCTAAACTAAAAGTCCAACCAAGTACGGGTAAAAATCGTTAATTGACCATGCCCTTTTGCATTTAGCTGCAGAAGAATACACTTGGAGGAAATCACTAACTATCTTCTTCCATATACATGAGCTCATATATACACGATGATTGGCTAGTGTTGTTCTGATCAACAGATGAGAGATCAAAGCCATCCTTCCCACCTTTCCACCACTCTTGGACTCCCAGATCCAGTGGGCTATAGCATTATCAGGACACTAGCGTGCAATCTTGTTGGACTGCAGTTTGGCGATCATTCACATGATCATAGCTAACTACTAATAGACCAGTATGGAAATAACTGCAATACTGATGGCTTATTGCTTCTGATTTCATAATCTTTGGCTACAGTTACATAGTTAGGTTAAGCAATATAGTATGCATTAATTAAAAGTTAAATTATTTTTCTCATATTCCTCTGACTTGCCTTATAATCGATGCAGTATTGTTTGGTTGACCTGTATACTTAGTGTGCACTGTCCTGTGTATTTATTGTCCTGTGTATTCACTGTATATTTTGCACTCGTCTCACGCTGTCATGTATTTGCATTTTATATAGTCCTGTGTATTGTGTGTTGCACCAACGTTCTGAAGAAATGCCATTTTTCCCCTATGTATATGGATATGTATATGTTATATGGAGAAATGACAATAAAACCCACTTGATGTGACTTAAATATATTGTGTATCTGACAGACTAATAAAACCCAACTCCCAGATATGAACTAAATAGGATACAAAAGAGACTTTTTATCAATTTAGTCTGTGTTTAGTTAGTAATTGCTGTTTTCTGTGTATTAGAATCTGCACTTATTTTTTATAGTGATGCTAATTATTTGTGTATATTATATTTGTATCATGTGTTTGCCATAAAGAGACTTCAACCATGTGGATTAGCAGCATACATATGATATGTTAGCATTTGAATATTATAATATATTGAATATCAGTATATTTTTAGGAACGAGTACATCAGAGG